>CM022396.1:49640-617760 GCA_011833715.1 Carcinoscorpius rotundicauda
ATCCTCAGTCATGCAAACTAATCATGTTCTAGGTATGACACCTACTAAAATAAATCATACGAAAGTTTTAGTAGCTGAACAGTTATCATCCGATATCTTACAAATATACCTCAGTGAAACTCAACTCTGTCGCTCAGAAAGTAACAGAAAATAATCATAATTATTTTGAACTCCGTCTTCCTCTCGTGCTTTTTTCCAGCTTCAACCTGTCAGAATTTACAAAATTTACTCTTGTATAAAATGCTACAGGCACAGCTATTGAGTGTATTATTTATTCTTATTGTTTTGTTTAATTTTATTACAATATTTCGATCACTGGGATGACCATCATCAGGTAACTGCCATCTATTAAAGTTGACCTTAAAAATGTAAGTTTGATGTTTGAAAAAAAGTCTTGTTCTACTTTAGGCCCAGCATGGCCAAGCGCGTTAAGGAGCGCGACTCGTAATCTGAGGGTCGCGCGTTCGCATCTCCATCGCGCCAAACATGCTCGTTTTTTTAGCCGTGGGGGCGTTATAATGTAACGGTCAATCCCACTGTTCTTTGGTAAAAGAGTAGTCCAAAAGTTGGCGGTAAGTGGTGATGACTAGCTGCCTTCCCTCTAGTCTTACACTGCTAAATTAGGTACGGCTAGCACAGACAACCCTCGAGTAGCTTTGCGCAAAATTCGAAACAAACAAACAAATGCTCTATATTTACCCTTGTCTTTCTTTTGTTCCCTTTACTACCTTTGTTATTTTATTTTACTGTATACATTTACAGAACTTTTTAAATCGCTTGGCCCCCAGTGGCTCAGCGGGATGTCTGCGGACTTACACGCTACAATCAGGGTTTCGATACCCGTGGTGGGCAGAGCACAGATAGCCCATTGTGTAGCTTTGTGCTTAATTCAAAAACAACAACAACAACATCTAAATCGCTTATTATTGATTTATTTCCGTTGTGTATCAGTTTACATATAGTTACAACTTTTTAAGAGAAAATAAATTGAATATGAGGGTAAAATATATTTATTTGTTATAACAACCCATGGTTAATCATACATTGCTGAATTACATAATCAGGTTTCTTATTGAAAGGGTGTCGAATTATTTTACCTTTAAACCTGCCAAATCTAATAAAAGCATCTTAATGTTTTTATTTTGGAATTAAAATTAAAGATTATTCTATTATTAACTGAATATCTTTAAGAAATTTCAATCAAAGTGTGGATAAATAAAAACAGAAAAACTTACAAATCGTGTTCGTGTTTCTGCCATATATACGTAATATTCAGACATAACATATGTTACCTACCAACTTAGTTAATATACGTATTTTTCAAAAATTTCTTATTCAGCATCTATTGATGGTATGAAAAGTCGTTCAAAAGAGTCACAAAATATTTGTCATTCAGGTTACTCAAGAAACTAGGTAAATCAATTGGGGTGTTACATGTATTGTTTTTGAGGGAAAAAAATGTTGCAACATTGAAAATACTATATAGAAATAGGTGGTAACTTTCCCCACTGACAAAGCAGGTGACGGTTGTAGTGAAAATGACTGTCAATTTACAGGGATTTTGTCTATACCCCAAGAAGAATGGAATTTTTGATTTTATTATGTAATGCTCTGTTGTTTTTCTCAATCTGTAACATATTTTATTTGTTATTTTTTAATTTCGCGCAAAACTACTGAAGGTTTATCTCCGCCCGAATTTACCAGTGCTAAGACTAGAGTTTTGTTTCTTTTTTTGAATTTTGCAAAAAGCTACTCGAGGGCTATCTATGCTAGCTGTCCCTAGTTTAGCAGTGTAAGACTAAAGGGAAGGCAGCTAGTCATCACCACCCATCACCAACTCTTGACCTACAATTTTACCAAAGAATAGTCACATTTACAGTCACACTCTCTAGACTGAAAGGGCGAGTATGTTTGGTGAGTCCGGGATTCGAATCCGCGACCCTCGGACTACGATTAGAACACCTTAACCCATCTGGTATTGCTGTGCCGTAACAGATTTTAACACAATATTATTTTTTAGATTAATATACATAATATTACTTCTTGTAATTCACCTCTGACAAGTTTCTGATTTTTTCTGTTAAGTATTATGATTTCAAATAGGCGGAAATTTTAATTTTAATTTAGAGGCTAATTGAATATCGACATGCATCAAATTAACGAAATTTATCAATAAAATTAACATACACAATTTTCTTTCTCAACACAAATATATTTTAGTATACAAACAACAATACAATTTATAATAACAATTATGACACATAGTTTTTACACATAATAATTTATATATAAAAGTTTTACGAGCTCACAAACAATACTGGGTATTTTATCTGACCTATCGACAGTTCACGATGAGCGAATTAATTCCATGTTGAGACACAAGTACACTTAACTTGACGGGAGAATAGTTAGCTCCTTCACACGTGAGTTTTTTCCAGATTAAAATGTCTTATGTTCTCGTAAAAATACTAACGAGGTCCGCCATGGCCAGGTAGTTAGGGCACTCGACTCGAAATCAGAGGATCGCGAGTTCGAATTCCCATCACACCAAATATTCTTGCCCTTTCAGTTGTAGGGTTGTTATAATGTAACAGTCAATACCACTATTCGTTGATAAACGAGCAGCCCAAGAGCTAGCGATGGGTGGTGAAAACTAGCTGCTTTAATTCTTGTCTTACACTACTAAATTAGAAACAGCTAGCGCAGATAGCCCTCTCGTAACTTTGAGCGAAATTAACAACACGCAAACAAATGAAATACTAACGTGCGAAGTTAAATGGTTTGTAGTTTTCGAAATTTATAAACGTTCCTGGTCACATATCTGTCTTTTTCCGATTAAAAAGCGTTTATCACTGTTATGGCTTTCGATGTTTATAGTATACTATTGTACCAAATCAAGAATATTATATTGTAGCTTGACACGTCGATTTATAAACTTTTAGGGCGAGGTTTTCGAAAGTTCAGTTGTCAACAATGTTCGAAAATACGCCAGTGCTTTTGTAAAATATACACTTTTGATTTTTACACTCGAGAATCTTCTAAAGATTTAGATTATAGTCAAGACTTTCGGAATGCACATTTAACAACATAAGTTGGACGCATTTCTAAATATATATTAAACTGAAACAAACATAGATATTAAAATAAAAACATAAAAGTAAATCCGTTATAATATATATTATATATATATATATATATCGATTTTCTTTTAAACAACAATATACTCGCATTTAAACTTTGATTGTATTTATACATTACAGATAAAGACAGTCTCAAGATTTAGTTACTTCAGATTTTGCTCCACAAAACATTTTTCTCCTGAGCTTTTCGTTATTCTGTGGCTCCTGTGGGAAATGAGTAAAACTGGAAGCACTCATCAATACATTAGGTGAAAAAGAATTTTGTCTGGCAGATGACCAAGCATAGCCTAATCAATATCGTGCTAAAAATATCTCAGAGTTCATGGAATGCAAACATGTGCTCCACAATTTGGGGCTATGAGTGCACTATAATAGTGTGAGTCAAATCAAACTATTTGATCAGTGAAGAACTATCCAAAGTTGATGACGATGTTGTTTACAATGTGATTTTCTCCTAAAAAATCAGTTCCAAATTAGGAATGGCTGTTCTTCAGATGCTCTTCTCAATAAACAAATAAATTATACCCAATCAAAGCTGGACAAATATATCTCTCCAATTACTGAAGTTTTCTATTTCCATTAAAGACCAGTAGGATCCAGTTGTATTGTACTGAATAATTTTCTATTCCTTTCTGTTACAGTACACATGGTAAATAACAGAAAAAAACCTTATATTCTACGCAATATGCAATTTTCAATATTTTTCCGACTACACTGAGTGCATATTTCATCTTGTCTTCTATTACACTTACCTATAAGTCTCACTTTTTTTTTTTTTGTAACTCTACTCTTAAATCTATGTAATTTTCTTCTTGGTCTTTCTGCTGTTTGACCTCTTTCTTTAAGTGTTCAATCTCATCATATTGAAGTTGAGACTGGATTGTATGTTATTTGTACCAAAAAAAGTATCATATCTAACACCAGAATTCTAATTATTTCTATTGTTGGAGAGGCTCTTTGAAATGTTTAGTAAAAAGGGGAATTTAAAGTCAATCCACTTAATGACAACAGAATAATTTTATTTTTTTCAACCACTGTTTATTTAGAAGCCTAAGTTTACAGTAAATGCCAACACAACAATTTCATGCGCGTGCTTATTTATCGAGTTGTGCACTACACATGTCTACATTGTGGACAAAATCCCAATTTATCATACTCACCTAATTAACTAAAAATTCACTCTAGCCTAATTAATGTAATCATCTTATTATAGAGTGTTGAATACAATATTTTAAAACGATTTTGGAAAGTGCAATTCAGCAAATTATGTGACATAACCGAGAAAAGTCACTGTGGTATGACACGCATGAGAACTGTTTTTGACATTATCTGGTTCTTTAAAATTACCATGATGTCATCGCAAAGTATTTGTTAAAGATAATGTAAGAAGAGAATATTTCTTGTATTTAGTGTTACAAGAAAACAAAGCAACATGGATCATCTTAATGGAAAAGAACTATCCGGAAAAGACCTATAATGTGTTGTATATCAATGTAACTCAGAACGGATGTTACGGTATTAACATTTTTATTCATAAGAATAGAACAACTTTTCGACCTTCCAAGGTCATCTTCAGGTTAAGAAAGAGAGAATTTGAATATGACCGTTCACAGACTCATGTCTTAGGGACTAGGGTATAAATGGGTACGGGATTGTAGGGTGCGTTGCAGGTGAATGTTAGGTTATTAATTAGTAAAGGTATAAAGGTGTTTCTTCACATTGGTTTAATTTTGGTTTTAGTTGCTGTATAAGTAGGGCTTCTTTGATTTTGCATTTGTTTATATTTGTTTTTCTACTTAATATCTGGGTATTTTCCATGGTTATATTGTGTTTATTTGGTTTGCAGTGTTCAAAAACGTGTGAAGGTGTTTTTTTGTGTATTCTTTGAATCTAGTTTCCATTTTTCTGCTTGTTTCTCCAATATAGAAGTCGTGGCAGTTGTTGCATTGTATTTTATTGATGATGTTGGTGTTATGTTTGTCAATGTAGTTTTTTAATAAATCTGGTGTTTACTAGAATGTTGTATTTTGTTAACCTGAAGATGGCCTCGGAAGGTCGAAACGTTGTTCTTTCCTTATCAACAAAAGTGTTAATACTCGTAAAAGCCGTTCTGAGATGCCTTTTTATTTCAAGTGGGTTTCTTGTCATCAAGAATGTTGTATATCAGCAAAGTGTGGTGTTTTGAAACACGGTGAGAATCCACGAACACAAAGTTTGATGACAAAAGCTGTTCACGTACCGAAGGTAACAATACACAACACAATCAAAAACGATCTCTATCTCGAAAAGCAACACAAATTACGTGTACACAAGTTGTTTCCATGATATATTCATTCAAACGTCATAGCTGGAAAATGAAACAAACATTCATGATATCCCATAGAAAGCTACAGTGCTGAAGTAGTTATGTATAAATCTTTAAATTTCTGTGCGATTGAAGTTTTGTAATGGGTCTTAAAACCATAATTCTAGTACAACTGATGGATTCTAGAAAGTTCCTAGAAAGGATTGGTATGATTTGGGCATAACAGCCTTTTGTAGGAGCTTTATATAATGGAAACTACGTTGGGGGGCTGTTGTATGTTTGTTTTCTGTTTTTAATTTCGCACAAAGCTACACGACGGCTACCTGCGCTAGCCGTCCCAAATTTAGCAGTGAAAAACTAGAGGGAAGGCAGCTAGTCATCACCGCACACCACCAACTCTTTGGTTACGCTTTTACCAACGAATAGTAAATCTGACTCTAGCATTACAACCCCCACACTGGCTAAAAGGACTGGTATATTTGGTGGAATGGGGATTCGAACCCATAATTCTTAGATTGCAACTCAAGCACCTTAACGATCTTACTATGCCAGCCCAAGACTGTTCTCAAGAAGCGTGATTGGACTATAATGACACGGTTTTTTTAGGAACTTAATTTATGGGAGATGACAAAATTAAATAGCTATGGCCAATAATGAAATATACTACTTTTTTGTGCTGTACTAGATCAAGAAACAGTAACAGTGACACAAAAGTAGAACTATGAAATACTGATGGAATTTTGCTTTAATTAATTTATAAGCTTCTGACTATTTTAAATATATATATTACATCATCATATTGAATTAAATTAAGGCATCAGCAATCCATTATTGCTCACACTGTAGACTTATTCGACATGTAGTTTTTAATTAAGTACACAAAGACAAAAAAGTACTCTCACTGATAACTTACAAATAGCATACATAAAGATGTCGACTGAGTTGATAGACTAGAGGAAAATAACCACATCAACTCTTGAAAGAAGGGTGAGATTTGGCCGTCTCTTTTATAGTCTTATTATGTAACTACGTGCTTACGTGCAGATTTTGATTTTTCCTTTTTTTCTTTATCAAAGGGACACGAAACAAGAATCCTCGGATTCATTGCACGTGCACACTAACTACATCACCAAGCTGGACCCACAATCATGCAACACACACACAAAATATGGTGAAAGCATTGTTCATAGAAATATGTTTAATGGCCAACGGATTTTGCTATATCTACAATAAAATAATCACCACTTTTATTAGGCCAAGTTATCTAAAATTTTAAAAAGTCTTTTGGTCACCAGTTTGTTATAGAGAGCACAGCTAGTTTGCACTTCAGTGGCTTTGTGATGTCTGCGAACTTCAATACTAAAACCTAGTTTGTATACAATTAGTGAGCAGTGTTGTGTAGCTTTGTACTTAAGAGCCAACTAACCAAGCAGAGCAAGTAATCCTTTCTTGATGGTTGTCATTTTTATCTTTTTTTTTTTTTAGTTTTAAGTCAGAAATATTTTAACAACAGAGGGCACAAAAGTTAAAATGGCTGGGAACATCTTGGAAGACAATGTGGATGATGATGATTCTGATTATGAAGTAAGTTTCATTCAGTTATTACATTTTTACTTTTAAAGAAACGTTATATGTATTCATATACATGGTTTGGGTATTTTTATAATAAGGCTTAGAAACAGACGCAGTTGTATCGGGAAATAAAAATTGCTTCGAATTCGTAGAAAACGATGCATCACGAGTCGGCTTGTTCACCCTCACTAAAGCAATAATGACATCGGTGCGTAGTTGATATTACCATTCACAATTGTTTTGGTAATGTTAATACGGGTAGGCCTGTTAGCATATAATAATTTGCCCAGTTATTGTGGTTCATTGTATTTCTTACGTGTTTGTATTTTAATATTATTTATATCTAATTAGTCCATAGTCTGTAATTTCTCTTTAATAATAGTTTAAAGTTATGATTGTCATTGTTGAATGAAACATAATTGTAGACTTGTGCAACGTAAAATACTCATGCACAATAGATCTTTTTAAATGAAATGTTACCATTAATATTTATTAAAAGATAATGTGTGAAAATGAACAGAGAAAACTTGCAAGTTATGTAAAATAATATAGCATCTCAAATTGTATTTGTAGAGGGATCCATAATTAAAGCTAACAACCAAAATGATAATCTGATGTACATTGTTACAAAGATCAAATGTTTTTTATAATAATGTAAATCTAATATTAGGATAGGAAATTATTTTTAGTTAAAATAGGGAAAGTCAATCAGTATAATGAACTTACAAATCAAAAAATAAATTAATTCCATTTAAGTTAAAGAAACAAAATAGGGAAAGTTTCATTCTCTAAAATAAAATTGTGTGATTAATGTACCTTTATGTAGAGAATTGCAAAGAATTATAATTCTCAGCCATAGTAGCGTCAGAGTAGACAATAGTAGTTGAGAATGTATAAACTTCCCATAATGAAAAAATAAAATTATTGTACACCAAACAAGAAATAAAATCAAGCACTTGTTGCATATATAAAATAATTTGAAGAGACCCATTGTTTCTGTACAACTTCTTCAAATATTTTTATTCCCAATTACGACCAGAATTAAGCAGTCTAATTTGCAAATTAACAAACAAATAAACTAACACCTACAACAAAAAATATTTTGAGTTGGATATTTCATGAATTAATTGGTAGGTCAGAGGGAAATAAATGTAAATTTTATTTTAACTTAGACCTGTAAACATGGTCATAATGGTTAAACTTGTGTTTTAATATGTGGCATTAATATTCAATAATTGTCCAAGCCTGTAATTGATAGGTATGTGATTATGAAAGACTGTGTTTTTAATTTTTAAGTAGTAATGTAAACAAAAGCAAATTAGTATAGCTTAAAAAATTAAGATACTTTTTTTTATGCTCAGGCACAATAAAATAAGTTTCATGTGTTGACTTACTTTAAGCTAAGAAATTTTAAGACTATAAATTTGAAAAAACCTTTAAAATTGAAAGATATATTTTATTGTGTTCAACATAAATAGTATAGATAAGAGCAAGATGTAGTACCCCATCCACCAGTTACAAAAACAATACCAGGCCCAATGCACATGCATTCTGCATACAAGTGCTTCATCACATGTAGCTTATGATGATTTTAAACTTAAAGCAACCTGTTGATGACATGGGATCATTAGGATCTGAAAGGTTAACTTGTATATTCATCCTTAAGAAATCTCCTTATTGTCTTTGCTTACCACTGTTGGAATTTATATTAAATGATTTTTAATTAAAAGCCTCCCTAAACATCCTAGTTCTTGAGATAATGCCAGATTACTCAGTGGCTTGAATCTAATTGCATTTTTCAATTCTCTATTATTTTAAAGCTCTACTCTCATGATGCAAAGAGCTTCCAGTAATTTAGTCCAAGCATGCAGACTGCAAGATACATCCTGGGCATCAACTCACAGATCTCAATCTATATCTTCTTCAAGTTCCACTAGGACTTCATTTACTTGCTTGATTTTTTTTCACTTTCTTTGTACATTTTGTATCTGATCCATTTGTATGTCATCTTCATAACATCGTCAATCCAACGTAATTGTGTCACTTGTCCTGTTTGTTGCACACATACACTTTGACAAATCTATTACATACACACTCATTGCCATAATAACTTTCAAATCCATCTGAAATATTTTATTTAATTCATTTAGTGTATCAAGATGAACTTTAGTATGTGTACTAAGTTAAGGAAAATTTCACCTTCCTGTTAGGATACCCATGGGTTACTCTGTTGTTGAAGTAATTTTCAAGTGATCCATTTCTCTTACCATTGTATCAAAATATTTAAAATTAACCTGCTGTATGCCTTCATTGTTAAACATAGTGTGTTGTGGCACTTCATTTTCAGTTGCGATTTTTGTTATTTATATTTATTTATGCTTGTCTTCTTTGCAAACCCATCCATACCAGTGCAAATATTTGATCTTTACATCCATGTATGCATCTGAAACTTTCATGTTAGTCTTGCAGTTTGTTATCGAGTTCTTCTTTGTATTCTGTTTAGATGGGCAAAACTTAACTTTAGCAACAGGAGATGTGAGGGTGATTTCTATCCAGTTTCTGCATTTGACAAGTCTCCTTTTTTTTGGTGTTTTTATAATAATTTCATGCTTCCATTTTAGTCCTTCATATATTATTAAAAAATTTCTTGGAGTATAGTTATCTGCTTTAACCCTTAAACAGCAGGAATGTTGTTGGTAGGAGCATCGATTGATAATGGCCATTGTTTAAGGGTTAAGAACATCTACAACTCAAATTTTTCATACATCGCTCAAAATAAGTAGTTGATCATTGAATAGATTCACTGATTAATGTTGAACAAGTATCCTTACTTTTTAAAAGTAATTTTCAAATAGTTACTTTTCTTTCTGAAATATCCTAACTAATTCTTATGATGATGATGGAGCAAACTGTTTTTTTCAGAATTATTTTGAATGTGCCCTCATGTTAAATTCACAGTGAAATACATACTTTATTGTGTTTGAAAATTTCCAAATACTTGAGAAACCTGTGAGCTTGTTTTAACTTTCTAAGTACAAAACAGTACAAATTATTGTAGCTTTGCAGTGATTTGAATTACATGCCCAAAGCATATTATAAGTTTTAGAAATATCAGATTTAACATCAAGGGCATAGGTCTTAAATGAAAACATGAAAACAAAATGTAGGCCTCCTTAGGATTTTAAGCCCCCCAGTGGCTCAGCGGTATGTCTGTGGACTTGCACGCTAAAATTCGGGTTTCGATACCCGTGGTTGGCAGAGCACAGATAGCCCATTGTGTAGCTTTGTGCTTAATTCAAAACAACAACAACCCATCCAAATATCTTCTATGGAAGTCGGGAATCATGTTTTTGACCTTGTTCATTAACAAAACAATAAAAAAGTGATGTGAAACTACAAGAAAACATATCTGTGGTACCTTATATTCCATAGTGAATTATTTTTATTTTAATATATTTTCTGTAGCCTCTAGTTAAAACTCATTATGTTTCAACCACAACTATTAAAATGAATTTGTTGAAGTAATCATTGACAAAAGGAAAAACCTCCTGTATTTGTAATGGATAAATTTTTATCGTTCATTAGCTTCAAGAAGCATTTTCTAGAGGGGATTTAAAACCTGGACTTCATGCTTTAGTACCTCATATAAAGAGAGACCATATTAATAATGTGGTAAGTCTTGTTTTTTGATTTGCATACTGTGTTTTGGGTATAAATTTTTTTCTATTACTCTTTAAGAATTTTCACTATTGGTCTTAAACTGTTTTATATTCTAATTTTTACACATTTTTAATTACCCAAAATTTCTCAAAATTAATATTTTACACACCAGGTAAGCCCTTTGAGGATTTCTTTGCTAACACCAGATAATTTATTTGCTTAAACAGGATAATTGGTAATAAGGTAATGAAAACTATTAGTTTAGTTGATGTAAAACAAGTATCCATTGCAGTGAACAGCTCATATTATGAGTAATAACTGTATACAAGTAAAAATGAAAAGCCAGTACTTATATTTCTTTCAAGTATAACTTAATATACAAAAAGTATGTGTTAGAAAAATCAGAGAATGCTGTTAAAACATGTTACAACTGTGTTAACCTTTAATAAAGTTATCAGTAGTTATGATAGCTGTAACCTGACAAAACAGAACAAGATATACTGAACTTAACATAGAGGATTGTGCTGTTTAAAAACATGATGGTAACTATACTACCTGTTTTATGAATGAACATGTAAAATAAAGTTGTTTTTCTTTGTATAGTAGAATTTGATTGCTTCTTTTCATCTCTTTCAGGCTGGTCTGAAACGGAAACTTGAGGAATTCAAATTAAATGTTGATTGGATAGAAAGATTAGACACGAGTAACGATCCAGCACCTGCTCACCCCGAACTTACAACTCAATCTGTTGATTTGAAAACTAAGAATGCCAAAGTGCTTGAAGAAAAACAAGAAGATATTGTACACAATGATTTTGATAGAGAAATTAGTTTGTGAGTTTTCATTTCACAACTTGCAATTAAAAACAGAAGTTAATTATTCATATTGACATGATTTTTGTTATCATTATTAGAGGTAAAACAAACTCATTTTTACTCTTAAAATCTAGGTGGTTTTAATCAGAAGCTCCACAAGGGTAGGTTGACCAAAAATTATAATTTCTCTGGCTGTCTCAACTAATGTATAAATGTCATTACTTCTCAGAAAATTCTGTGTATTCAATTCAAATGCATCAACTCTCGCATCAGATTATCAACTTTTATTGTTGAAACCAAAAAACACAATCATTTGATATTTGTAGAATATAATTTAATCTGTGTTAGTTTCTAAGCATGCCCAAGAGCAATCTCAGAGAGAATTATAAAGAAAAAGATGGAGGATATAGGGGTGTCATTTTGGGTTGAACAAATAATGTGATATCTTAAATTATGGAGATAAGAAGTTGAAATTTCATATTCTGTCTTGTTAGTCATTTTTAATTCAGGTGATGTATTTTTGTACTCAGTATTTAGTTCCTTTGGGAATTTTCTTCAATTCCCATCTCAGTTGTTGGTGAGGTGGATTTCCTTAGAAGTGTTCATTCTATTCCAGTCAGTCATATGCACATGCATTCTCTTCAGGTCTTTATTGCTTCCATGTGGTCCGATACTTCTTTGTGGTTAAATAGACAATACGCCTTTTCCATCTCCTTGCTCAGATCTACATCTTTTCATTGTTGCTTTTTATGGGTTAAAGTGCTTTTCACTATGCATAGAATACTTCTGAGATTTGGTCTTTGGCTGAAGCAGTTCATCGGACTCTTTCTCATTTCTTCAATCTTCTATGGGAGATGATGATCACTGTGCATTCTGACAATTAATAGATGGTCTCCTACATTACCAAGCAGGAGTGGACCAAATTCAAGTGCCTTTGTTTTCACATGGTAGAACTCCTATTCTGGGCCCATGAGCACCAGAATTAGCTTGCCATATCCCAGGTACATTAAATCTGGTGACTGATTGATTGTTGTATAAGCATAAAAATCTGTTCCTTGAAGTGGTCCCTGGCTCCAAGTTTTCTGGTGTTTGTGTTTTGTCTTCTTACACTACAGATTGATGTATTTGCCACTTATCTTAACACCTACTGGTTTCTGGTTCCTCTTTCTCAGGCTTTGGGAGTTAGAGCCTTTAGACAGAATTGGAAGGTCTTCCCCATTTATGCTTTCCTTCCTGTACATCTCATATTTAGAGTTTTCTCCCTCATCAACTTCACTCAGTATCAGTGGCTCCATTCTGGCCAACTCAACCTTGGTTCTATTTTTGGAAAATATATGTAGTCTATCCAGCATGGATTTAGTTCTTCCCATCCTATTGTTTCTCACCTTTTCTTGTTTTTTACTTGACTCTTTGCTGAGGATTTTTCATTTTCAACTGTTTCTGGCTATAGAATTTCCTTGGCAAACATCTTTTGCTTTGCCAGGTTCTGCTGGTCTTCTCTCCCATCCTTTTCTTCCTATTTCAGTCCTTTTATTCTCACCGTGGTTTTCTTGATCCTCATTGAGATTTTAGTATTACTTTTTTGTACTGTCTGGACTCATTTGTATTCATTCCATTAAGGTCTACTTTCTTCTTATGTTGATTTGCTGTCACTGTTGATCTGTCTTTATATTCAGTGTACTCTTTACCACAGTACCTGACCTGTGTTGTGCTCTTTCCAAACCATTCTATCTTTTCCAAAGCCTCTGCTACCCAGGAGATCAAAACTGCATTCAGTTTCATTTTCATACCTTCCATTTCCCATAATTATTACTGATTGCCTCCTTTGTTCCTTGTGGGCTTTATGGTGCTCCGTTGCTTGTATGTCTTCCTGTTGTGGTTCTCATTTGTTTCTTCTCTGGAAACCTTCTATGTTTCATGATGTTTCACCCATTATCCTAAAGGATTGAGTTTATCAGCATATTTAGTTGGCTTACTCTTTTCTTTCATTTGAAAGTTGCCTTTTTTATAGTGCCTCTCCTTCTTAGATACAATGTGCCTGTGGTGGTTTGTTTGTATCCTTTGTAGGAGATTGAAAAGGCTAAAATGTGGACTTCTGCTCATGTTTTCATCTTGTGACATGCATCATCTCTTTGTATTTGTCTCTGTTGGATTCTGACTTCCTTCTGTGACAATTTAACATGCTCTGGTTCAACTCTGACTTTAGCAAGTGTTTTTTTTTTGTTTTGTTTTTCTCCATACAGCAGCCTGTTCATTTTTCTTTGCTGTATATTTGAATACCATCCAGTGGCAAATGCTATTTGGTCAGGTATACCTTACTTTCACCCATATTTGCTATTTTTACACTTTTAACACACACTGGTAAGATGGGATGCCTTGTAAGACTGTTAGTAGCTTACTTAGTGGCATATATGTGTTTCAGCTTTCGTGTTATGTTATATTGTGTTTGTGGTGGGCCATTACTAATGACTAAAGCTGAAAGGAACTGCTGCTCCCTTGATTGAATAAATCTGTAGCAGTCTACATTTCAAAATAGGATTTCGCAGTCACTCATTGCAGTGTACCATTTTTACTGATTCTCCTTTTTGCCTCTCACTTCCTGGAGTGGAACCTTGTCTGTCCAATTGGGGAGAGTCAAGTTTCAATGTTTTTAAAGGCTTTTTTGAGTGAAGGTAAATGGAAATCTATCTTCAGTGTTAGAAAAGGATAACATTCAGATTTTATTGTAAACAATACCATGTGTTACAGAAACTTTGTAAAATAAAACATTTATTGCTGCTTAAAAGCAGTTCCCGCAAAAACTTTTGTTACTCAATGATTTTGCAAAGAGAAAAAGTTGAGAACTGCTGGTGCAGTCAATACTAAATGGGAGATGTATTTATGTAGATATACTGACTTGTGTTGTGTTAATGGCAGCATTTTTTGATGAGAACTGTTTTCTGGCCATCAGTTATTCAAATGTAATTTCACTGAGAACATACTGCTTTTATTCCAAAACACTAATACCAATTGTTCTGAACTCAGAACAAAAGCAGATCTGTTAATTTCAGAGATGACTTGCAATTATGAGAGTGCAAAATGTACAGAATGCTACTAGTGAAGCAAAGTTAGATGCAGTCATGATGGGTATTTGTTACCATAAAATAAGCTGTGAAAGAAATGAAAAAAAGATTACTGTATTGCATGCTGTGATTTTTTTCTCAACTTCATACTTCCTTTTTCAGGTTAATTGTTAGTTATCAACTCATTTTCTTTTCTTGATTATTTTACTAAGGATCAAATATTTATCTTGCAGCTTTCTGGAGTTGTGGCTTTTGCTGTTGTATGCTTTACTACTGCATGATCATTGTGTTCATTTGATATCTTTAGCTTATTATGCTTCATCACAGGACACTTATTTCTCTCAACTCATTTTTACCCTACCATCTAGTCAAAAGTATACATAAACTAGGTTATTCTTGATGACAAGAAATCTACTTGAAATAAAAATGTATCTCAGAATGGTTGATATGGGTATTAATACTTTTATTGATAAGCAGAGAACAATGTTTCAACCTTCCTAGGTCATCTTCAAGTTAATCTCAGAGAGTTTGTTATCTCTCTATGAAGGTTGAAGCATTGTTCTCTGCTTTATTACCAAAAGTTCTAATACTGATACCAACCTTTTTTGAGATACCTAAACAAGGTTAATTTTGGCTGGTATGGGTATTAAAACTTTTATTAAAATAAAGTACAGAATAACATTTCAACCTTCCTAGGTCATCTCCAGGTTAATTCAGTGACTGTTATTTCCCAGATGAATTTCCTGTCTGAACTGTTGAGTGTCGTCTCAGATCATTAGTTCATCTGTGAAATTCTTGGATTCAACTAATTCTGCATTCTTCTTTTAATGTCTTTTCCTTCTGGTCCAGTTACAAGTTTTTGACATTGAATTTTCAAGTCTCCATCAAAAAGAAGCAGATAATTTATTTCAGTCATAATTTTTCAGGTTTTTATTTTCATCGTTCTGTGGTTCCAAAGAAATCAAGGGATTGGTGACCTTGGTTAAATCATATTTTTTCAGGGGAAAAACAGAAACATGAGTTTATTATTAAAGTTTCTTCAGTGTGGCTGCATTGCAATGTATACAGACCTGCCACATAGTTTCTATGGACTTTCACTACAGTTCAGTTAATGATTCAGCAACTATTTAGTTCTTCAATTAAGTAAAATTATCAAATTTCTTATTATATAGTTAATAGATAATACCACCTTTACTGACAGTACAATAATATTATGAAAGTCATAATAATTAACACAACCTTGCAGTTCCTTGGCTAACTTATTTAGCTTTAATTAGCATATTAACTATATCTAATGTGAAGAAATTAAGTAATCAAGATAAATGTCTTTTTCTTCTGAATTCATAATAGTGATGTTATGATCAATAAAAACAAAAAAATGGATATAAAATGGAAATCCATGTATTGACAATTGTTTCATTTCCCTTTTTCATATCATAAACCATTTTTACTATTACATGAATTGTCAAAAGCTCTAAAGTTTTCAAGGTCCCATGTGAACAGTGGGGAAGGTTTAATTCATTTTCATGATCCAAACAATAGATTAAAGGTGCATGTTGCATTTTGTGAGTTCTGTCTCATAACACCATTTGGATTTTGAAACAAGTGTATGAAGGTGTTTCTAGATATTAATTCTACAGATAGTAGCAGTTGTTTTTTCCTGTTTATGCATTCATTTTAATGTCATTTGTCATATCTCTTTCACGATCTTATTATCTGCAATTTGTAATTCATGTATTTAAAGTTCAAAATTATTGAAGAAAATAATTTCTTTATTTTATAGAAAAGCTCATGGTAGCAATAAATTCTGTAAATTCTTAGTTATATAAAAAAAAGGTCTTTTTAAACAGGGTAGTCTGGGTAACAAGAAGACATAAGCACTTTCTTTCTTGACTTCAGTAACATAACTAATCAATTTAAAATAACTCAAATATGAAATGAAACTTAGAATTTTTATATACTACTTACAATTTGGAAGTTTTCTTGTGATTAAAATGGAAGGAAGAAAGTATTTTAACATTCAATTTGTATTTACTAGAATGGGTTTTTATAAGCTATCTAATTCGACACAGAAAAGTACAAAAAGTTCAATGTTTTCTTGAGTGTTATTGATTGATTTATTGAAATAATTAATGCATTTGTCTTTTTCCTTCTAATTTTTCTGTGTTTCTTTTTTCCAGTGTTCCTTTTTGCTGGTTATTTTATAATTCTATGCTATGTAGCTAAAATACAATATACTATAGAATCTTTGAAGGTTGTTTATTAGAAATGAGTTTGAAATTTCACTTTGTTTTCTAGCTACCGTCAAGGTCAAGCAGCTGTATTGGCTGGAATTCCACTTCTTCACAAACTAGGAATTCCCACTAAACGTCCTGAAGATTATTTTGCACAAATGGCAAAGTCAGATACACACATGCAAAAGGTATTATATTTTACTCTTTTGCTAATTGTTGTTCAGAATACAAAAAGACTCAAACACATTAACAAGCATCCAAAGGAAGTGATTGTTTATTTATAGTATCAATAATTATTAGGTGTTGAAATATAGCTCGGAGAAAACAAGGCTTAACCATATATGGAACTCTTCAAATTATACACCAAATAAACTATATTGTAAAAATAAAAATAAAGAGAGAGAGAGTATTTGGATTTCCAGGTAATTTATTCTATACATCTTCAGAAAAGCATGTAATCTATAATAAAGAATTGACAAATGTTTATATATTAGGTATATCACTTAAGTATGACTATTGGGACAATAAATGACTGAATTGTTCATGGCAGGTGAAAAAGAAAAAGGTCAGCTTTTTTCTACTTATTAAATGTTGTTGTTATGAAAATTCCTTTTTGGGGTATACTGTTTTCTTTTGTATATAATATGCTAGATATTACTTCTAAAATGAACATTAATTGTTCAAAAATATTTGGGTTTTTTATATTTTATATAATATCTCTTAATTATGGGGGGGGGCAGTTCAATGATCACAATAACACATATAATGTCCAGGATTTATCACTTATTTTATTGAAACTTAAGTAAAATGTAGTACACAGTGATCTATGATAATTACATTGCATATTTTTCAAATTGCACAAAAATTGACAGAGTTGTGATTGGCCACATCAGCAGCAAAAATCACACAGTTAATGAAAATATGAAAATAATTCTTGTATGACTGTTAGGTCTGGTACATAAGCCATCTACTTCTTTGCCCATTTTTGCATATGCTTGTCCGACCAGAGCCTGGCCCGGCATGGCCAGGTGGTTGTGGCACTCAACTCATAAACTGAGGGTTGCAGGTTTTAGTCCTGTCACACCAAACATGCTTGCCCTTTCAGCCATGGGAGAACTATAATATGGTGGTCAATCCCACTACTTGTTGATAAAAGAGAAGCCCAAGAGTTGGCAGTGGGTGGTGATGACTATCTGCCTTCCCTCTAGTCTTACACTGCTAAATTAGGGATGGCTAGTGCAGATAGCCATCATGTAGCTTTGTGGAAAATTCAAAAAACAAACAAAACTGATCAGAACTTGACTGTTCTTCAGCAGATATCTTTAAGTTTTGTTAATACTAATTTTAACTTTGCTACTCTTTGGCATGTCATCTTCACTGTTATCCCCTTATTTACCTGCTTGCCCAAGGTTCCAAGATTATTCAGCTTTCAGCTTTTGCAGCTGCTGTGAATATGATTATTATGAACATTTTGATAACCATTGTTGAAACAAATTCCTCTGTCAAGCTTTAATATGTTGAGATGTCACTCAGAAATGGATATGATAGACTATTAATAGTAGTAGTAGTAGTTCTCCAAAGGATCATAAGGTTATGAACAAATTGCCATCATATGGATTGCATATTTGAATACGACAGGTTTTGGACTTTATAACAGTTTATACAACTTTTCCAAAAATGTGCAATTTTGTGTTCCTTATCCTGCCACAAAAACAAAACTTCTTCTCTGGTTGAGGGAGGGATCCTGTGTTAATATGTACAATGCTTCAAGTTCTGCAAATGCAAAAATTTTGCAAAACAGGAAAAACCTGAGCTAGGCATACCCCTCTCTGTCATTGTCTAATAAGTGTGTTTTTAAGTATTTCTGAGGGCAGTTGCCATCAAGAAAAATGTAATATACTGTCAAATATCAAAGGGAAAACATCAAAAAGCAAATAAAAGAAAGGTGATAGAAATCAGCTTACATGTTTGGCCCTGAGGTGTGATGAAATTGAAATCGGGAGGTTGGTGAAGAAATATGCTGTTTGATTTAGTAGACAGAATTGTAAAATGTCTTTATGGTTGAACTAAAAATGATATTTATACATTGAGAACTAAATTGAGATTGAGTATCTGTCTATAAATAAAATTGCACAGTGATATTAATGAGCACCAGAAAAATTGGGATATGTGATCAGAATAATGACTGAGTTTACCTTTACTTTGCTGAACATTATACAGGGTGTGCGGAAAGTCACTGTGCACTTATATGTTTATTAACAGACAAAACTGCTCAGTGACTTTTTGAACACCCTGTATATAAGATACTAAAACAATTATACTGCTCAACAAAACAAACTTGCAACATTTTTTCAGGCTTAATTTCCTTATTGCATTTATTTTTATTGTATTTTGAATGCTCATGTTAGGTTTAGAAATGTAATTATTTCAATTAATAACCAAATTTTTATGTGAGTCCATTAATAAATTATTTCAGTTTTTTGATGCTCATGAATAAGTGAACTTGACCTTTTATTGATTTTTTCATTTTTTAAGCCCACAAATAGACTTTTTAAGTGTATTTCTCCTGATTTTCTTGAATAATTTATCTGTGTACCTGGGAAAAATAATATATTGATTACTTCTTTGGTAGATGTTTTAAGGTGCTAGATCAAAGTTGAATAGTAAAGAATTCTAAGATTAAAAGCAATTTGAATTCCAGAAGAAGAAAAAGTTTTTATAACTAAATTTTTGTTTGTCCATTTTTCAAGAAAAATTATTTTACCTCAGAGGACCAGACAAAATGCTGTTTGTTTCATTGTTAGTAAATAGTTAGTGAATAATTAACTTTTTTTTTTTTAATGGTCAACTTGTGTGTTGGGAATTGTGTGTTTTCATAAAAATATCTAATTACCAAGTAGGTTATCCTTCCAACAAATTTCACTTACTATTATTAACCTTTATATTCTCCAATATTAATTTATTGGAAATTCTTTTCTTAAAACTTTTTTTCTGTTAAAGAGCTAATAAAATATTAATGATAAAGTTCATTTTTCTCTTTCTTTCTTCTACCATGAACAGTTTCCTAAAATGAATGATTGCAATTCCCAGTTACTTAAGTAGAATCCTTTTTATCTGAAACATTGTGAACGTTTTCTACCTATTTGACAATGTGTGATTGTAGTATTTGTATTACACAATTCTTTTTTAATTAGTTGTATATGTTTTGACTTTTTAAGTTTTTTTGGCAAACCTATTTAGAGATCCGTTTTATCTCCTGTGCTCGATGATGCTGTTTGCTCTTTGTTTCTCACTGTTAACTAACTGCTTTCCTTCTTGTCATATCAGTTCAAAAGTAGAAATAAATATATGGAGATACCTCTTGTTTAGTCATGCACAAAAGTTCTAAACAAACGAGTCTTTTAAATAAGTTCTCTTGTAGAGCAGTGATAATCTTATAGACTATAAGCTTATAGCAGTGATAAAATCCAAGGTTTAATTTCCTGCTGTGGACATAGCAGATAGCTCAACGTAGCTTTACTCAAAAACAATTGTTTGAATAAAAAATAATAATAATCAGTGAGTGCATTTTGCATTCTTTAATTTCAAGATATTGTGAAGTTTATAATACATAGTTTGTAAAATTGTCAGTCAGTATAGTTTAATTGATGCTATCGCCAGTAATAAGACATCCTTTTCAATACCTTGATTGATTGGGATGTTTTTAAAACCTTATTAAAATCAAAATAATTATTTAGACATACATTATTATTGAAATATTTAGCCAGAAAAAAGATGATGATGTAATTAGTTTTGTTTTACAGTCCTACTACTGCACCATAAGAAGGTAACGTTTGATACATATACATGTTTTTCAACTAGCAGTTAAAAACTAAAGCAAATGAATTTAATAGAAGAAACCTGTTTCTCATGAGATGAAAAACAGCTTTCAGATAACTCGGTTTTTATTTTATTTTATTTTGTTCTCTGTCTTTAGTTGTATTATTGTTTTTACTCATTAATAATAGGTTCAAGAGAAACTGCTCAGTAAACAAGTTGCTCTGGAAAGATCTGAGAAGGCAAGGAAGCTAAGGGAGTTAAGGAAATTTGGCAAGAAGGTTCGTGAATGCTTAAATATTTTTACACAGTTGTTACTGATAGATATGTGCATCTATAAAAATATACTTTTATGACTTAGGACTTGTATTTTTTCATTGTTCTGCATGTGAGGTGTTCAGATCTTAGTTTACAGGTAAGTGTTGTTTTTCTAGTTATTGTTGAAAACAAATAGACTTTAACTTGCTCTTAAATATTACAAAAAAATAGTTTGAAATAAGTTATTTACATGTTTAGAAGTGATAAATCATACACTTTCAGAATTGTATTAAAATTAAGGTAACCAGTTATTTGAACTTCCTTAATATATGAATTTTGCTATGCAGTATAAAAATGTACAGCATTGTTTCGTAGCAAAATCTGTTCTTCCTGAAGCGCACACATTAAGAATGATGATGATCTGGTTCTAGTTCACCATATTATTGTTTTTATATTTTTACAGATTCAAAATGAAGTTCTTCAAGAAAGACAAAAACAGAAAAAGCAAATGCTGGAGTCAGTCAAAAAATATAGAAAAGGTAAAATGAGCCTTAAAAATGTCTATCAGCTTATAATTTTTTAAAATTTCTATATCATGTGAAATTGTAGCTGATATGATATCAATATTTAGTAGTTTACTTTTTTATCTTTCACTTCAGAAGAGTTTCTTTTGAGTTTTTTAATATGAATAACCTTGGCTTGAAGAAGCTGAACTTCTCCAAGAAACTCATTCACCTACATAAAAGTTTACCAGTTGTGTTTGTACTTAATGGCATCAATTGATTTATCACAATACTTAAAACTGTCTTATTTAATAGTTTAATACTTTGTTTTATCTTCATTTTCTGATATATTTTTTTTTAATTTAGAAGTTAAAAAACTCTTAACTTGGGTCAAATTATTCTTTTGTTTACCACAATGAACATTTTGTATTATTATGTTGACAAAGATACAAACAAACTGAAGAAAGGGGAAGAACATTGATGTCAAATTAATATGCATTTTCATTCATTCTGATTTTTTTTAGTGTGTGAAATCTACATTTTTTAGTCTTAAAGCTAGTTATTGTGGTCTTTTTGGAACATCTCATTTTAATGACCAGCAGTAATCATTTGTCATGCTGGTGTTCCACCTTCTTTGATACTTCTTTTCCATTACCATGACATCTTAATGAATCTTTTCCCTCTGTTCTTCACTAACAGCACTGAGATTTCTAGAGAAACAGTCAGTATGTGAGTGTAAGAAATGAACTTTCAAGCTCATTTTACAATCCAACTCTTTTAGTCTATTAAGCATGTCATTTACAACATTTTCATAATTTTAGTCCTTGATGTTTTCCAAAAATTTGTCAATAATATTTTTGAAGGCAATTTGTGCTTTTTTTAGAACTTTCATTTTCCTGTCAAACTGGTCACCTAAGTCAATTTTCTTAGCTGAGGCCCAACAAAAATTTCTTCCAAGTTTTCCTTCTGAAATGTCTTGGAGTTGCCCACACAGATACTTGAAACAGTTACCATCTCTGTCTAAGACTCTTAGGAATTGTTTAATCAAGCTCAGTTTCACACAATTTGCGTTTCGGTAAAATTTTGTCTCTGGAGAAAGTAAGTTCTGAGTTTGAGGTCTGGGCTTTAAAATATCTGAAAAATTTTTTAAAGATCCAAATCTCTCATATTCATTTTGTGTAAAAAAGTTGTGTTTCACCAGACATTTCAGGTTAAAAAAATCTTTATCATCATTTCTATTGACGTAAGATTCAAAAGCAGATGAAACTGTATGAAAAGTCTAGTGGAGTAGATACAGGTATATCAGGTCCATGAGTAACACTTCTTATTTTTTATCCATTGTCTCAATTCTTCAACAGAAATGCTGCCAACTTTGTGTGGAGCACATAATTTGTTTTGTATTCCAAAATACATATAATGCTCTCTTTTTTTTAATAATTTTGGGATGTTTTGTCTTTTTTTGCTTTGCAACAAATGTACCACAAATATAATAGAATATGTTTGGGTCATTTCACAACCTTTTATTGCCATAAAAATGAATAAATAATATTGAAAAGAAAAAAAAAATGTCAAAGTGCACACACAAACAAGTATTATCCAGAAATGGTATGTCCTGCAGCCTGTTAATCATTTATATACTAACAGTGTGTTTCTTTTGGGTTCTGGAATGATCGATAAGACTCTGACATGTTATTTGTCTATATCAGGTGGTGGTTAACATTTTAAGGATAAGATAATGTGGCCTTTTCTTTAATGAAAATAATTCAGTTATGTAAAAGAACATGTGATGTTTTTGGAAAAATCTGTACTTGATGGAGAAAAACAGGTATTGTTGGATTCAGCGTACAGGTATTACTGTAGAACATGTAAAAATTTCAAGACAAAACCATCACAGGCCTGTGTATTTGTTTGTAATGCTATTCAAACATTGATACAATTTACTGGCAAGACTTGTACAACTTGCACCTGGAGAAGAAAGGTCTACCTTTCGAAAATGCTCAGGTTATAGGGTTGTTGTTCATTTCTCTCAAGACTTTGTGAAACTGTATGTTTTTTCTGATATTATAAAGGCTTGTACAATGATATTAATATTTGAGTCTTTGCTTACTATAGAAATGTCTGTTTTCTCAATTCTTCATTGTGTGTGTTTTTGTGTAGTAGGTTATTTTAAAGATACATTTTAATAATGTTGATTGACAATCTTCATCTTTCAGGACAGACAAAAAACTTAGATTTTTTGGATGGCACACCAATCCAGTCAAAAAAATCATCCCAGGAAAAAGGACAGAAAAGAAATAAAATGTGAGTTCAATACTTTGCATGGTATTTGTATCTCAGCTGGGTAAGTAATTGTAATCAAAATCACTTGATCTTATATCTCAAGACAGAAGCTTCACAGCATTCTTGATAATGTAATTGAACATTATTTCAATGAGTAATCGCAGTAGTTCGCTTCAGCTTTAAATTAAACTTTTATATCATAAGAAAATAGTTAACATACTAAATAATTGTAATTTATTTACAAGTAAATTATTTTACTTGAAAGCAGTTGTTTAAACTGTAGTTAAAAAAATGAACTTTCAAAAGAGGCTTTCTCTTTTTGAGTTTTTCATTTTCTTTTTATGGTTTGGCATGGCCAGGTGGTTAAGGCACGCAACTCGTAATCCAAGGGTCACAACTTTGAATCTTTGCCACATCAAACATGCTCACTGTTTCAGCTATGGGGGCATTATAATGTGATGGTTAATTCCCACTATTCAGTGGTAAAAGAGTTGCCAAAGAAAATAAACTGCATCTGAGCAAAACCAAAAAAATAGAGAAAAAACATCACCATACTTACTGATTTTATTTTCTGTCTGTTACATAACAAATAGGCTCGACATGGTCAGATTGTAAGAGTGATTGACTTGTAATCTAAGGTTGCGACTTTGCATTCCCTTCACACCAAACAAGTTTGCCCTTTCAGCCATGAGGATGTTATAATGTGATGGACAATTCCACTATTTGTTGGTAAAAGAGTTGCCCAAGAGTTAGCAGAGAGTGGTGATGACTAGCTGCCTTTCCTCTAGTCGTACACTGCTAAATTAAGGATGGCTTGCACAGATAGCCCTCGTGTAGCTTTGTGCAAAATTCAAAAACAAAAACATTTTCTGTTTAGCATGAAAGCATTTGTAATGAAAAGAAATTCATAACCAGCACTATATTTAGCTTTTTATTTTCTATATTATACCTCAGACTTGGAATGATAGTTATAGTATTTTTGGTTTGGTTATAAAAACAGTTTTTAAAAGGTTTAAATCAATATAAAGAGCTTGGCAATTTTTGAATGTATCTGTTTCCTTCAGTAGTTCTGCTTCCCCAGTATTGTCTATTATTCCCTCATTATGTAAAATAATAAAAATGAGCTCTCTGTTCCTACTTACAATAATAAACTTATTAAAGTAAATAATATTGAATATGACTAAATTTGTTTTTTGTTTTATATGGTAGTTTACCATAAGTCAAATTATTTAAAACACTTGCACCTTTTTCTTGTAAATTTTGTTAAAACTTGTACTTCTGTTTGAACATCCTGTTATCACATTTATATTTCTCTTCAGTCCACTGTAAGATTGAAACAGACCTAAGTACTAAGCCTAATTGTAAACCCAGATTGTGAATAGTATTAAATCATCTAATGGTTTGAAGGAATCGAAAAATATGTTTGTAGGGTTAACTGCACTTTATATTAAATGACAATTTAATATGCTAATGCATTTGTATGTCACTACAATGATAAGGTTTAGTATCATATTCTTAACACATGTATTTGGTTTGCATCACAGAAACGTTTCCAACTGTTTATTATCATCAAATTCTGATAAAACGTACTTGCTATTGGAGCTAAAATTAAATCAGTAATTAATATACTTATGTTATTTTACCATTCTTACTTATTACAGTTAGAATGCATATCATGATTAATGTTATATTGGGAACTCTTCCAGAGAAATGATATATTCTCAGTGAGATCTCTGTATGTACATTGCAAATATTGTTGAAGTATATTTCCCCTGACTTCCTTGAATAACATGTCTGTGTATGTGAGAAAAAGGATATATTGATTAATTCTTTAGTAGTTACTATAGCTGAATTTTCCTCAGAAAGTATATTTGTTCAGTGAAATTAAGGAACGTAAAGCTAAAGTACACAGTATTTCAAAGAAGAACGTCTTCAGTTGTCTTATAAGAAGCAAAATAAAATTTAAGAAAAAACCTTCAGTTCATAGGACAGCACAGTGGTGTATTCCAATGAAATCCTAAAATAAATTCATCCAAAAGGTTAAAGGTGTGGTTATGAAAGGGTATCCTCTTACCCATAGAACCACAGTAAAAATTCTGAACATATCTCCTGGTATCATTAGCAATATAAACATGGATTTCAAGTTGAAGAAAGGTTCAAAATCTTCTTACCATACCTCAAAATAAATCATGGCTTTCAATACAAAAAAAAGTAGGTGAAGATCTTGGAACCAAAATAGTCTTTTAAATCTGATGCAAACTATATTTAAGGAGATTGGAAGTGTTTAAAGAGAATGGAAGTGCCATTTTCAGGCTTGTGAAATTAATCTCTACTGTATGTTTCATACTTAAATTTTCTTCCACACTTTCATTGATCAGGTTATAAATAAATTACGTTTAGAAATAAATAACAGTATTATTATTGTTTTAATATATGAATAAATAGGGCACAACAAAGAAAAAAGTACAAAGATACAAGATACGGCTATGGAGGACAAAAGAAAAGATCCAAGTATAACACTGCTCAAAGTTCAGCAGCTATGTCAGGATTTCATTCTAAAAAGTCCAGCTTACCCCCAGGAAAGAAGTCTAAAGTAAGGTTCTAAAATGTTATTTGAGAAATTTGGATGATAACTAGATAATTTTTTCTTTCTAGTAAAAACTTGATTTGTATTATTGCTTATTTTCAATTTTCTGTTTTTCCTTTTTCATTATAACCTTCAAAGGTAAATATTAATATTAGTTTTCATAATAGTTAATTGGAAAAATGTTATTATTTCATTTGGCAGTATTGAATGATTTTACTTTCCTTTTAATAATTTTTTTGTTACTGTGCTAATTAAATACAAGATAATATTGATAAATCAGACATGTTATTGTATATTTTTACCTGCAGTAATTTAATTTTAATTTATATTTTCTGTAGTCTGAATTTTAAAATTGATATTCATTGATATATTTGTTTAGGTAAAGAATAAAAGACCAGGGAAATCTAGAAGGCAGAATATGAAGAGTAAAAAGAAACGATGAGCCATTATCCAGTAATGATCATTAGATGAATGTACATTTTGAATTATGTATTTTGATGTAATAAACATTGTAATAAAACCTTGTAGTAAGGTACTGTTTTGACAACAGCAAGTTAGAAAAAAGGAATAAAAATGATTACTTTAAAAAATTGCCTAAGGAATGGCCAAAATTTTAACATGTATTGAAAATGTAACCTTTAGAAATTAACATTAATTTTACAATTCTATAACCAATTGATCACGTGATGTAACATTGCTATTTACAGCTAGCTACCTTTTATGCAGTTTGTTTTGAGATCTTTGTGACTAATTCACTACTAAAATATAATCAATTTATCTGTTGATTCATTCATGTTAAAATATATGGTCATTCACAAGTTTATATAGTTAGTGAGATGATAAACAGCTGTGCTTCCCTGAACTCCTGCATACAAGTTATTACTACCAGCTTATTGTCATAACACAGTGTTACATAAGCAGTTTTAGGTATGCAAATTAGCAAGTCTAGTGACAATCACAGTTGATGTGAAGATATGGAATGTGTCAGAACTACATTTTAACATTGTTTAGCTGTTTGTAGGTAGTGTGATGTCACCAAAAAGGTGTTTAACAGCCTTTTTTGATGCAAGATACTTGTACACTTAAGCCTTGAAGTGGTGTTCATATCAATAATTTAGGATTTTCAACATATGAAACAATTTGGAGAACCAGGACCATCCAGAAAGAGATTTTCAGCAAATTGTACCCCAACTGTGGCAAGCAAAGTGTGATTTGGGCTCACCAGTAAAAGAACTTTCATTCATATCTTCTGTTCAAATGTCACAAACTTCAAGCAGCTGGAGAATGAAGTGGGTGTTTATGTTATTCCAAACAAAGATATACTGGTTAGGCCATTAATTGCAGCATCCATGGATTTCTGCATCAAGAACTATAAAAATGGGTATAAGGAGACCATCATCCTTTTAAATTAAGAGGCTTATTGAAAGCATATAGAAGTCATTGTGTGCTTTTGACATAACAGCCTTGTGACGGAACATTCTGCCACAGAAACTATGCCACAGGGCTATTTCTAGTAACATGGAGAATAACAGTATTGTGAAATTCAAAAATCATTTCAACTTTCAGAACTTAAGTAATCCAAAGTAGCATGTTTTGATACAATAATATTGGAGAACAAATTTAATGATAATTACTCTGTTTTATGGTGTACTATTATCTGAACATTTGTTCAAGTACACTTGTAGATACTGACACTTGTTTGTTGGATGAAGTTTTCATTTTTTGACAATTTTGGGCATGATGAGTTGATCATAATTTTAGATGCATTGATGAAGCTGGTTGATTATTCAGTTTAGGTTGTTTATGAATTGGGAGTTTCTTTTTCTTCTCAGCATCTATTTGTCTTGCACTGAGTTTGTTATTCTGAGATGTTCACTATTAAGTTTTTCTGCTAGTCTTTACTTTGTTGGTTTGGAAATTCCAGAGTTATCAAAAGATCTTTTGTGCTTAGGTTCCCTGATTCTGGTAGTAAAGGTTCAATTCATTGACTCAGTACAGACTTGCCTGCAAAAACAAAAAAAAATAATGAAAAACTGAACAGTAAACACTTTAGAATAAAAGACTTGGTAAAAGATGAATGAATGCTAAGAAAAATTTTGTTTTTTAAATCTAAATTTGTAATCTACAACTTAAGCTGAACAATCAACAAGCTACATCATTGCTTATCAAATATTGAGAATATTTACTCCCCTCATGTTTTAAGATGCTGCTTTCCAGGTCTGGGGCACTTGCATGAGGAATATGGAATTTACAGGCTTTTGTGTAAACAATGATCTATGACTCAGTGTCTTAAATTTTTGCGAGTGGAGGTGGTAATACTTCAATTGAATAATTCCATGGTTTCATCATACACTTCAAAGCTAGGAGGCACTCACTCCAAATCTCTGCTTTTGAACATTGAATCTTTTTTGGGTCATACAAAAATTAGATTGTTCTCTTTGTTTGTCATATTCCAGATGTAATAAATATAGTAGTCTTCCAAATGTTTCATTCAAACAGATATCCTCCCACAGAATGGATGCTTTGAACCCAAGTTTTTTGTTGAATTTGCTCTCATTTCAGAATGCCTCAGGTTGATACTCTTGCCAAACATTGGAACGATAAGTTCACATCCTTCTAGTATCCTGTATTTTACCCTCTGACTTTGTGTATAGATCCCAGATTCTTGCACTGATTCTCTCCTTGTTCTGTTGAGTTCTTTTGGTGGCAATGCTTTGAACAGGTCAGCCTTGGTCTCCAGTCTTCCAGTATCTTCAAGAATGTGAAGGTGTTCCCATCTCTTTGGCTCTCTCTTTTACGTCAGCTTCAGTCAGACTTTTATTTTCCTCAGGCAGTCAACATTTTTCTACTTCACGCCTGACTTTTATGTGGTGGATGTAAAATGCACCAAATAAACAATGGATAGACAGTTGGTCAATTCAATGAACCACAAAGCGAGATTCTGAAATAATCAAGACATGTTTGACTCCACAAGGCAAAGAAACTGCCTCATAATGCTCAAATATATAACATCCAACTGCACAAATGTTAAAATCACGTGCATATTTTACCTTTTAATATTGAAAGTAATGTAGGGATGGTTTACGTAATGCTTCATCATTCCAATATTTTTTGCATTTTTGTACATTGCCATCTCTACATCATTTTACATTTACAAAATGTTTTTGTTTTTGCAGTTTTAACCCTCTGACTGGCAGTTAGTGAATCTTACATACTACAATCATTTAATGTTCATCTGTTATTGCCTGGTAGTTCTTGTTTCATCCTGTATTTAAGCTTTAAAGGGACACTAAATTTCTATAGTAAAAATTAAACTTTGGATGGTAATCGTTTGCATTAGCCTCATGATTTTTTAAAATTATTGCTCGATATTCTGACTAAGAGATGACTGTGCGCTGCCCACAAAAGCCTTGAGTGGATTTGGATTAAAACTGACTTAAGTGTTAAAATACTTGTGGAATTATCTTGACTGAAACAAGAAGAAAAAATGAACAAATTAGCATGTTGGTCACTTTATGATTTATTATTTTAGTGATGGGTTGTTGGGTGCCCCCCAGTGGCTCAGCTGTATGTCTGCGGACTTACACACTAAAATCCGGGTTTTGATACCCGTGGTGGGCAGAGCACAGATAGCCCATTGTGTAGCTTTGTGCTTAATTCAAAACAACAACAGGGTTATTGGGTAGATAAATTAAAATGAATGACAAACATATTTTAATGTAAAACTTTCGGTCATTGTTGATTTCTTAGCATGTTTGTTTGTATTAAGTACATTGACTATCCCTACATACAGATTCTATAATTGTACATCAAACAATATTATTATTATGTCAAGGTGCGAGTCATACTTGTAGATTTTCATAACAAATACACTAATATCAAATTTTAACGTGGTTTATGAGGTGTTTTCAGCTGTGGCAATTTCTATGTATTCACCAGAAGAATAAAGTTTAAGTCATTTATTATTCTAGCTAATTTTAGTTTAAAATGGAATTAGTAAGAGAGAGATTTTTAAAAAAGGGCTGTTTCTCTCTCACTTGTTCTATATGAGTACTCCTTGCTGTAAGTTCTAGATGAAAAATAATTTAAGCTCGATGAAAATCCCCATGATGTTAAACTAAAAGTCTAACTCGTAAAATCAATCTCGGAAGCTTTATAATTTACCCAAACATTCTGTTTCGCAGGTCTTATGTGAAAATATTAAGAAAAGTTTCTTAATAGAGTAGGTTCTAAATGTCAAAATAAAATAACATAAATAAAGCCAGATTGCTCAAAACACACACCTCGTCCACTTCAAATACTGATACTGGAACACAAGTGTGGGGAAGCTCCAGAGCATTACAAGACTCATTAACAGAAAAAAACATTTATCTATTTTAAGATACCGCGAGTGAAGTAACGATTATCTCTTCAGCAAGAAAACAGCTGTCCGTCCATAGAAATACAATATGCCGTTATGAAACACACGATACGCCTGGTAAGACAATTCGTCTATACGTCATCAAAAATTCACCTATAAAAGCTTGAAAACAGCATCTGTCTGTAGGAACAGGCCCTCTGTTATCGAACTATGATGTTACCCCTAGCCTAAGACAGCCACACCCTCTGATGCCTATTACTTTACTGCGATATAACCCTTAGATTGCAGTGTTACGTTATAATTATGTAACCCTCGATATATATTTTTTTATTTCCATCCAACTTGGGACCCCTTACTGATGCAACACCCTTTGGAAGTGGAGATACACCCCTAATTACTAATGTCTATGCTATAATGACAAACCATTCGAATTAGCTGCTGTGAATATAAACATTTTTTTCTAAAAAGACAGTACTAACACAGTTGTATTTCTAAAACCAAATACGACATTCCCATTCATTCTCAGCAATAACACCCTAAAACCGAGTTAAAGTACGAATACGAAAAAAACTGGCGTCATTCTTTTTATTCTTACATACATTCCTCTAATCAATCGAATTCTTTGAAGAATTGCTCATAATATTTACAATTTACTTATTGATCAAAGTACATTTCTCATTTTCTAAAATACCAACAGTTATGTCACAAACGTGAAAGTAACCTTATTTCATTCTAAAATTAAACTACGTAATGACATTGACTTGACAAACACTGCTACGTAAACGTTAGATGTCTTACATCTAACCACAATGACAGTATTACATACTTACATGTTACAAAATAGTTTTATCAGCGTCAAAATACAGTTTTCTGACATTATTATGTGTTTCCGGTCTCACCAAACACGCTCGCCCTTTCAGCCGTGAAGACATTATAAAGTTACGGTCAATCTCACTATTCGTTGGTAAAAGAGTAGCCCAAGAGTTGGCGGTGGGTGGTGATGACTAGCTGCCTTCCCTCTAGTCTTAAACTACTAAATTAGGGACGGGTAGTACAGATAGCCCTCGAGTAGTTTTGTGCGAAATTCAAAACAAACAATACTATGTGTTTAATTGTTTGCATTCATTGTACAAAGTGTAACGTATTATATGTTGGCAAGATAAAAAAGCATAGTTGTTTTTAATTTTGAATCGCTGACCAGGAGAAAGTCGGCCAGTTAGAAATACTCACCACCAGAAGTGATTTATCAACTTTTGAACTGGATGCCGGGACTACCTGTCATTCTCATAATACATTTACAATGTAGAGCATTTTCAGTGTAAACTTTGGAGACTCTATTTCTTAGCTAAAAAAAAACAAAACTTTATTTAATTTTTGATCACAAAAAGCCCACTTGAAATAAAAATTATCTCAGAACGGCTGATAGGAGTATTAACACTTAATAGCATATATTATATTTGTCTTTACAAAGTGCGAGTTTTAAAATCAGCCACTTATAATTTTCAATTCACTAAAAGCCGTCTAGTGACGCTAATAGCCAAATCTCGTAAAATCTCGTAATACGGTCTCAAACAAATATTATCATATCGGAGGTGTACTGTTGGTGAGTTTTATGTTCGTTAATTTACCATTTTAATTTTTTAACCCGATGCATTTTGTGTTGACATTATTTTCAATTTTTTGCCGAATATTACAGGGAAATTACCTAAAAATATATTATAGTTATGACTGTGACAACTATTGAACATTTGTATGTAAGCCATATGTTATTGTAATTCTGAGTCAATGAGTGTTGTTGTTAGTGCGCTAATATTATTCTTTATTATAATTAATATTATTGTTAACAAGTGTCACTATTACGGTAGCATATAACAGTTACCGATATAAATTTATACTTTATTTTTAGATTACACTGCTACTAACGTTATGACAATTCATGGTATATTAATTAATTATGGGGTGAGTGAGAATTTAGGTGTACTAATAATTTATTAATATCAATTACGACTAGTAAATTTAAGAAATGTATCTTTGTAATGTTTTATAATTTGTATTAAAACTGTGTGCCGCCTTATGATATGTTGTAGGCTTTCCTTTCAAATTACAACGAAGACTGATATTTAATAAATTAAGACATAGTTAACGAGCTAGTTATGGTTAATTACAATGAGTTATATTACTAGAGTCAGTTAATAAAAATTAAATCATCGACAATGAACTTGAAAACTTTCGATATAGATTGTACATCCTACACCAAAACTTGAAAGTTTCAAAACGTGTCTTTTACCCCAAGGAAATGCACATTATTTTTTATAAATTCAATTATTATTGGTTTTCACTAATTGTTACTTTTTAGTCAAATACTTTTAATTTTCTTTAATATTTTAATAATTATCATACATTATGTGGTTTATAAGATGGAATATTACAATAAAATAATAATTATATTTGTTATTTATTGCCAATTATAAAGTTCTATAGAGTGATGTTTTGTTGTAACATATGATTTAAATAAGTAACAAATCTGAGGTTATTCAGGGCATAACTTGATATTGCAAGAATATACATTATAAAACATGCTATTTTTGTGTGATTAATTTGGTCAAAAACTGGAAAAATACCACAATGTTTATAGTTAAGAGTTTATGATCATGTAATTGTTAGATTAGGATCTTATATAGCAAGTTTAATGCTAAGAAATAATTGTAACTTGCTACTTGAGGCTACAGGAGAACTTAAAACACTGGGTAATCTGTAGTATGTTAGTTTTCTGATAATGCATTGAATTTGAAGCAGTTTATATAAATGGCTTAAATGTACAGAAGAGTAAGAAGAGATAATAAAAGTAAAGAATAATTAAATGTATATCAGTCTACTGATATTCATTCCAGATGGACGTGTTACACATTTAAACAAGAAGGTATGCTTGTAATTGATGATCAGAACCAAGTGGATCTAATAAAGACTAAACTGTGGTAAGAATTTTTCACCTCTGAATATATTTTCTTGTTAAATCAGGTGCATTTTTCTATTTATTTCATAAATGTTAAAAATACTTTCTTCAGATCACCTAGTTTAATAATTAAGTATATACCAATAGCAAATACCAGTTTCTTACAATGAACCAAATAGTAACTTTACAAGTTAATACATTTGTAAGTTATTCAGTCAGAGCTGTTAATATTATAACTATCATTTTGAACAAGAAGTTAACAAGGTTGTCATTCTGTATTAAAAGTAACATTGTGTAATTTCTTTTTATTCTTTTCATACATTTTCCCTCACACTGTTGTACTTTTCAGTGTTTTGAAACCATATAAAATTGCCACATTGCTTGCTTGCTTGATACAGCATTTTTAGTTTTATGTCTTTGTGCTTTAACATCAGAATTGTTTAAGGAGATGGTCATATATTTTTACTTTGAAGTTTTGTGTATCATTACCCACCTTTTGTTACTTCATGTAAAGCTGCTGGTTGTAAATTGCTTCACTATTTTTAATAATAATAATAATATGGTGTTCAGTAGCCATTTTATAAGTAGTTTGTAGTTTCAGAATAAATTTTTACTTCATCTGATTTTCATATCAAGAGAGGCCTGGCATGGCCGAGCGCGTTAAGGTGTGCACTCGTAATCCGAGGGTCGCGGGCTCGCGCCTGCATCGCGCTAAACATGCTCACCCTCCCAGCCATGGGGGTGTATAATGTGACGGTCAATCCCACTATTCGTTGGTAAAAGAGTAGCCCAAGAGTTGGCGGTGGGTGGTGATGACTAGCTGCCTTCCCTCTAGTCTTACACTGCAAAATTAGGGACGGCTAGCACAGATAGCCCTCGAGTAGCTTTGTGCGAATTTCCAAAAAAAAACCAATCATATCAAGAGTGATGAGAGTCAGTGGCTCAGGTCAATGTGCTACCTACATTGTATTAAGTATTTACACATTAAAGTGTTCATAATTAATATTAAAGTATGACTACACTGGCAATTGCAATTAATTAAGATAGTTTATGAAAACTACAATTACTATAATACTTTTTTTTCTCAGTTTTCAGTGTATTCTCAAAATTTAAATTACTTAACTTTTTTTGTTATAATGATAGTTTTTATAAGGTCTGATACTTACATATCACACTGCTACCATTTATAGAAAGTTTCTGAGCATAGATGTTATTAAGTTAGTTCAATTATCAGTCAAGGTCAAAATGTAATAAACTTCTTTAGTTAGGGAATAAAGATTACAAATGCTGGATCAAGGATATGAAAGACGCTTATTAAGACAACAGAATGGGCAAAGTAGCATTCTCTCACCTGTAAATTCAGTAAGTTTATTATTCAATATTTTTTGTTGTAGTTGTTAGCTTATAATAAAGAAATAAGGAAATGTAATTGCATCTGTAATTAATATTGTGGTATTATGCCTCATGTCAATAATTTTATTTTGGTTTATTTTGAAAGAATTAGTTAACTGAAGCTTTGTACAAGTCAAGTGCTAAATTGTTTAATAAAAATATGAATCAATATTGTTTTCATTTTGACATTAAAGTATATTTATGGTAATAAAACATTTGTATGCATTGCTGATAAGTTCATTTGTATTTCATAATTTTTTTTCAGCCAATTTCACATCGAAATTCTCTTACTTCAATCACGTCACCTTCAAAAGACAGTTATGGTGACCGCTTCATTCCATCTAGGGCAGGAGCAAATTGGAATACCAGTTTTTCAGTGATACAGGTTCTTTCTTTTAACAGTTTATTTGCTTATTTGTAATTATACTTTTTAAAGGCCTTAGAAGAAGCCAGATATGCTTTTGAACAAGAATAATTTAATTAATTTAAATGGAACACAAGAAACTGGCCAATTCTATATGTTTACTGCTATGTATGAGTCTGAGAAATGAATAACTTTTGCTATTTAAAATGAGCCATTTTCAAGAAAATAACTAATGTTATAATTGTCAATGTGAATTGAAATGCACTATTAATCTTTTTACCTAAAATGTTATCAAATCTGTTATTATTGTAATAAATGTAAATTAAGAAGATGAATCAAATGTACTGCAGGTTTTTTGGTCAGAAATAGATATACAAAATGTATTAAGATGGTTTTTTTATCAATAAATACTAATATACTTTTGCTACATTAGGCATTCTGTATTAGAAGATATTACTTTAGTATTTTTTTTTTAATTTTGCTGTCCAAATTTTTGAAAATGTTGGTGAATTCATTTTGTAGTTTGAAAGGATATATATTTTGTATTTTCAATGTAATGAACCCATCATGGCCAAGTGTGTTACGGCATTCGACTTGTAATCTGAGGGTTGTGGGTTCGAATCCTGGTCACACCAAACATGCTCACCTTCCAAGCCATGGGGAATTATAATGTCATGGTCAATTCCACTATTAGTTGGTAAAAGAGTAGCCAAAGCATTGGCAGTGGGTAGTGATGACTAGCTACTTTCTCTCTCGTCTTACACTGCTAAGTTAGGGTCAGCTAATGCAAATAGCCCTCGAGTAGTTTTGCGTGAAATTCAAAAACAAAAAACAAAACAAAAAATTATTACCATAGTATAGAATTTTATTTATATTTAAGTTTGTACAAAAATTAAAATTTAACATTCACTACTAAGGATGATTAGATGGTGTTGTGTTTTGGTTATAGTTTAAAATGTTTGTTTTATTTTATATACGTGAACTGTTGAATTATTTAGTGTGTAACTAAATATATTGTATGTTAGGTTCTTTTGGCTGACAAATACAATACTTGATAGACAAAAAAAAATTACATTTTTTAATGATACATTATAGGATAGTAGCAAGTCACCGGGACAAACCAAGAAAGCAAAAGATACTACAGCAGAATCAAATAAAGATGGTATAGCATATAGCTGTTTGTTGAAGAATGAACTGTTAGGAGCTGCCATAGAAGATATCAAGGTTAATGAAAAAATATATTTTTGTAACTGGAAAAAATGTGATTTTAAATGCACCTCCAAGTACACTTCATAAAACAAGTGGAAACAAATATTATATTCAGACAATTTTAAAAAAATGCTAGTTTATACAGTGTATTTGATGATAACATTGGAATGAAAAACAATAAAAGAAATTGCCTAAAAACCTGTATTGAGTTTAAATAAACTTATGAAGGAAAGCTATTATGGCTACTAGACTTCTGAATTTCAAACTTCTGAATGCTGTTTGTGTTATTTTCTTGGATGTTTGATGTAGTAACATAAAATTTGTAATGAATATTTGATAAACCTGATGCACTTATTTTTTGATGTTTATAATAGGAACAAACAGAAGAAAGGAAAGCTTTTTCTCCAGTTGATAGGAAAAACCTTTTTCAGGTTTGTTTTAAAAGTTTCATATGAGGTTCTCCAGTAATGTTTATTTAATATTGTTGGTTTAGCACTGTCATCACAGACAGGACAAAGTGTGCACGCCGTGCCCTTTTAGAGAGCTACATTCAAAATGTAACTAAACTACTTTATTATCATAGTATGTAAATCAACTCAGCATCAAAATATAGATACAATTCAAATTTTAATTTTATATAAATTTTAATTCTACAAGGTGTTCGGAAAGTCACTGTGCAGTTTTGTAATCATATGTCTGTTCAGTCTATTTCAAGCCAGTAACTGATAGCAGTGTTTAGAAACAAATTAAGAAGGATCCAGGTCTGTACTGATGCCAATGGGGGCCACTTTTAACAATGTTTATAATTGTCATTCATATTTACCTCATGTATTCTGTATTGAAACATGTCTGTTAATAAATAAATAAGTGCACAGTGACTTTCCAAACACCTGTTAATTTATCTGAATTTAAAATGGCTCATATCACATAGTTAGAAAGTCAGACAAATTATAATAGTTATAGGGTGTTGTCCGATTTTTACTTATAATTCTATTTTCGTAGGTGTATTGTTTAATTAAATAAAAAATTAGTGTATAGGCTTCAGTTTCAACAACAATCAACACTAAAGAAAAATAAGACCCAGGTAAGTACTATTTCTTGGTTTTCACATGTATTAATTATTGATTATTATAAAATATAAAAATTAGAAACTTAATAGGTTACACGAGTTAAGATAATAAATAATTATAAAAAATTTTCTGGATGCTTGTGAGTAGCTTCTGCATTATTTAATTTGCCGAGTGATTTAAAGCATGTGTTGTAGAGTTATTAGGTAGACATGATTCAAATGGTAATTAAACAATAAAATATAGGTATAAACAGACGTATAATGTTACATTCCCTAAACTATTTAGGATAAACGTTTCTTATTACCTTTTGAAGCCATTGGGAAAAAAAGGTGATTTTTGTTTTTCATATTTTATCTCTTAAGTGGTTATGAGACAGTCAAATTGGCTGACTCCATATAGAGTTGGTGTTACGTATTTTTTGATGTTTTAAGTTCTTCGTAGATTAAACGCAACAGAAAAACACAGATAACAGCTTGTATAATTTATTACACTAAACTATTAACAAATATAACAAATATAACATAAATTGTATAATAACAGTGACAGATATTAAGTTACGACATTCGAAATTAATTACAAAACAAAATAATATTAGTTTCAAACTTCAAAATAAATCACAATACAAAACGGTACTGGCCTGTATCTAATGTAATGATCTAAAATTAAAGTCTCAAATTCCTGTCTAGGGTGTGAATTTGGTCCCACGAAGAGATTCCGAAACAGTTCACAGTTCAATGAAATCGCCATCTCTCAGCTCAAGCAGTAATTCAGATGAATCGTAGAGATTGACGAAATAAAATCACAAATCCAAGTTGAATATTCACAGCAAACACTTAATCTTTCTCAAATAACTAACTCTCTTCTTTTGAAATAAAACTGGTGTCTGATTCTCACTCTTTGTCTTCGAATAAAACTAATGACTGAATCTCTCTCCCTCGAATAAAACTGATGACTGAATCTCTCCCTTGTCACCGTCTTTTATATCGATAAGCCTACTTCTCGAACAATCTTGAAATTTCCATACAACTCCAGAGCTATCCACGCATATCCGTTCTTGCACGAGACTACACTCTAGACAGGAAGTCACCAGCACTCATTTACAAACATGTGATTGGTCTACTTAATTCGAGAAAGTTCTAAAATGTTACCCTAAATAAATAACATATTTTAGTTTAAACTTCGAAACAATAATATCAATAAGGAAAAATGAATAATACAAATGAAAATTCAAACACAACACATGTTGTTGTTTACAAAATATTTACACATATACATAACAGTTGGATAGAGAAAATAACATGAAATATAAAGTTTTGCTGAAAATAATGTTTGAAATATGAGGTTTTAGAAATTATGCAAGTAATACTTGATGAAGAAAAGTGTTTTTAATCTTGACATGAAAATCACTTTGCACTTGGAGCAGTTAACACTTTAACTCAGTATATTCGTAGAGTAATTTTTTGTAAAAATAGTTTATTAAAAATTGTGAATTTCTTTGTCAAGAAAAGATTTATAATATCTACGGAAAGTTTATGAAGTTACACAAAACATATTAGAAGTTATAGTATGGAAACTGTAAAGGTCAGTTTGAGGTCATGAACGTGTATTCCATATTGCTGTATGTACTTATAAGCTGTTTGTGAATGGACCAAAGGGGGATGGTAAATAAATTGAAAAAGAGGAAAGACCCAGAGAACAAATGTCACAATTATCAAAGTAGAGGAAATTGAGGATTTATTGTTTTTATGTGATCTTATAAAATTAAGAACTTTAAACATGTATAACATTAAAATTTGGATTGTTAGCTACATTTTGATGCTAAGTTTATTTGCACATCATGATAATAAAGTAGTTTAATAAACCTTTTGAATGTAACTTAGTTAAGTCTTATAACCTAATAAGAGAATAACACAAAGGAAATGATGCCTGTATGGAAAGTTAAAAAAATTTTTTAGACTAAGTAAAAGAGATAACTTATATTTCACTATCTAAAAGGCAACTATCATTATGTTTGTTGTTAAGTAATTAACAAAGTTCTGAATTTTGTATATTATCAAAATTATACTTAATAGATATTATTATAATATAAATGAAGTTTCAATTCTGATGATAATCTGAAAGTTTTATATATTATCTTCAACAGTTTCGGATTAGACGAGGTAATTCTCTGGATGAACCATCTTCACCATACTCCATATCTCCAGTTAGTAGCAAAAGTCAAAAATTGTTAAGATCTCCAAGAAAGGTTATTAAGTTTTCTTAATATATTTTTCTGTGCATTTGTGAAACCTTATTTTTAGCCTTACTTGTCATCACTCTTCATTGGTAACAACAGAATAAGAGGAGTGATATTTTTAATGTTTAGTAAATGCATGAGTTTACCTTGCAATCTTACATGAATTCAGTGAAAACCATGTTACACTGAATACAAGTTGCATGTGGTATGTGATCTTGTTGTACTGTGTTATTGTTATGGAATTTGATTCATTAACCAATAAAGATAATAGCTTTCCAAACATACGTATTTACACACTACAGCTATTATTTGACTATTAGGGTTTCTTCTTTTGTCCATTTAAGAATTGGACAAATTTTCACTTACTTGTTTGATATAATTGCTCTTGGAGATATCTGTTTTGTGAGACTCTCCGCTTACATCAATGCAACCTCTATCTGGATGCTGTATATAAGCACCTTCTTCAAATAATATTAGCACTTTTTCTCAGCACAGTGTTCATTAACAAATTTTGGAATGTTCTTTGTGTTATCTAATTAATTTTGTAAAAGTACTTTTGCCCTGTTTGGCATGCTGATATATGGCATGAATTTTCATTTTATTATTTTAAGCATCATAGCAAATCCGGTTTTTCTATATTCCCACATCTGATGTCTAGTATTGCCCAACAGTGCTGGTGTCACTTTCAGTTGAGACTGTCCGAAACCTTCATAGTAAGATGGAGACATATATTTGGTCCAGGGATATTTCTCTAATTGGCTCTGAGGCTGCACTTCAGGGTGATCCTGGACATTCCTGAGATAATTTAAATTTGTTTTTGACTCTGCCTCTTGGAAAGCCAAATTGGAATCAACCATCTTTGGCTTCTTTTTTTCAGTTGGTTCATCAAGTGTGTAATGTTTGGGTCTTTTACCAGTTACTTTTGAGCTAGCTTCTTCCTTGATGATTGAAAGGTGTGAGGACAAATAATCAGTTCTCCCTCCAACCACTAATATTATGGTTAATACAGGGAAGTTTACTACTCAGTTTTGTAAAGGAACAACTATACGTTGTTTGCCACATTTGTTGACACCACATGGTTTAGCCTGCTGCTTCCAAGTGAATATGGATTTCAACTCTCAAAAAATGAACTTGCTTCTTGAAATTTAGAATTCTGTAACAGAGTCTGCAATTGACCTGAATAAATCACAGTTTCCTAGGATTGGTCTTGCTGCATATACAGTGTTGAAATATTTATTATTCATTCCTCCAACTTTTGTTGGAAAACTATGAGTGATTACCATATTAATTTTATGATGAGTAGGGGCCATTTTTAACATTGGGATATTGGGGTCAGAGATGCATTGTTTGAGGGTGTTTGTCTACTGGTTGCTATGCTTTCCTTTTTTGACACTTGATTTTATGGATGTTCCTGAGTTTTCAGCAGCAAGGGTTGGTGCTGCACATCTGGTTTCATCTCTGTTATTAACATCTTCTCTTTCCATGGTTCATATAGGAGATCAGTCTTGCCCCTATCTAAATGTCCTAACATTAACCTCTTAGTCCATTGGTACCCAGAGTAGATTCTTTCCATATCCACAAGGATCCTCTGCTTGGTTAAAATGCCATTTGGAGTCTGGAGTCTCCAGGGATCCATGGATACTACAGGTTCTTAAGTCAATATTGGTCATTCAGTTCACATCTTCATCACCATTATACACTCAACTTGAAGTGTTTATACTTTCTGCAGGTATTCAGGTTTCAGAACCTTGTTCTGGGGGCTATCAGAATTTTGTTGGTCTACAAGGTAGTGAGAAAGTTGCACCAGTTCTTTTAGTGTTTTATTCACATTATTTTTGTGCCCAAGAAAACAAGGGATTGGTATCTGGTCGTAGATTTTTCTCACCTGTATCAATTCCTAGATTCTCCAAGATTTATCATGCAGTTATTTTTTACTGTGTTTTGTCATTTTTTTACTAGAATGACTGATATTGCTGACTCCTATCTGCTTATTTTCATGGTGATAGTGTCCTGCCAATATGTGTATTTTGTGCAGAAGAACCAGGTGTCTGCAGTTTAACTCTGCCCTTTGAACTAGTTCACTTTTCATATTTTAGGAAACTTGACTAGCCTATCACACTGTTTCTATAGCATTGTTCTTTGTGTAGTACCTTCCTTTCATTTCTTACTAATGGAGCTAGAGTATCCTTATCACACCTGATTTCCAGTTTCTGGGGTGTTGAACAAAGGCTATTCTTCCAGAGTGTTTGAGAGACTTTCCTCTATTTTAAGAGAAGAGGGCATAGTTTGGGGCTCTTCAGCTGGGGTCCATGGAGGTTTTACCCAAATATCAGTAGAAGAGGCACATGCCAACTTGCAGTACCAGTTTAGTTCCAGTTGGGAAGAAAAATCATGACCCTTCTTTTTGATTAGTTTTAGATTAATACATTATTCATGGAAGATGGTTCATTGTCTCCTCATAATTCTGAATACAGAATGGTTTTATTCTGGGTCCTTGATTGGGTGCAGTTTGCTCTATATGCATTCCATAATTCTGGGGGTAAGTGGGATTTGGGATTTACCCTGGCCACACATGTAAGAAGTGAGGATGAGTGCTCATAATTCTAGTCTGGATGAAATCTGTTTCTTCATATTGAGTATGGCATAGAGGGTCCTGTCATTATGAGCTAGTAGTGCTAGTTTGAGGAGAGGGTTTGTCCACTGCTGTGTTACTTCTTTTCTTATTTTAAATAAGGGGGGCTTAAAATGCATCAGTCTATAACTACAGGTTAAGATCCACTCCCCCCAAAAAATGTGTTTGTATTGCAGTTCAAATTCCCAAGACACCAACATGGATTTAAGAACCATAACCCTATAATTCCTACCCCATTCAGTGGGACAAAGGTTATCTGGTTGGAGCTTGGCCTATATTGTTGATGGATCACATAGACTCCAACCAAATTGCCCGATTTTGGTTCCAAGTGAAGAATATAATTGTTATTAACACTACCTCCAGTAGAAAGTTAATCTGCTAATGGCATACCATAGTATGCAGATGCATTCTGTATGGATAATACATTCACCAGCCCTTCCACCTTAGTGTAGAAATCTAGTTATAGTGTAAGCAGATGGATATATGTTTTCAAAGTTAACACTTTTTTAACTCGTATATATTTCCAATAATACTTACCTTGTTTCACCTGTCATTTCCACTGAGAGCTGATGTTACAGACTGAAGAAGTGCTAATATTGTAGGAAGTAGGTTCTTGTATACAATATCAAGATAGAGGCATATTGATGTAGATAAAGAGTGTCATGAGACAAATATGGCCATGGGCAGTTGGAGAATGAATGACTGGAGGAAGTAAATAAAAACTAAATCAATACTTAGGTGAGGAAACCTTAACAGTTGAGTGATAGCTGTAGATGAAAAGAGGTTTTATTCGAAATACATGTTTAGTTTCAGGAAATGTTAATTTGTGTAATAATATTGAAGAAATGTTGTGTAATTCATAGGTCTTTATTATAGACTAACATTTTCCTTTCATTGTTTAATAGGCAGCCAGAAAGATTTCCAAAATTCCCTTTAAAGTCCTTGATGCTCCTGAGCTCCAGGATGACTTTTACTTAAACCTTGTTGATTGGTCTTCGTCAAACATTCTGAGTGTAGGCTTGGGAACATGTGTGTATCTGTGGAGTGCATGTACATCTCAGGTTACAAGGCTGTGCGACTTGTCTGCTGATGGAGACTCCGTAACATCAGTTTCCTGGGCAGAAAGGGTGAATATCTTCAATGGGAATAATTTTGCCAGTATTTGAAATTGTTTAACATTGTCCATGTGTTGTTGTTATAGTACTGTGTTTATATCAGCTTTTTTTTATTTCTGTATTTGTAGGTATGTAAGACACACACCCTATTTTTGAAGCTATCTTCAGGGATAAAAAATATTTTTCACAGTTATTATTAATTTATTTGTTCAACATCAGCATAATCTTTTCTTTAGAATGCTTCAAAAAGTAGTAGAGGCGTGAAATTTTTTACCTTTGTTGAGAACCATTTTTTTGAAAAAAAGTGCATCTCATACACCAAAAAATATTATAACTAAGTTGGGTATAAAGACTCAAATGGATATTAAAAGTTGGCTTAATCTTATTTAATATATATTTCCAAAAAGGCCCTTGTAGGGAAACAGAACACTGAAACTAAAAGCACTGTCCTCCAAGGTTTTTTGTAGTAGTACAAGTTTTGTTCAAATGGGAATTGCTGCTTTATGGGCTCATGTTTTTGGACTTGTTTATTTTTGTTGTTATCTGTTTTATTTTTGTAGCTCAAAAATTAGTCATCAGTGTGTAGATATTGCCATGTTTTTATGACAACATTGGACAAGAGCAAATCTTGTAGAACAATTCTTTATATAAACTTTGCAGAAGGTTAGGGTTTAGTCTCTTGTTTCAAGAAATGCAGTGAAACTTCTAAAACGATGAAAAATTTTCCAAACCGAAGCTAATTTTACTTAGGGCCATTTCATTTTGATTTTGGATTTATACAGTAAAAATGGCTTTCAGCATATTCATAACACATAGAATACTGCACTAAATAGTAGAAACAATGTTGAACATTCTTCAGCTATTTCTTATGTGTGTCAACCACTGAATATTCTAAGACAATGAAAAGAAAAAAGTACCATATTCTTGCTATTCTTTCTGTTTCACAAACTTCTCTTTATTTGATTGGGTACCAATGGTTTTCATTGATCTAACCTATATTTTTGATTACTGTGGTTTCAACATGAACTCCATTGTAATCATATCCACAATGTTTACGTTTCATGCAAATGTCGTACCTTTTTACTGTGCACTTGCGACTAAGGTCAGGGTAAACGTATGATTTCAGGCTTTCTCTCAGTTATACTGATTGGTTAAGCACTGGCAACAGGTCTTCAATAGGAGTAGTTTACATACACACACCTGTGCACACAAAGGAAATGATCAAATATAAAAAAAGGAGAAATGTTTTCAAATGAAGATTTCTCTGCAAGAGGTGGTCCAGCATGGCCTAGTGGTTAGGCTACTTAACTCGCACTCTGAGAGTTGCAGGTTTGAATCCCTGTCACACGAAACATGCTCTTCATTTCAGTTGTGGGGGTTTTATATAATGGTCAATCCCACTACACATTGCTAAAAGAGTAACTCAAGATTTGGTGGTAATGACTACCTATCTTCTCTCTGGTCTTACACTGTTAAATTAGGGATGGCTTTCATGTAGCTTTGCAAGAAATCCAAATACTCTGAAAGGGATGAGCTGATAAGCGTAATAGTTGTATTGTTTGAAAATACAAATACTAAATTGTTGTTGAAAGGCAATTTTGTTGCTTTGTTTTATAATTTGCCCGATTCTGATGACCAGAAGAACCACTAATTTGTGTGATATTGACTATCAGTTTACTAATGCAATTAAAGATTGTAATTTTATATCCTATAACTGCATATTTATTTACTGTAAGATTTTATTGCATTAATAAACAGTTTTAGTAGAACATCTATGCAGTGTATTTAAAGCAATATTTGTTTTTTTATTATATGTTTGACTACGTCGCTGTTTACATTATAGGGCCACCTGGTTGCTGTAGGTACACATAAAGGTTATGTTCAGGTATGGGATGTAACAGCTAATAAAAGGATATCAGTACTTGAAGGACACTCTGCTCGAGTGGGAGCATTAGCTTGGAATGGAGACATCCTTTCCTCTGGAAGTCGAGATCGGTTGATTCTGCAGAGGGATGTCAGAACACCATGTACTGTGCCAGACAGGAAACTAGCCGGTCATAGACAAGAGGCAAGTTATATCTCTTAGTCTCACTGTTAATAATTTATGATTTTATATTTTAGGTTAATGAGGTTTTGTTCATACAAAGTAATAATTAAGTTTTACAGTAATTAGGAAATTAAGAGGTTCGTGAGTCACACTAAGGAAAGTGTGTAATGATGTCTAAAGGTAAGTGAACACAAATTTTGCTGTCAAAAATTTGATCAACTATGGAGACAAAGTTAAGTATATTTGAATTGACTGCAGCTGTTAGGATGGCATTTAACGTTGGCACAAGAGGCATAAGAATTAAATATGTGAAGGCTTTAATGTTAACCTTAGAATAACTGAAGGAAATCCATGCGGTCCTCATCATCTTTTCAAATACATTTTAAGGTATTTATTTACTAAATTGTAGGTCCATGATTTTGTGTGGTTTTCAAAATACATAGATCACAACAAAATTTAAACAAAAGTACTAAAAGCATTAAAGTTAATTCCACTAATTACTTAAAGACTTATAATTTATTTTATATAGAAAATATGTAATTTTGTTTGAATACTTTTTTAGGTTGTTTTTTTATAATAAATTATCCTAGTATGTAAAGCAAATAATATTGTTTTTATCAGGAGAATAGCATGCAACCCAGTTTGTACAGTTTATAATTAGACTTCTAAATGCTTGCAGAAAAATGTTATAGTGTAAGTAGTTATGGTTAGAGGTAATGAAATGTTTGTAAATAATACGGGAGTAACCCCTCTTTGTGTTGAAAATTAACTGTACTAGAGTACAATCATATGTTGATACTTTATAATTTGATTGCTTTTCAAGTTTTACAGTACCACTCCAGTATAATGTAAATTAAAATAAACAAATTGGAATTTTTTACCAGCATCCATGAGGTGAATACACTTATGGCTCCAAGTACAGATAAGATGCCATATTTTGTGTTTCAGTAAAGGCTGTGGAAACTGAAGGAGGTACATGAAACTAGTACTGTTAATAATTCAAGTAGTCAACTTAGGAAACCCAGACTCTCTAAAAGTAATGTTAAGTAACTGTGGGCATGGTCTTTATGTGACACTGTAAAATCTAGTGAAGACCTTGCTAGTGACTTGACTGAAACTGCAAATATGAAAGTTATCTCCATGTCAGTGAATATTCATTAACACAGAGTAGTCTCATTGGATGTGCAGTTGTTCAAGAAACAGTACTTAAAGAATTAGATTTCAAACAATGGGATGAGCAAAGGTGTAGGAGGATAGTTTTTATAGATGAATTTGAAATCAGATTGTTTGGCAACAATTTGTTATTGTTTCATGTCAGCAAGGAGAATAGTATTGTGGTTAACAAACAAAATCTCTTGTGAAGTACACTCAAGGACCATTTTCAGTGTGAGCTTCTACTTGACCAACAGTGTAAGAGTTCTAAACAACATTAATGGCACTGTGACACTGGAAAGGTACATTCAGATTTTTATCCATTGTGTGATTTTTCAAGAATAAAACCTGTTGAGCATAGATTCGTCATTCAGAAAGGCAGTGATCCCAAGCAAACAGCAAATGTAAAACAGTATTCAGTTGGATGTTTGGCCTTTATGGGGCCAACTTGGGTGGAAATTGAGAAAGTCAAAGAACAACCATGTGCTTTGACTGAATTGTGGAGAGTAATAAAAGAGATTTAGAAAGTGATTTTATGATAAAAATGTTAATTCTAAAAGCACAGAAACTTTAATTGATATATTTAAAGCAAATACAAAATACCAGTGCACTGTACAACATTTTCTCTTATAGTTTCTCTAATAATGTATTGCATTCCTTGCTGATAGTTTTGAAAATCCTCATTTGTGTTTTATTTATGCATTTCCACAATTGTTTCTAGTAGTGCAATTTCATATTATATGCACTATACATTACACATATGTGCACACACACACACACATGCTTATTTTCTTTTCAGTAGCTAATAAGAAAATCATATTAATGCCAATTTCTCTAATGCTAGGTTTGTGGGTTAAAGTGGTCACCAGACAACCAACATTTAGCCTCAGGAGGGAATGACAATAAGTTGTTTGTGTGGAGTCTTAATAGTGTGGTTCCTGTTCAGACTTACACTGAACATCTTGCTGCTGTAAAGGCTATAGCATGGTCGTCGCATCACCATGGGCTTCTTGCCAGTGGTGGAGGCACAGCTGATCGACGTATAAGGTTCTGGAACACCTTAACTGCTCAGCCAATGCAGTGTGTGGACACAGGGTCACAAGTCTGCAACTTAGCATGGTCTAAGCATGCATCAGAATTAGTGAGTCTCTTTATTATTATATGACAACTGTTTTATTGTCCATTTTAGAGTAAAGATTTCACATATTAAGTTTTTTTTGTGACAGAATGAAATAATCAATCACAAATTTAATTATTTTTATTTTGTATTTGTTTCAAAAATGAATTTCAGTAGTGTTTAATTTTTTCAATTGTAAGTTTGTAACTTATGAAACTTATCCATTAATGCACAGCTTAAATATACCTTTAGGCTTCAATTATTACTTAAATTGATGTGTTAAAAGCATACTTGGACATTGGTAGGTGAGAGGAAGAATTGAAATTAAATTGGTCATCAACTTTGTTTAATAGGTGAGTACCCATGGATATTCACAGAACCAGATTCTTGTGTGGAAATACCCTTCATTAACTCAAGTAGCTAAATTAACAGGACATTCCTACAGGGTATTATACTTGGTGAGTAGAGATTTCATTTTACTGTCCATATATTTTTAACTGCTGTGTAGAAGCTCATAGCTCCATCTTTTTACTGATTTAAAACCTAGTTACAGGTTTCAGTTCAGAAGGTCAAACCTTGATGTATTTCAACATACCCAGGATCTCGGTAATTAATTTACTCTAATTTTGCCTAAAGATAATTTCAACTGTCACAACTATTGTGGGTGACTCACTATTGTTTTTTATATCAGTTGTACTCTTTTTTGGTTCTTTGACTAAAAAAATTAATGCTGTAATTTTTTCTGATAAAATCTGAGATTGCTCTCTACAGTTATAATTTTGCTTTGATTTTTTCTTCTGTTTGTTTGTGGAAAAGGTGTTTGTGTTAATCAAAGTTAGTTGGTTGATTGTTTATTGGTGCTAATCAACTAGGCTATTTGTGCCAAACAACAGGTAAAAAAATTAAAAATAAAAGTAAAGTTATTGAAATATGTAAAAAGGAATCATGTTAAAACAAAACAGCCCAATTTTTGAATTAAAGACTTAAATAGAGTTAAAGCCCAATGGTGTTTAAAAATTTAAAAACAACTTAGGTGAACAGTGTCACAATTGCCAATGACAATGTACGGTGTAAAGAGTGAACACAATACAAATGTCTAAAATAGTGCTGTCGCTCACAGTCGTAACAGCAACACAACAGTAAAATGTGGACTGTAGTGACTTGAGTGTCACACTTGATGCATTGGTCCCAGATAAAAGAAGTTGATGAAATAAAAAACTGTGCCTAATGCATAGCCTAGCCAGGACAACATCCTCTTTTTGATCCTTATGAGAGCAAGATAGCCAAAGAACAACAGCAGTTTTGATCTGGAAAAGCTTGTTTTCACATTACTCACTCCATGTCAACTGCCAACTGGTGTGAATACAGGACTGTAGTCCATGTATGGGACAGGCATGGCCTTGATAGCATCAGAGCAAATAGATTTAGCTGTTGTGTCAGCAAACTTGTTTCTGCAAATACCAATGTGGCCTGTTATCCAGAATAGATGGATAAAAATAGATGATAAAAAGAAATGGACCAGTTGGTTTTGAATATTGTCAAGAATCGGATGAAAACTAATGTGAATCGATTCCAGGATCAATAGGGAGCTGACTGAATCAGTATAAATGGTACAGTTTGTATACCGCATGGTTTCTATGTGATTGTTTCTAACTGTTGAGGGGATTCTGTGTGCAACCACCAAACCACAACAAACCATGGCAGAGACCATAGAGTAACCTGATTTTGAACCAATCGTATAAATGCGAATGGGAGGATGGTTACAAAGATGTTCAGCAAAGAGAAGATAGTACTTCCAATTGGAAGTCCAGTTTTGATCAAATGAGGATATGATAGATTTTTAGCATAAATGATCAATCCACTCCCGAAGATGTAAGAGAGAAGACATGGAGGATGCTCAATGTCCTTGTACACTTGACATGTAGCTGCTTGATATGTGGAATATAGGTCAGCTTATGGTTGAAGATAAGACCCAAGAACTGTGTTTCAGGGACCACGAAAGCACATCTTTTTCTAGATGGAGCTTGAAATGAGGGTGAATATCTCATTGGTAGCAGAAGTGCATACAAACAGTTTTGAGAAAGAAAAGGTAAAGCTGTTTACTGTGATCCACTTCAGTAAATGTTTGAAGGCAGTCTGTACCTATCACTCAGTAAACCTTAAAGCTGTTTACTGTGATTCACTTCAGTAAATGATTGAAGGCAGTCTGTACCTATCACTCAGTAAACCTTAAAGCTGTTTACTGTGATCCACTTCAGTAAATGATTGAAGGCAGTCTGTACCTATCACTCAGTAAACCTTAAAGCTGTTTACTGTGATTCACTTCAGTAAATGATTGAAGGGAGTCTGTACCTATCACTCAGTAAACCTTAAAGCTGTTTACTGTGATCCACTTCAGTAAATGATTGAAGGCAGTCTGTACCTATCACTCAGTAAACCTTAAAGCTGTTTACTGTGATCCACTTCAGTAAATGATTGAAGGCAGTCTGTACCTATCACTCAGTAAACCTTAAAGCTGTTTACTGTGATCCACTTCAGTAATGTTTGAAGGCAGTCTGTACCTATCACTCAGTAAACCTTTAAAGCTGTTTACTGTGATCCACTTCAGTAAATGATTGAAGGCAGTCTGTACCTATCACTCAGTAACCTTTAAAGCTGTTTACTGTGATCCACTTCAGTAAATGTTTGAAGGCAGTCTGTACCTATCACTCAGTAAACCTTAAAGCTGTTTACTGTGATCCACTTCAGTAAATGATTGAAGGCGTGCAGTCTGTACCTATCACTCAGTAAACCTTAAAGCTGTTTACTGTGATCCACTTCAGTAAATGATTGAAGGCAGTCTGTACCTATCACTCAGTAAACCTTAAAGCTGTTTACTGTGATCCACTTCAGTAAATGATTGAAGGCAGTCTGTACCTATCACTCAGTAAACCTTAAAGCTGTTTACTGTGATCCACTTCAGTAAATGTTTGAAGGCAGTCTGTACCTATCACTCAGTAAACCTTAAAGCTGTTTACTGTGATCCACTTCAGTAAATGTTTGAAGGCAGTCTGTACCTATCACTCAGTAAACCTTAAAGCTGTTTACTGTGATCCACTTCAGTAAATGATTGAAGGCAGTCTGTACCTATCACTCAGTAAACCTTAAAGCTGTTTACTGTGATCCACTTCAGTAAATGATTGAAGGCAGTCTGTACCTATCACTCAGTAAACCTCATGCTCATTGATTGACATTTTTGTGTTAAGCTCTCTGACTATAGTATTTGAAATGAATCATACATATTGATAAAATTGATTTTTCTGGTTTTAATTTCTATATCTGAATGTTTCATTATATCTTTAGAATGTATAAGTTTAAGAATTCAAAGCATTTTCATTGGTTGTCTATAATAGTTTGCATGTAGATGTGAAAAATTATACTTTAAAAAATTTACTTGCAAGAGAACTCTTTTTTTTCATAATTATACATATGACAGCAGTTTAAGTCAAAATGTTATATCTTCTACACTATTAATACATTATACTGTGTCTGAAGTCTACAATTTATAATCCAGTTAGGTCATTAGAACATAAATTGTGCTGAAACCAAATACATAAACTTTATGTTTATACTGACATACACTGTGAAGTCTAAATAATAATTTTACTAACAATCTTCCGATATCCATTGCAAAATTGAAACATCACAAGATGTAATGAAACAGTTCAGAGCACTTCAGTTTTTACCTGGTGTTCCTGTAATTTTTAGCATAAAAATTTGTATACAGAAGTATGAATAGTGAAATGTAATGAAATAATTAAGTACTGATTATGGTGCAAGCTTTATTGTATCTCCAGTTTGTTCTTTCAAACTTACAAAAACAGTAGATGAACACATTTGCTTTGTTTTGAAACTTTTTATTAACATATGAAGTCTGACTTTCATTATTTCACACAAAGATTTGATTTAAACAAAAGTTTGCCAGTGATGAATTTCAGGAAGAAGGGTTTAGATATGTGTACCTTTGTTTTCTGTTGCTTTTTTGTTAGTAATAACACCAGTTACATGATGCATGTCATTCTGAAATAAACACTCATCTCTACTTACAGTTTAGCTATCTTCCTCAGCTCATTCTGCCAGAGATCTACATACTGTTAGCCTTGTAAAGATGCCCTCTTAATTTCATGTGAATTTGTACCATTGCATGATGGTGTCATCATGTAGCAAGTTACTTCCACCAATAGGAAGGCAACACACCTCTATGCACATTAACTCCATTTATGAATTTGCACTCATGAATCTTCATCCTTTTCCTCAGCAACTTATTGACCATAGCTGCTTACATTTCGTGTCTGTGTTCTATTTAATAAGATTAGCTTAATTAACGAAGAGACTAGTGATCGAGTAGAGGTATGTATAAATATCCACACAAAAGCAAATTCACATAATGTTTCTTCTGCAGCTAATATGGCACTCATTGAGACTGATAGATAAGGAGGTAAGTGCAGGTACTTGTCACAAGTGCTTTTCTCGTATATACAGTTTTGATCAATTGAGTGAGGTAGTAGAAGAAGTGAACACACAAGATACAGTCTGAATGATCCCTGACCTCACTACATGTATTGGCTGTCCAACTTTTTGTTTGCAAGCACTCATATGGCCATGTTAAGTTTCTGTTTATCCAAATGACACAAATCTAGCTTATTTGCCCCTCTTTTTACCCTTTTACCCAAGTTTATTCTTGATGAGATGAGATGCTGTTTCCTGTGGAGCTTCTGCCTTGGACGTTGCACTTCATAGGATTCTAGCTAAACTGCATGCTGAGGTGGTTAATAATTTTGGAAGTTAGCATTTCCCTTACCTGAAAGAGTGTTTTTTAAAGTTACTTGCATCTTCACACATTCTCGCTCATCCTCCTCATTTCTTGTACACATTTCTTTCTCTTCTTTTCCAAGAATGAGGATTTGGGTGTGCAAATGCAGAGGAGGGATATTAGTGTGCATGGAAGTGTGTAATACTCTTAAATGTTGAAGGCTTTTGCCACATAATGATACCTTGCAGTGATGCAAGTTCATGTGAAATTAAATGGGAGTTTTCACAAGGCAGAATGTGTGGAAGCACTGAGGAAGACAGCTAAACTATGTGCAGATGAGTATCTATTGGAAATGCATTTTCATCTGAGGAAAATGTCAACTTTGTACTAAATAGCTTGATGAATTGAATATTGTTTAGGCTCTTATATGTTGCATCAAAAAGTAGTTTTATGGTCAAAGTAGTGGCCTTTACATGTGATTATTAAAGTCATTCACAGTGTCACTTAATAATTGTTAAGCAAAATTATTGTTTTCCAGTGAACACTCATACTTCTGGGAAACAGGCAATAAAATAACTTATTTAAGTAACTGATGTTTTTGGCTTTGGAAATTGGACAATTTCTTCGAAATGAACAGTGTAAAATCTATGTTTAGTGCCATAGCACATGGTAATGCCATCATTTTAAAATATTGGTTATAAATAAGGTGGCTTCTGGAGTTTTGTAACTATTTTTTGTTTTCATTTAATAATGATTATTACACTCCAGTTTTCTCTTCAAATCCTAAAGGATTATGGAAACATGATTATGTGAACTGAAAGTTATACAAAATTACTGCATTCTGCCAACAACTGTTCTCAATCTGTGGATTGCAGACCTTTAGGGGTCTGTGAGTGTTCTAAAGGGGCAATGATGATGGACATTTAGTTTCCATATTATTATTAAAAATTTGTATATGTAGCTTGTTTGATTAAGTGAAAATTAGGGTTTGTTTTACAATTTTATTAACTTGTATACTTCTTTATATAAGTACTGCTTTTACATACTGTGTGATCATATTCCACATATAGCCCTGTCAGAATGAAGGTTTGTAAAGGAGTCCATGAAGAGGAAAAAAGGTTGAGAGCCACTAATCTATAGCGTGTTGAAAAAAAGTGCTGAACTATTACACAGATGATTCATGCATAATTTAAGCACCACAAAATGAATTTTTCAGCTGATGTGTCTGTTCCATTTTAAAGAAAATTCATGTAATTTATACAGAGCCTATAAGTCTTTAGAACGTACTGAGGAGGATTGTGGTTGATGCCAGTTTTTGCATACTGAAATTGAAAATTGCTCTATTTGTACATGCAGTTCTTGAAAAATGTCAAACATAGTGCTTTGTACGTAGTGACGTATACTCGTGTTCTGAGGACCTCTCTTTTTGTAAGAATGAATATTTTATTGATATCATATTTAGAAGAATTAACAAGAGTGATGTTACTGAGAATATAACTATAAAATGTGATGTTGTTTGCACTGCAAATGTTAACACGAATATTGTGTTTTTAAGTCCTTACACTATGAAAGATTCTGGACAGGAAACATAAGGAATTAGTTTTGTTGAAGAGTTAAGGGCAGTAAATAAATGGTAGTTAAAGCCTTTTTTGTATAATAATTGTATCATTAAAAATATCAGTAACACTTGTTTTGTTTTTTAGATTCTCTTCCTGCATTCACTATTAATCTGTGTTTAAGTCTACCACAATTTTCTTACTAATATGAATACAATTTGAAATAACACTACTGTTTTTTATTTTATATACAGTTCAATATTTTTGGGCACAAGTGTGCTTGACATATCTTTTTTTTGGTGAAAATTAGTACTATTACAATTAAATCCATTGTTAATTCAAAATATTTTATGTACTAATGGGAGTAGGTGTGATGCTATTCGAATCTGGCATAGCAGAATATCACACTTAAAGTTTTGGTTATTGTGTTTTTGTTTTATTTGACACAAGTACTGCTTCTAGTTCACTATGTAAGCTTTAAAACATTCTGTAAAATATGATCTTATCTCACAGGCAATGTCACCTGATGGTGAATCTATTGTCACTGGTGCTGGAGATGAAACACTGAGATTTTGGAATGTTTTCAGCAAAGCCAGATCCCAAAAGGTACGTGTTTAGATTTTCCTTCCATGTGAGAAAAAGTTGAAAATCAGTGAAGTTTACTATTACACATGTTACACATTTTCATTCATTTATTTGTTTTTGTTTTAAAGATTCATGTATTTGATAGTGAAGTATTTCAAAGACAAAAAAGTTTACAATTACCAAATCTTTTTTTAAAAATTACAAATTTATGGACCTCCTAGTATGTGGAAGGACAGATGTAGTGTTTTGTTGTTGGTAAAATGAAAAATACAAGAAATGTTTTTAGAAGGAATAAAGCAAATGCTTGATTTACTCAAAGAGACAGACTGAACACCCTGTATCATGTCATGGTATATATGATTGTGGAACTATGTTCCATTAGAGGTCTTACAAATGATTTGTATATTGAGAGTAGAGTGAGTGACGTACAGACTCTTAAGTTCGCAGGTAACTGATCTAATTACTGGAGCTGGAAAACAAGTGTTTAAGTACAATGTCGCACAATCCTGGATCACTTAAGCCAGCTTCAGTTTACAGTATATTTGTGTGCTTCTACAAATACTTGTTGTTTTTTGTCTGATATTCTCAAAACATAATTATGTTGACATTTTAACTCAGAATTTATGTAATAACATGATATGTTGTAATTCTCATATAATTATCTAGTAATTTCTACATACCTCACACTGTGATTAGTTACTGTTAGCTTTTTAGAAATGAATACAGTTATTTTTATTTTTATGAAGACATAAATTCAGCTACTGTAAGAAAACAATCAAGTCTGATAGTGAAGTTAATAAAAATTGAGACAGAATACTTCGGAGGGGACTGTTGGTGCCTTGACTTTATTATATACATAGTACCAATAATAATATGAAGCTTAATAGAATCAACAGTTTGACTAAACTTAGTTTTTCCTCTTTAAACTTAACTATGAACATTTATCATGATCTGGATAAAACCTTTTTCAAACAATGTGGGACTAGTAAATGTTTGTTTTTTTAATAGATATTTTGGGGAATAAATACATACTTAGGATGCAGTGTGTTTTATCTAAGAGTTTTGTGAAACGTTTACTAGTATTTTTATAAAGAAAATTTCAGTGTATTTTTTGTTTATTTTTCAGGAAGCCAAGTCAGCCTTGAATTTATTTACGAGTATTCGCTGATTATATGAGTAACACGTATTTGGTGATTAGGTATTTCTTCAGTGTAAAATATCATGGACCAAAATTTTCATCCCATTTTTGACACTTTAAAAAAATTGAGCATTAAAAACTTAAGTTGTTGCTAGGAGCTATTTTTTTATGTTTTGGTGTCCCTTTTTTTCAAAAGCAGTGAAAATACTTTTAAGCTCAGTTTTACTTCTGGCATTAAATTAAAACCAGGAATGTTATTGTACTGTGATCGTTAATTATGTTGAAAGTCACGTAAGTCATACATTCATGCCTCTAACTTAATTATCATGTTAGCCTATAAAAAAAATTCTGTTAAGTTGCTTTTTTGTTTTATATGTGAAGGTTTATTTCTATGTTACTATACAGAATGCCCAGTTCTGTAATCTGACTCTCTCTTCAACAACGGTGAATAAAATTTTCAAAATCAGTGTTACTCTGTCTACTTGCTCAACCTTTTATCAAAGTTAGGTACAGTCTTACAATGTATAAAGTTACATAGCAAGAAATGGGTTGAATATAAAAGAAAAAGTTATGTTTTGTGAGACATTAGATCTCGGTAAGACTGATCAAATCTACTAGTTAGTAATTTGATGGTGTTGTGGCCATAATATGGCATTATATGATATAAAAATAGTAATAGCTTTGATTATTTGTTGCTGGGCTTTTGTTTATGTCAAACTTAATTACATTAATCTGCAAAACTATGTAGTAATGATCACACATTTAACCAGGCATCTCTGAGAAAATTGGCATAAAGATTTATAAAAAACAACAACAAACTTTTACTATTATATGTGATAATAAAAACTGATAAATTTTCATTGTAATAATCAGTTTTAATTAAATATTCCATACTTGTAAAATTAGTTACCTTTTCACTACTGTGTGGTTATTTGCCTCTGAGAAATCCAACAGTAAGAAAGGAAATAAACATTTAATATACCATCTTCATATTTTAGGTTTTCTAAACAAAATTATATTTTTAAAACTATATGATTATTTGCTGTTCTTTATTTAAAGTATTTTAAAAACAATTATATAATCTGCTACATTTGTGTGTTATATCAAATGAATACTGAACATTGTGTACACACTTGAAGGTAAACTTTATTTGATGTTAAGGTACATTTGAGATAATAGGTAAAAACCTTTGACATTATCTTTGAGCAACAATGTTGTTAACTACATACAACTTGGTTTTGAAAACATGATTTTCCTTTGTTGAATATCAGAATAAACTTTGTAAAATAGCTGATAGAAGAACTAGTAAAACAAAGTTATATAAAATCAATTTTATTGTTAAACAATTGATCTTAACATGAGAATTGTTTCTCTCGCTTCCTGTTTCCAAGTTAATTACAACCTGGCTGTTTCAAAAATATTTCTTTAAGTCTTTGAGCTATTAACTTTAATCATAAGTTTATAAATCTACTTTTCAAATATAATATTGTCAATTTCACTTCAACATGATTCCAATATAGCTTTGTTTTTAATTAGTGTTACACCTCATAACCTATTTTATATTCCCATACTCAAATATTTGACGAGCACAGGATATTAACAAATATATTAGTGATGAAATGTTAGTCCATTTCCCATCTATGACATACCCAAAGACATACTGAAAAACTAATTCAACTAGTATATTAATGTCACATATCCATATTGTATAGTATATGATGTTTCAACCTACAGGTATGAAAATTCTACCTAAGATCGTATGTTTTTCATGTATGTTTGACACTATACTTGTAGGCAGGAACATATTGAGACTTTATAGAAATTTGAAGTATTTGGTTTCATGTCTTTTAGCTAACTATCCTACAATGTGTCAACGATAGACTGATCTTCAAGTTGCAGTGCGTATTTCAGAAATGCCCCTTACGTGTGTTAATATATTTGGTACTTCTTTGTGTATACATACACCTAAATACTAAACCTTATAAACATTGGAATATTACAAGATGACAATGTACTAGCTAAAGAGCTGGTGATTTAATTTTGTCCTTAATATATTCAATAGCAAACATAGCTATTAGAAATCAACTAATTTATTAAAAGCAATGGTCTTGTCTAGACTGGAGAACTCTTGAATGAAACACTTGTAATAAATAGCTCATAAAATAGTACTTAAAGGGCCTCAGCTCATACAGATATAAACCAAAAACATTGATCCGTTTTATAATAAAAATGAATGATAATTAAAAAGTCAGGTGGTAAGATTTGAGAAACTAAATTAACATTCACCTTTAATACACTGGTATAATAAAGTGGCATTAAGGAAGAAGTAAGATTACAGGTCAGAGTATAATGATGCAACTTCTTGATGTCACTTCACTAGTAAACTAAATTTCTTAATTCATCTTATGCGACTAATACCAAGTTAGCCTAACAAGTTGCACATGTACTTTGCCAAGTAGGTTTTCAAGAGTCGACTTGCTTCTTAAAATACACAATGTCATAACATACTTTCACCATGATGTCTTCCATGTGATAATACTTTAAACTGAAACTCGATTTGAAATTTATCCAAGATGATTTTTAGTGACTAAAATGTTATTGTGCCTCATGAAAAATAACGGGTATTTTCAAGTATGTTACTATTTGTCTTCATTTTGACAACTGACGGCGATTGAAAATATTCTAAAATTTGTAACCGTTCAGGCAATGTTATATCCAGTGTTTGTGTTAAAGCATTTTTGATGCATAATAATTGCATACATTTTAAACTTTATCCAAGGAACAAAACCTTCTTCATTCCTACCTGTTTTACTAATAAAAGGGTTATAAGAATTAAAATCTTACTATATTGCTAACATCTTGATTTAAACATCCTATCAATCTTTGATCAGTGGTAACCACAAAAGGTATAAATATCACATCCAAAAGAACAGGGTTCAAAAACTACCAAAATGCAAAAATTGTAACAGTATAACAACTAAAGAAAGTTGAAGTTGTACATTTGTCGTCACCATTATTTACTGTAAAAATATTTCACTATAGCCAAGTCATTTTCTTAAGAAGTCAAAAATATTTTAAATTTGAAATATGTCAGTACATATATCAATTTTGGAAAATGGAACTTAAAATTCCATTATACTTTCATCTTTTATTGATGCAGTATAAGGCAATTTTCTCTATACTGGCTTTAAAATAAACTAATATTCCAGTCTCTCAAATTGTTTTCTCTAGAAAAAAGAACTTGATGGATGTGATTGAGGTGTTTAAGACTGTAAAGAGAATTGGTGTATCATGTATCATCTTTTTTCATACTTAAGAGTGATAAGAGTAAGACTAGATGACAAATTTTGGCAGGGTAGGAGTCATCTTCAGCTAAAATAATTTTATTTTTTCTAATAGGATACTTGGCCTCTGGAATGGGTTACCCCCTACATGTTGTAGAGGCAGTAAATTTTAAACGAGTTTAAGAAAAAGCTTGGTAAGTATATGAACAATAATGGCTGGCTTTAAGGTTTTTAGTTTAGAGTGTGGAACAGCCAAGATAAACCAACATTCCATTAAAAATGAGGAAGGTCAAGTTTTTTCAAGTTATGCATTTACTTTTCTGCATTATTTTTACTTATTTCAAGGGACAGAATATATTTATTTCAACATGGCAACTAAAATCTGATCAATTTTTTCTATGTTTTTGCATGACAGCTAAGTAAATGGCAAAATACAAAATGATGTGAAACAACTCACATGAATAACACACAACAAAGTTTAACCAACCCCAGTAACATACTACTGAATTATAACACAGAATGGCAGTTCATGAACACTAAATATTTTTTAATTATTCAACCAAATCCTGAATTTGAATATAAGTGGCAAGTTCATGCTTTTATTATGGTATCTTACCGATTTTTGAAAAAAAAACTGTGACACCATACAACAGAAAGTATTCAGTTTGTGTGTTTTTTAACTGCTGTTAACAACAATCCCTCCTAAACTTGAATCAGTATATGCAAAACAATTCTAATATTCTACAATAAAATATATTCTCTCTCCTTTTTTTTTTTAAAGTATTGATGAAAATATTTATTTGGAGTTTGGGATGTTTAAATTTCTTTCAATGCTGGTAACAACATTCTCTTCATCAAGCTAAAATAATGTCTACAAATAGGTTTAATGTCTATTATACAATAATGAAAACATAACAGAAAAGGGTTGCTTCAAGTAATGATGGCTTACTAAATCACCCATGAAGTATATAAGTGGTAAAATTATGTAAAGGTGTCGGAACCATCTTGGAGAAGCCACCAAATTCATCAAGTAAGCAGTTCTACCTCTATGATGGTCTTGTATTATGTAAAACTCCTATTATGTGTTTGAAAATAATACGAGTAGGAAAAAATATATATAAATACACATACTCCAACTGATTACAAATTATACAAAAATAAAACTTGTATTCATACATGTAATGAAATATATTTATATGTGCTTAAAGTGATTGCCTCATCTAGTTAGCTATAGTTCACTTCTATTTTCAGGTGGCAGTTATGGATATTACTACCTTTTATTCTGTTGTACAGATGTAGTATTATCCTCTTTGCAATATTTCTTTTTATAAGTCGTTTAGCTTGCAAACAGCATTCTTTAATGCTGTTTAAAGCCTTAGATACTTCACTATTTCCATTAAAATTACCTTAAATAAAAAAATACAAGAATATTCTCTCATACTAAATTTTTTGTTAGACATAACATACTAAACTGATTTAAAATACACACAAATAGAGAATTGGCTGTTTTGAATTTGATATAACAATGTTAATGACACTTGTGCTTAAATTTTATTTTTTCACATGCAGAAACACACCAGCTAATATAACGAGCATTAAAACACTCTTCAACTTGTAACATTTCTAAAAACAACAGTCCAATGTGAGTGAAAAAATAATTTCACAGAACGCTCCAAAATTATGTTAAATATTTCACTATCGAGATTATGATGTGTAGTTTACATGAATAGTAAGTACTCTGAGTGATTTTAAACAAACCATTTCATAGATCTCTAGAGCAAAAAGTATTGTACTATCACAGATATAAAACTTTCTCCAAAAAATATAATTACCCTTTAAATTCTTTTTCCTTTTGTAAATATCTTAGTTGTGTTTTTTAATTACAACTGGTATGAAAAGAAATCAACAGTAAAAGGTTATTGTTTAGTAGCTCACTAATTTGACGATTCCTGGTTTTATGTGGAATTCTTCTTGCTTCATCATTTGTCACAACACTTGCTTGTAAAAATTATTTTGATTATGTACATACAGACTAGTGTATTGTTAGCACAGATATAAAAGATACAAGTTCTATGCACCTTTACTTCCAGAGCTTACCCTAGTAATTATAAATGACTCATAGTGGTAAAGTTTTTTTGTGTTTTTTTTTCTTTCTTAAATGTCCAGTAGTTAAATAATTACAACAGAGCTTACCCTAGTAATTATAAGTATTCAGTATGGGGATTTTTTGAATAGTTGGTAGACATGAAACTAAACCTGAAAAAGTATAAAATTTTAATGCATTTTTTTTTATTGTAATGAAAGCAGCCTTAATAACATTTTAACCTAAATTTTATTTCATTTGGGTAGATAACAGAAATGTGCATGTTATTTAATCTCCATATTCTAGAATATCTTTTGTTATCCCACAGCTATTGTAAGACTTATAGTGTGAGTTACTTCATGAAAATAATAATTTTATTTTGAAAGCAAACTATGTATAGAATATTTATAGAAACAAACAACTCACCCATAGCTATGGCAATGAGTCCCAACTGTTTGAAATTCAAAGTACATTAATCTGTGCAAGTCGGACCAAGTTTTTACATCATAATGAACTATTTGTTGCTAATTTACTCTAATGTAATAAAATACGAACAAGGCAAATATTAACTATACTCATAATCCTGAAGTACAGATTCTTGCAAAATATATAGTGTGTATTCTGTGTTCAGCTTAAGCCTTTGTAGACGGTTATAACACCATGATTATATACATTTTACATCTGGGTTACCAACCCATATACATTCAACTGGGAAAGAACAATGGTAGTTAATCACTTGCATAAGTCTACAGGAGATTCTTCCTAATCACAATCACTACCTTTATTTTCTAGATGGTATGAATGTGTTAAGGTATTTAAATGGTATAGAACATTAAGAAAACTCATTGTTAAATAAAGTTTAGCACACGTAATTCTTTCACTTTCCAGTGTACTCTGGATTACTATAATCAACAAAAACCCGTACAACTTCTCCTGAGTATCGGCGTTGATGTGGCATGAAATAAAAGTCTGGTTGCAGCTCTTGTTGACCCCTCAATGTACTTGAAGCAGATCTGAGAGACCTGTCATGAGTGGCATAGGCATTGGAGTACCCAGACATGTTAGAGAATCCATCGCTATGACGAGATGACATTCGCTCCAAAGTATGGCTTTGTCCAGCTGGTGGAAGAGGCCGAATATTTCCAGAACGACCACTGCTTTTACCATTGGCACTAGGATGGGATACTGCACTTTTCTTTGAAACAGCACTGCCATTAGATAGAGATCCAATAGGATGTTTGCTTACCTTACAATCTTCCTCTTGCATTCCAAAGTTTTCATAACTGTAATTACTGCTGGCTGTAGCATAGTCCTTCCAGTGAGAATTGATAAGTTTTTCCTAACAAAAATTGAAAAAAAAAATTATAACAACAAAATCTTCTAGGAATATTTCATAGAATACATTTTTTTTGTAAATTAATAAACAGTTTTCCTTGCATCATTCATATGATGACATTTTCAATAATTTGTAAATCTTGTTACCAACCTTTATTTTAATTTTCTAATAATCAAAGTTCTAAAATGTTCAAATACGTAAGACATTTATAATTATTGATTCTTATTCTACCAAATTATTTATTTTTTCTGTTAGAAAACAATTTTCCCAATTATAAACAAAGTATTCTTCACTGCCTTGACCTATCTACTACATAAACTCTTAGCAATAAAGACATATTTGAAATGTGCATGACAGTTAATTGGCTATTTGGTAATAAGAATAGGAGATACCCAAATCTTACTATGTAATATTCATTTGGAGATCAGAATCTAACATTATTAACTCTACACAAAATAGCTTAAATGTTGACAAACTTTAGTTTGCTTCTTCTCCCCTTGACCAGGTTTCATTTAATCACTTATTTTACACCAAATTTTTACTAACTTCTAAAAGAACCTATATCACAATAGTTTTAGTTATTTATTATAGATTGTGTTTTTTTATTGAGGTTTTTATAAGCTAACTGACTAGGATTTTACTGTATTTTACTTGCTAGATAATTTTACTTTATCAAAGGAGAATCTGAAGTCAGGAAGAATTTGCCTTTTTTTAATCAAGCCATAATACTAGTTAGTCATTTTCATATGAATCTCCTGAACATTATGAATTACATCTGATAGAAAGGTTTAGATTACAGGGTCCTGAACATTATGAATTACATCTGATAGAGAGGTTTAGATTACAGGGTCCTGAACATTATGAATTACATCTGATAGAGAGGTTTAGATTACAGGGTCCTGAACATTATGAATTACATCTGATAGAGAGGTTTAGATTACAGGGTCCTGAACATTATGAATTACATCTGATAGAGAGGTTTAGATTACAGGGTCCTGAACATTATGAATTACACTATGAATTACATCTGATAGAGAGGTTTAGATTACAGGGTCCTGAACATTATGAATTACATCTGATAGAGAGGTTTAGATTACAGGGTCCTAAACATTATGAATTACATCTGATAGAGAGGTTTAGAATACAGGGTCCTGAACATTATGAATTACATCTGATAGAGAGGTTTAGATTACAGGGTCCTGAACATTATGAATTACATCTGATAGAGAGGTTTAGATTACAGGGTCCTAAACATTATGAATTACATCTGATAGAGAGGTTTAGAATACAGGGTCCTGAACATTATGAATTACATCTGATAGAGAGGTTTAGATTACAGGGTCCTGAACATTATGAATTACATCTGATAGAAAAGTTTAGATTACAGGGTTTAATATCAATAAATTGTATAAATCAAGCTAGCAAAGCAAGTGTATCAAAACATCTAAAATGCAAACCTTCACATGGGAAGTTTGGCTGTTTCTTCTGTCTCTATATATCATACAGCTAGCTTGAATGGCAACCAGAAGAACAAGAGCTGCTATACCTCCTATGATGATGTAAACTTTGGTGTTACCGTCACCCGAAGAGTCTAAATTTGTTGTTCCTGGTAAAGAAACATTTCTTCTTCAATATAAACTGCTATTTCTACATAAACCTTTACATAAGTTGCAAGTTATGGTTAAATTTTGGTACCTCTTTAGCTTACATAAACAGGCACACAGTATGCATGCTGTCTGTTGTAACAAACGTAAACAAATGATGGAGGTTAATGAATTTAACTTAATTACAAATCTTGCTGTAGGAATATGCCCAAGCAGCAGTGAGTAACTATTATCACTCAATAGCAAACAATAAAAATGTAATATTTAGTAGCAGTAGTAGTAAAAAAATAACTTTTAAAGACCAAAGTTATAGTTATATTTTGTACTTAATATAAAAAATAACCTTAGAAGAAAAAGAAACTGTACCTTGTCCAAATGGAATTTCATTGGGATTCGATTCTTGAACTGAAAGATAAGTAATTATTAATACTTTTACTTTAATTCTGCATGATCTGTTACATTTTTGTTCTGCTTACATGTATACTGAGATACAATGACAATGTTCTACAAAATGTTGATGTGCACTCTGCCCATTGAGTTAAATCAACAAATCTGAAATATGAAAATTAAATTAGTCTATGATCCAGTTATCATAATACCAAACTTCACTACAAATAACTTCAGCTTAAAATAAAAGACTGAGATTAACAAGATTAATTACTCATTATTATTCTGATGTAATGTTTTCTGTCGTTGGAATTTCAACATATTACCTACAATTAAAACATACATATTTTGCATAAGTTTCATTTTTCTTACTCAGCATCAATAAAAGTTATAATTTTCCTATACTTCCCTTTACTCAGAAGATTAGCTTTCCCCATTTTGTGCTGCCCTCTACATACAAACTTTTTATAACACATGCCATAATAAGCCTTTCATACAAAGTGAGGCCTGGCATGGCCTAGCGTGTTAATGTGTGCACTCGTAATCCGAGGGTCGCGGGTTCGCGCCCACGTCGCGCTAAATATGCTCGCCCTCCCAGCCGTGGGGGTGTATAATGTGACGGTCAATCCCACTATTCGTTTGTAAAAGAGTAGCCCAAGAGTTGGCGGTGGGTGGTGATGACTAGCTGCCTTCCCTCTTGTCTTACACTGCAAAATTAAGGACGGCTAGCAGAGATAGCCCTCGAGTAGCTTTGTGCGAAATTCCAAAACAAACAAACAATCATACAAAGTAATGATTTTAACATGTCTCTCCTCCAAATCAGGAACTGTCACCTCTCCACCAATAGGCAAGCACTACTATCACATGATGAAAGTAACTCTCACTACGTGCCACGACTAAACCATCACTTCAGACTTTGGCAGAAGTAAACACCAGAGGTTTTGGGGAGAAGGGTGGGAAGTGTGAACATCTTAAACAGGTATCTCTTCCCCATGAATATCTGAAACAGGTATCTCTTCACCTTTAACAGAAACAAATACACATGGCAGAAAAGGAAAGTAGCATATCAAATTTGGTGAGGATAAGTTAGGAAAGTGACTTCTATCAGGTGAATAAATAATTCAGCCCCATGGTACAGAATGGTTATGGTGTGATAGACCATACTCAATAAGTCAACTACACTCAAAATCCCCTTGTTGGGTATTGACATCTATGCAAGGGTAGGATGATAATCATAGTATCTTCACCTCAAGCCTTAAAATCAGGAATGTGAAGAAATGACCAATCCCAATGTAAGTCCTCAGACAGGTTCGGGGATGTCCATCTTCCTCTCTTTGTGTAGTGCATCATGGAGGGTAAACACCTTTGTCCTGGACATTCAATTTTTCTTGCAACAGTGATATTATTGACTTTTGAACATTTCACACCAGTTTTACAGTTTCAGAGGTTGACTACATGTGATGGGGACTTTCTTTAAATACTGGATGACACACTTCTGGATCTATGGCTCAATGCCATTCCTGTATCATGCCCATCACATGTAGTCAAACTCTGAAACTGTAAAACTGGTGTGAAATGTTCAAAAGTCAATAATATCACTGTTGCAAGAAAAATTGAATGTCCAGGACAAAGGTGTTTACCCTCCATGATGCACTACACAAAGAGAGGAAGATGGACATCCCCGAACCTGTCTGAGGACTTACATTGATTGATTCACTCAATATCCAAAAACCAGTCTGTGGATACCAACATATACATGAGGGTAGGATGAGGGCACCCAATCAAGGGAGTGAACTGCATTAAAACACCTCACTTTGTTGTATGTGATATTACCAAGGAATGGTACATCTTCTACAGCAGCAGAACACCACTGCTCTACTCTGAAATGAATGGTTATAACCATCAATGTGGAACCAATCCAACAGGATGCCTCCATGGTCAACCAGCCCAGCAATACCACTACAAAATACTAATAGAATTGGAACAGAGAAATGAGAACAGAGACTGAGAAAAAGCAGATAAAAAAATATATATGAACAATGGTTCAGCATAGCAGTGTAGTAGGTAAAGGGTCAGTTGCCATTAATAAAGTATATTTTATCTGATTTCTCAAAAATATTTTATGAAATAACAATGAGTTCAATTCTTTAGTAATCAGCTGAAAATTCAGATTACCTGTTGATGGGTAAAAGGAAATCATGATTTAAAGGTTTTATGTGGAGTCAATGGCCTGAAGCAGCAGCAAATACTTTGCATTGAAAATATCGCATAACACACAAACATAGCAGGATAAATGAACACCTTTGTAATACACATTATATTCTTACAAAACAAGAAACCAAAAAATTCAATGAAACCTACAAAAGTGCAGCCAACTTTAATCAAGATGCAGGTTAGGCAAAAGGTCAGAGTACAATTCACCTTTTTGTTGAAGCACTTTCCAAAGCTTGTTTGAGCTAGACCTTTAGAAGAGTTTATAAAAAAAATATTGTTCAACAAACTGATGGCAAAAAAGACCAGTCAAATTTTTGTAACTTATAACTGTTTGAAACTGAGAAAGTAGTCATCTGAAATACTCGGCATTTAGTTAGTAAAGACGTTTCAAAATATTGGCAAAACCAGTATATTTTTTGTACCCAAATTATAACTATTTTCAGCCTGTACATTATTTGTATTTAAGTATTTATTATTTTTTGTGGATAAAACATGCATTTGAATCAAATACTCATTCTTTCCTGGTGGTTTGGAAGAAATTTCACACAAATCTGTAAGCCTTTTACATGAATAAAATATTTATCCAGTTTTTTATAAATTATTGATTTAAATTTAGTAAAAAAAGTCAATAAAAAGTCAGAACCCTTTTCTGTTGACCTCATTTTTATACAAAGCTGGTGTTGTTGTGTGACATAAAGAGTAAAACATTGGTAAACAGAGTTCACCTAAACCTTTGTAACCACTTTCTTGAAGCCCGAATTACTTCTGGTGAAGCATCCAGTTATTATGTTGATTACCTTCAGATTTCATTGAAATGTTGTGTTATTTTCAAAAACTTACTTCACTCATTAGGCAGCAGAAAATGACAAAAGACTTATTCCAGTTATCATGGTACATGTAACTTTCATTAAGTGCCACTGTGTACTGCCATTTTGGCATGGTTAAGTGTCATCCATACAGTTTTCTACTACTGGCCTTTTTTTTCCTGGATATATCATAAAAACAACATCTTTACACATGATGTGTCATGTTCACAGACAGACATCCTTTCTGATCGTGCTGCATACTGTTATTTGGAGCACGTTGATGCCTTTTGTGTTTCAAGATTCTTACACACATTTGACTTGTTGCAGATCTCTTTCTAAATGGTCCTAGTACCCCGAGTAGATATGTATTACTTTGATTTCAACACCATGTAGATTCTCACCTGTTACACTTTGCTTATCACACTTGGGGCCCCTTTCTAGACTGTTTTAGTGCTCAAAGTTCACATATATTCCTTGTATTCTAATACTATCAAATAAAAAATTGTAAATCCCTCATGTGAACACATTTTTATGACCTGTGTGTATAAATGTCTTGTGGCAGAAAAGATTGTTACACACTCTTTTCATAAAGTAGTGTATATTTGGTGGCATCACATTACTAACAAAACAACACCAGAATGTAGTTCTAATACATTCTACTTTTTATCAATTATTGTTGGCATACAATTTGCAGATTCAGGAGTTTAAAATTGTTTTAATATAACATACTCAATCTAGTTTATACATGCACACAAAAAGATATGCATCTCTTCTTCTTTTCATAAAAAAAGAAACACACAAGATTACATATCTTACCTCTTGAAGCAGACTGAATTTTAAGATATGCTGGATCTACTTGAAGTGTACCAATATATGCTTTCTTTATTGTTTCATTCAGCTTCACTGATAGTTCTTTCATAACATGAACACTGTTATCATTATCTTCAAGTTGATGACTTTCCTTTAGCAAAGGTTTGTCCATTATAATAACATTCATTTGTGCAATAACACCATTATCTCCCTTGGTGCTATGAAATAAAAACAAAAATAACCTACTTTAAAATTTTCAATATATATAAGCTGATATTATTTTTGTCACTCAGACTTCAAAAAACAAAGGAAAGCTGACAAAGTATGACATTATTATGTCATTACTAATATTCAGATCGAAATGAAACTAAAATTCCTGAATAGAAAAGCAAGCCTACAGATTAATATGGATCTTTATAAATTGCTATTTGTGCCTTTAGTTGTCTCAATTACTAAAGTAATGATTTTAAGCTTTGTGATGGCAGTAATCATGTGAAAGTATGCTTCAGGAGAAATAAGTTCTGGATGACAGTAAAATAGTAACTCGGAAATAAGTTAAAAATTATAACAAACAATAGTTAAAAACCAATTTTTGTGAAAATATTATTTTGATTTTTATGTGAAAAGTTATAACAATAATCACTCATACTGTTGTATTTTCAAAACACAAACATCCAGCATGTATCATGGGGTAGGGGCACTCAAATAATGCTTTTAATAGAATTGTAATTTTTATTTTCAACAAATGTACTCCTTTCATAATAAAACAAATATAATATTCACCATTAGAGAACAAAAAGTATTATACATTTATGTCATAACAGATACGTTAAATGTGAAACTGCTGTTTTTCATCTTTATTTTATAAACTTTTATGAGTATCATATCAAAAGCAATTAAAGCCTGACAACATTTTAATACAATTAATAACTTATAAAAATATTTGTGAAAATGAATCTTTTAATTCAGGTGGCACTAAAATTACTCTAAAATTAAGAATTTCCTTTACTTATTTAATTATGTGTGTTTCCCAAGTAATCAAGATATGAGGAGCTTTGATGATATATTCAGAGTAACAGTATTAACACAAATCTTTCATTTTATTTTTTCCCCATAAAGGTGAGGCAGATGCTCATACCACCTATTCTATTATTTAGTTTTTGAGAAATGATGATTGTCAAGAATACATATTAAACATAATCTTACCTGGTAAGTTTAGTTACTTCTACACCTTCAAATCCTTCAACTGAAGTTAAAGTTACATTCATCTACAGAAAAAAATTATAATAAATAATAAAATAAATAGTGAATTTATACATGTAATAAACAATAATTTATACATCAGAATACACCAGTTATCTTAGAAAAAACTTAGATGTGGTTTGACATTAAAACACAAAAACATTCAATGTTAACACAAATGTTAAAATGTAGCCCTCAAGATGAAAAGTGTCAATTTCGTATCTGACTTGCTACACCGCATGACACAAGATGGAATTGTTGTAACAGTATTTAGACATTTCTTGTGCATGAAAAGTGTACAGAACTGAAAGCTTGAATTTTGTATGGCTAGTTTCTATTATCTAAGTTTTTAGCAACTAGGTTAAGCTAACTTCAAACTAAACAAATTAATTAAATCTCAGAAAAAAATTATTTGTCTCTTACATATAATTATCCATTATTCATGGAGGCAATTCAAATTTCAAAATACTATGTAAAATAAGTGCTTACAACAAGGTTGTTGAAATTTACATCTGACTTACATTTTCTAATATTTGCTTCTTTAAGGTAATGTATTCTGTTGATTCTTTTCTCTTTAGTTCTGAATTCCAACTGAATGGAAGCTTAACTTCTACTATGTATTTCATTTTCTGTAAAGTGGGTTTCACTGTTGCAGAAGGCTGGGTTGATATTGTGGTTACAGTAGTTGTTGTACTAGCAACAATGCTGGTGGCAGCAGTGGTAGTTTGTTTTAAGGGGGTATTTGGAGTTCTAAAGGCAGGAAAACGAAGAACTGGTCTTCTAATGTTTGGTAACTTAGATACGGGCTTTGGAAGTGTTGTAGGCTTTGAAGTTGGAATTGTAACAACTACTTCACCACCTACTGAAAACAAAAATTATGAATACTTTATAAACAGGCAAAATATTTCTTTAACTATGCTGTTGAAAGTTAGATACTGTTTATGACAGAGCATTTCTATTTGATATAAACATTATAACTCTAATTAAACTAGTAAAAAAGTAGTTGAATGAGAGATTAAAGGATGAAATACATATCAATTTTACAATGCCCTTTTGTTAGGTCAATATATTACTGAATGTCTCATAATGGTTTCAAATTTCAAAAAGATGCTTTCTAGTACCATCTGATCAACTTTCTCACTATAAATGTATAACATACTGATACAGAAAATTGTGATTTGGACATGTTTTATTTTATGTACTACAGAAACTTAATTATCTACATTTTTTTGCTAAAAAAAGGAACATTGATTTATTGTTTCTGAAAGATACTTAAGGTAATTACGTTCTGATTTGCAACTTTTAATGCAGACTTTTTTCTCAGAGATCTTGGGGGTTGACTCATGTTGTCTTATCTTCTTATTAACAGCATTAAAAACACCACCATGAACAGGGAAGAACATGAACAAGCACTCGTTGTCTGTAAAATGAAGATCTCGCTCTAGGTCTCCAGTGTATCGCTTTCTACTGAACTTCAGTGTAGTTATTCCATCTTCCCGCCACCCACTCGCATTACTGATGCTCTGACTGGGATCCAGTAATGGTTGTCTGTAGCCTGCTAGCCATCTGAAAGACAAATAAAACATCTTCTAAGATTTTACTAGTCAATAATTTTTAAAGTGACTAATAAAGTTATAAACACTAAAATCATCACACTGAAGATGTTCTATAATTTGAAAAAAACACACTATTATAAGTCAAATATTTGCACTAGAACTTTTTAAATTTCCTTTTCAAACAACATCAGTAACAAGACAAGAAAAAGTTAATCTTTTAAATGTCTAAGATGAACATGTAAGGTGGAAAAATAATAAATATGTGTTTAGGTTGATACACATCCTGACTTTCTAAAGCATTCTTTTATCTTTCTCTTTAAATGGGTCAAAAATATTTGACAATTTCTTATGTCATGCCTCACATCATTGACTCAGTAGTATGTCTGAAGGCTTATAACACTAAAAACTGGTTTTCATTATTCATGGTGAGCACAGTATTGTGTAACTTTGTGCTTAAAATTTCTCATATCAAAACCATAAAAAATTACTCTTCAAAAAATATTAAAATCTGCTTTTACTCTTCCAGATGTTTCTCTTGCTCATATAAAAAAATAGACCACTTCACTTTCTCCTTTCCAATTATCAGTACCATTTACAATTTCATAATGTTGCACAATTTTTATTATTCTGATTATTTCTTAATTGTTCTGTCATGTTTCATCAGCCTAATATTTCTAAAATTTTTTATTTAAACTTCTTTTGTCATGTTTTACTATTTACCTCTCATGCTTTATTTTCACACTTTACATATTTCACATTATTCACACAGCTGACAACAGCACACGTACGAAAGAATAAAGATGAGTTTCCCTTTTATTTATATTCTAGTTTTGAATCCTAATTTATTCTGGTATTAGACAGTATCTTTAATATTAAACATTTTGTTTGAATACATCTACTCAAGTAAATACAATACAAGAAGAGACAGAAAGTCTTCTGTCACTAACGATGAAGAAGGAAGTTAACAAATAATGATTATACATTCTTTTCTTTCTCAGCCTTGAGAAATGGCTTTAAATTAAAAAGTTCTCAACTATAAAGCTTTAAAAGAAACTATGTTGATAATACTATATACTGAATTTCCCCAGGATGTCGCAGCTCTTAAAATTCCAGCCAAATTTGATAAAAGACAAGGTCTTCAAGTCACTAAAATCAACACTGGGTATTCATTACAGGAATACACAAAATACTTTCCAGAAAATTTTCCTAAAGTTATAGCAGCTACAGTTTATATAAACAAACCACTTCTGGTATAGAAAAGAAAACAGGAAGAAAGAAACCTGATCTACACATCAAGGAACCAAAACACAAAAATTATCAACTCTTTTGTATAATATACAAGTGGAAGTAATGCAAGTAACAAAAATGTCTATTGTAGAAAAGAGAAAACAGAATCATAAGAAAGATGCCAAATAAGCAAAAGTTCACTAGCTTTACATAAAAAAAAAACTGGTCTACAGATTAAAGAAGAAAATACAATTTATCTGGTTTCAACTGGAACAAATTTAGAAGATCAAAGCACATAGATAGTAATGGGCAAAGAGTTGAAAGACAGCAGAACATTTTGGTAAACATTGAGAATATTTATTAATTTTGATATGCTTACCTACGAAATATGAACTACTAGATTCTACATGTGGATGATGGAACAGGATCTACTTCAGATGTATTTTTTTCTCAAAGAGTTGAACCGAGAGAAGAAAAGTGAATAATGAATTAGCAAGAAAACAGAATCCAAAACAGTAGCAAAAAAAGAATATCACTTTTTTGGGGACAGTATAAAACCATAGTAAGAAGGTTTTGTCAAAAGAAGAGAATCTTTCACGATTCATCCAACATCCAACCCAGACTAAAGCAAACAGATGATGACAGAACTATCTTAACTTTTTTTTTCACTTTTGTGCAAAGTTACACAAGGGCTATCTGCACTACTCATCCCTAATTTAGCAAAGAAAGAATAGAGGGAAGACAGCTAGTCATCACCACCCACTGCCAACTCTTGTACTTACAATTCTGGCTGATCTGGGCCCCTTTTTGGCTCAGCCTCCTCCCTTCAGTTGTGGGGACTGCAAGGGAATACTCATGCTGGTGGTTGAGAGTAAGTACAGTGGCTAATAATAGTAGGTCATGAATTTACCTCATTTATATTTTAAAATCTTCTGTTTAAGGGTATAATTTTTAAAGAAATATGAGCATTTTATTCAATCTGAAACATTAATATTGTTACTGTTGTTTTCCAAGAGTGAACACTTAAGCACATACAAGATGCAAGTTTTACCAGAAATGTACTATAACAAAGTGAAAACACTGATTTTACAAGGTAATGATTTTTCCAGACTGTTTTATTTTAGTTTGCAAATTAAAGTTTGAAACATGATTTATTTAAAAGGTTGTATTGTTCAAAAGATAGTAGTTAACTTTATAAAAATTAGAAGACAGCAAATCTGGAAAGCCTTTAGTAAACATAATTTAATTCTATTTTCTAAAGTGTAAAGGGCTAACTTTATAAAGTCTATTATTTTCTTTTATGTAAAAAGTAATTCGGTAATACTAATTAACACTTAGAACTTAAGACTACTTGAGTCATTGCGGGGTTAGATTAGGCCTAATGAATAGTGTTTAAGGGAATTTTTGATAGGACCTTTCAGAAGGACAAATCCAGATGTTTAATTTTTAAGAATTTAATTTGCTAATTGTTTTGTAAACAAACGTGTTACATTTGATTTAAGATTATTTCTCTTTAAATTTTTAGTAAAACAATGAACATAACATTTTAGAAATACAATGTAAACAGAAAAATATAAAGTCCAGTTCAAGATCCTACCATAAACAACTTTAACATATATTTTAACAACTTCATTTTGCTCAATTCTCCATTTGGGTTTACTGAGTCAGTAGTGTTTCCAGGAAAACTTAATGTGTATTGTATATTACATAACTATTCTACATGACCTTAAAAAAGAGACAAAAGAGTAGTAAAAAGGCTATATTCAAAATGAGGAAAACAAAATGAACCAAGTAAAATGGGATAAACATCAGGTACAAGTCTCAAAATGGATGTCTTCACATGACTTGTTGAAGTAAGGAAAGAGAATTACAAACTTTCCAAATGAGTTGAAAATACACAGAAAGAGGAGTGTTTCAGCAAACCACAAGAAGACAAGTAAAAATAAGTAGTAACAAGGATAAGTATTCAACAGGCCAAATAGGACACATGTATTTAAAGATAATTTATACACTAATTAACCAGTTAATAATAATCAGAACTGCTGTTCTGGAAAACTTGTTGAGTGAGAAATAATAATCAACTGGGTATTGAGGTTGCAGGCTGTCTCATTTTACAGTGCTTGTCATTGTAAGGAATCATTCATATCACAAAGTGCTTGTCATTGTAAGGAATCAGTCATATCACAAAGTGCTTGTCATTGTAAGGAATCAGTCATATCACAAAGTGTTTGTCTTTGTAAGGAATCAGTCATATCACAAAGTGCTTGTCATTGTAAGGAATCAGTCATATCACAAAGTGCTTGTCTTTGTAAGGAATCAGTCATATCACAAAGTGCTTGTCTTTGTAAGGAATCAGTCATATCACAAAGTGCTTGTCATTGTAAGGAATCAGTCATATCACAAAGTGCTTGTCATTGTAAGGAATCAGTCATATCACAAAGTGCTTGTCTTTGTAAGGAATCAGTCATATCACAAAGTGCTTGTCATTGTAAGGAATCAGTCATATCACAAAGTGCTTGTCATTGTAAGGAATCAGTCATATCACAAAGTGCTCGTCATTGTAAGGAATCAGTCATATCACAAAGTGCTTGTCATTGTAAGGAATCAGTCATATCACAAAGTGTTTGTCTTTGTAAGGAATCAGTCATATCACAAAGTGCTTGTCATTGTAAGGAATCAGTCATATCACAAAGTGCTTGTCATTGTAAGGAATCAGTCATATCACAAAGTGCTTGTCATTGTAAGGAATCAGTCATATCACAAAGTGCTTGTCATTGTAAGGAATCAGTCATATCACAAAGTGCTTGTCATTGTAAGGAATCAGTCATATCACAAAGTGCTTGTCATTGTAAGGAATCAGTCATATCACAAAGTGCTTGTCATTGTAAGGAATCAGTCATATCACAAAGTGCTTGTCATTGTAAGGAATCAGTCATATCACAAAGTGCTTGTCTTTGTAAGGAATCAGTCATATCACAAAGGATGGCAACAGCCTCATGATTCATTCTATTATTATTTTAAAATTGCAAAAATGTAGAGGCATCAATTCAAATTTAGATTTGGGAATGTTATGAATGTGTTTGTGATAAATATTTAACTATACAGACCTCGGAACACATTTGGATATTTTCAGAAAGTGCAAGAAAAGTTTTTCTGTAATTTGAAAGAAAATACTGAGGTGTGAAACAAGAGTAGAAACTAAAATAACATGAAACATTCAATTTTAAATTTCAATCACTGAAAGAGTAAAAATTCATAAACTCTTTGTTAGCAGTTGGACAAGTGTAATTACTTAATTTTATGGTGAGTAATCTGCTGATTGATTTTTAAAATGATTTATTGGTACATCCCTAAATCAAAATGCCTGGTTGAAGCACAAATATTTCACCAGTGAAGAAAAGGTGTAATAAAGTAATCCTAACTTTGAGTTTTAGCAAACAAATACAAAATAATTCAGACTCATTTACTAGCTAATTAATCTTAAAATTAAAAAACACAAAATGGTGTATCTTGTAGTTAAGTACTTAGACTTTCATCAATATTGAAAAACACAAAATTTAAAAGGTATTATAAATGTATTCAGTAAAGAAGTAAGACTTACATTAAAAAACAAGGCATATATTATATTTTTATATGTGAACAAAATCATATGTAAAAACCATTATATTTTAACTGCTGGCCTGGCATGGCCAAGTGAATTAAGGCATTCAACTCATAATCTGAGGGTTGCAGGTTTGAATCCTCATTGCACCAAACATGCTTGCCCTTTCAGCCATTGGGGTGTTGTAATGTAATGGTTAATCCCACTATTCATTGGTAAAAGAATAACACAAGTTGAAAGTGGGTGGTGATGACTAGCTGCCTTCCCTCTAGTCTAACACTACTAAATTAGGGACAGCTAGTGCAGATAGCCCTTGTGTAGCTTTGCACAAAATTCAAAAAACAAAACAAATTTAACTGCTATTTTCCAGGTGAATCAAAAGCAAAGTGACAGATATCTGTATTAATATACATCAGCAAGTATAGAAACACAATTAACTGACAGAGAAACCTGTGTTATTTAAATATCACAAAATGATAAATCCTGAATTACCTAAAGGAAAGAAGATCACCTAAAGTAACAAACAGCACAGGGTAATTCTTCATTTTTCACTAATCAAAGATAATATAAACAAAAACATAAAAGATAAAACTGAATGATAAAATATTTGCAAACAAACAGTGCTGGATTTAAAAAATGCAGCAAAGCATAGTGATCATATCAAACATAGACTTATATTAATGTGAGCTTTAGGAGCACCTGTTTTCCTCAGATAATATTTCTTAAGTTTAGGTTTAAATGTGTCAACAAATACTCACGTATCCATTATGAAAAATCTTCCACTCTCTTCAACCCAACCCAAAATAGCATCTGTTGCTTCCTGTGTATAAAGAAAATAATAATTGTACCCACATCTTTAGTTATTCAGCTTTTTATTACAGAATTTAATTTAAAAGTAATTTCTTTTTTTATAAATGCATGGTTAAATATTTAACAGTGCAAGAAATTAAAACCATGAAGAAAGACATCAATATCCAAGATTGTTTCTTCACTTAAAGAAATAAAATGGTGCAAAAATACTTTTCAACATCCCTGGTCAAAATTATGTAATTATCTACACAGCTAATAAATTGATAGCTACTGAACAGTAAGGTTGTTTTATGAATAATTTTTCAATCACTTTTTTTTTACTATTTTATTTCAAAATATTTGAGAACAAGTTAAGATGATATATTAAATTATTTGATGGAAGCCATAATAAAATATTTCAGTCTTTCAGTGAATAATATTCTATGTAAACAATGTAAAAACACAAACCATTTTCCTATTCTTGGAAAAGGCAATTCCAGTCCATTTGTTGTGATTTTTTGTACTGATGGTAAAGGCTATTTCATCAGATTTGTCAACATATTTCCACATGGCTTTGTAGTCACAACCATAACCATCACAGTTCACTGGAGACTTCCACTCACCCATACATTGAACCATATTTTCTTTATCAGGTTCTGGCTCTGGTTCACTACTGGGTTCTGGTTCACTGTTGGGTTCTTCTTCACTCTTTGGTTGTGATTTAGGTTCTGGTGCAGGTTCTGCTTGTACCTCTTTGTTTTGATTTAGAATTAATGAAATTATTTGTCATCACTAACTTTATACTATCCATTTCTGATTAATAAAAGTCATTCAAACTAGAAGCATTTTATATGATTACTGAAACTAGCACATATCTGTACAAAAAAACTTACAATTGGTTGATTTCAGATGTAAATATAAACATTATAAGCATACTATATGAAATTTTATAATATATTATAAAGTTTAGGAAATTGAAAAAGAAAATCATGACTGGCTTTGATAATATGCAAAACTGGAACCAAAGAACTAATTTAGACCAATATCCTCCATCTTAACTTAGTAATTGGAATCAGAAATAAAGAAGTTATATTTTGTCTAATGATTAGCATCATACAATAACATTTTGATAATGTCTTAATATGCACCTTAATGCTTACCAGGAAGTGGACAGCTCTGAATACACACAAGTGAAACAAAGGGAGTGGTCTTATGAGTAGTTACTTGTTTAAAAGCATTGTCATACTGGCCACCTCTGACAGGAAAAATAAAATAAACACACTCTCCATCAGAGAACAATAGGTCTTGAGTAGCATCTCCAGTGTTTCGTTTCCTGATAAACTGAATAGTCATCGTTCCATCCAGTAACTCACCAGTAATATTATAAACACTCTGTTTCAAGTCATACTCTGGATGGCTGTACCCTGTTACCCATCTGACAAAAAGACAACAGTTTTCAAATGATGATAGTAGATAAAAAATAAGTGACTGAAAAATTGTCTTAATTTAGGAGAATCTTTCACCAATAATGAAATATTTATTTAGAAGCATATCACGATATTTCTACACAGTTTATTTGTGTTGTTAGTATATTTATCAGCAAACACTACTGATATAACAACAGAAAATATAAGTACATACGAGTCAAACACGGAAGCCTTTCCATTGCTGCTCACCCACCCAATAACAGCGTCTGAATTAGCCTGCAAATCCACACATACGAAAAAAGTAAATTTCAATAACAACTGAAGAAGACCAACATCATATGCAAAATTACTTACCTATACTAGCTTTATTATTTAAAATAAGTTCATTCTAACATGAAGCAAATGTAAATAATTCATAAGAAAACAAAATTTACTATATTTAAAAAAAAAATCTGATCACAATTAAAGCCTGAAGCTCTGTCGCTATGTCAGATCTAAAACTTAAAATTTTCCTAGAGTTTTAGCACGTAGTGACTGATACTTTGAATAAACATATATCTGTAAATTTTCATATGTATTCAGTAGGAAAAAAACAACACAAAATCTTCAATTCTGTACAGTCAAGAATTATCATTTCTAATATGCAGTCAAATATTTATAATATTCACAGCTAAATATTTATTAATACATCCACTGTGAATTAATGGCTCTGATAATTGAATAGTTTTTACCTTCATCATTTAAGATATTAGTTTCACCATTTTTCACAAATAAAATTTAAAATAATAAAATGTTAACTCACCATTCTCATATCTTTGGAGAAGCCAATTCCAGTCCATTCATCAGGATGAGTACTACTGATCCTGAAGTACATTTCATCACTTTTCTCATGGAAGTACCACCTAGCAACATACTCACAACTACTACCTTCACACTCTCTCGGATATTTCCATTCACCTGCACAACCTTCGATTTTATTCTCAGTTTCTTCTTTAACTTTGCTTTCTACTTTTTGTTCTATTAACAGAAACAAGAAAGCACAGACATAAAAATCCAATGTTTTATATAGTTTTGCAATATATATATGTACATATGTCTAACTGACTAATTTAAATCATTACATATCACAACATAAAATATTGTCTGAATGACTATTTAAAAAAAAATGCAAATGTTCACAGAAAACTCTGATATCGAAAGCATTACATAAAAGTATAAATAAGCTATAATTAATTTGAATTTGAAAACTCAGAATTTTTTAATCATTTACAGTAGCATACATATAACTTGTGGGTAAACTCCAAAACATTTTTGTGCATGCTTTAAACTAAACACATTTAGTGTATACACTGACATTAAAAAGCTTTTTCCACAAGGAATAAATATAAAATTATATAAAAGGTTTGTTATTCTGACTGCTAGTTCCAATATGCATCATTAGGTTCAGAATACAGAAGTTATATTAATTAATATGAGAGCAAAATGGTAATCCATGTTTTATTTTGTTTGTGGAACTTAAAATTAAATAGCAGTATACTTTTAAAATATCTGTTAAAGGTCTTATTAGTTGGAATTTAATCTTTAAAGCACTTATATATAAGAATAAGAGTAGGAAATATATTTTAATAATAAGATTTTATCTTATCAAATAATTAGCAGTAACGTTTTAAGGCACATTAATGTAAAGAAATAAAAAAGTGGTAAAACTATATTAATCATAAAATGTGTCTTTTTGAAACAATTTGGTTTTTTAGCAATTTTGTGTGAAAGTGCCTTTTTGCCTCAATAGAAAGTCTGAACAAATATTTGATTTAAATCTAAACATCGATAAATTTTGCGTGTGAAGTTTAAAAAATTGAATAATGAAAGATACAAATTTCAGATTTGGAGTCAAAAAGTTATTGTTTCAGAGAAACATATGAATTGATGCAATGTTTTAATGACAATAAAGGTTGCTGGTTACTTGCCATAGAAGTTCAAGGTGGTTTTCCCTCGCTGGTGACCATGCCCGTGATACTTTATTTCATCAGGTTTGTAAAAATCTGGAACCTTAGCATTACCACTTTCCAAGCCAGTACTAGGTCGATGAATGTAGTGTCCTGGCTCTTGACCAAGTGCCCAAATAATGTCCATTGGAACATTTTCTATGGTGTGGTCAGTTAACTCTTCAGCTACATATATAGAAATATACAATCAATGTAATATTTTCTCTCCATATTTGCAATTTGAATGAGCTGAAAAGATAATTGAATAGAAAGTTGTAAGATATTTTAGGACTAACAGAATGCACTTTGTAGGTTCTGGAAATTGGATAAGACATTTACATTATTAGACTGCAAAAGATTATTACTTGATTTTTTCTAGATCACTTTGGAAAACAAACTTCATAACAGAATTATGTACTAAAATTTTTTACTTGAAACACTGTATGTAAGATGTGACACATCAGAATCTTTCACATGAAACTGTGTATAATATGTGACACATCAAAATGCTACTTGAATTACTATATAAACAATGTGTGTCAGGTTTTCTATAGGAGTATGATTCTTTACAGTAGGAACCTGTGACTTGTAGGTAATCAATTTCAGCAATAAATGGACAACACATAATCCATTTGTTTAAAACAGTATATTCAAAACAAGTCAAACATATGCACAAAAAATTTGCTACACTTTTGGTTATTACAAGTGAATCTAGAATTTTAAGTAACTATCTTTTTTGTTAAAAGTCCAACCATGGTGATTCAGTTACTTCACAACATCCTTTGACAAAACAAATTATTCTCCTCTAACTCTGTTATTAAAATACATACTGTGATAACTTTATAAATTGCCCATTAAGATTAAACTCACATGCAGGCTAACTTCACTTTTTCTTTCAATTTCATTTAACTTCCTTTCCTTTAATGAACTTAACTTGCTCTTACCTGCATGTATTTATAACATGAAATAGAAAAATTTAGAAGTATCTACCCCTCTAGTAACAACAATATTAAACATAATAATGAAATCTTACAAGCTTTGAACAAGATGTCAACAACATTACAAAAGCCAACACAATGCATGACTTGTACAGAGTCATTTGACAAAACGTGTCATAACTATTGTGTTAAAAATAATTTACATCTGACACTTTTTTTTTACTAAAATAAAGTAATCATTAAGTATTAAGTCACTAAATAAACTATAAAATAACTCAAAAATTAAATACTCTTGTATATCATACAATGTGATTTATCATTTGAAACATTATACATAATATTTGGTGCATCAAATGTTTTACTTAAAACACTATATATGTCAAGCATCAGATTTTTTTTTACTTTAAACACTATATATAATATGTTATAAAGTATTCCCCAACAAATCCTAGTTGTAAGCATACAAAATTAACTCTACAACAAATACAAGAAATACAAATTCCTTGAACAGATTATTTTTAAAGTAATTACACTTATTACATGGTTTACATATGCAAAAAGTGACTGATAAGATAATAATGTACTAAAGTTAATTAATACAGGTAAGAATATGACATTAATTAGGTACATTTGCCAGTACAGGTGATTTCACATTTCAATGCTACATCAGTACAAAAATATGGTGGTGAATCTAGAGTTTACTGAAAGGGAAAGGGGCCCACGACTGCTTATAAGGAGCCTGGAGTTATAATGGCTTCACTAGCCTTCCCTCATCTCTATTCAGCAGTTTGTATATGGTTGAAGAAATTATATTACTAAATGAGTGAAAACCAAAAACAGGCGTGATGAGTCTATAAAAACATAAAATTGATATTTGCTTATAAAAACTTTTTTATTGTTACTAAAATAGGAGTACTTAGGTGTCTTACACCTCCTCTGAATACACCATTAAAACATTTCCAAAACTAAAATATTTTAAATATGTTACTATTTTATATGTAATGATGACACTAGTTATTGCCAAATGCTGTTCCTATAACTCGGAGTATTAAGTTTAGTGCATATGTTTCTGCTTTTATTTAATATTTAAAACAGATAGAGGGTAAACTTTTTTTAATGCTAAGTAAACCAGACTTTAATATCTTCAAAAGTATAAATTTTAGGTTGAAAAATTATATTGTAATTCTTGTTCTGAGTTTCAGTGGTGAATTTTTTATTAATTTATATTTCTCATGATAAGTATTATTGTACATACATTTTTAAGAATTATCCAGTTTCTTACTCAGTTTTCTACATCAATAAAGCTTGAATTATTATGAAATAACTAAGTTTATCGTCATATGGTTTACATGATTTTGGCATTACCTTTAATTTTCTTCCGAAACAGTATTGTTGTTCTCCCATCTTCTTCAAATCCCATGGCTGCTGTAAGTGTGTCAGATCCTCCATAAAAACTATCTACTCGTGGTGTAGATCGATCACGAGTATAGTAGTCAAACACACGGCTGACGTTTCCTCTTGCAGCACCTATCACAATGTCTGAACAATCCATGGGGTGAAAATCAAATCGAGGTGTGTAAGCTGTTGATGATGGATATGGATGTGGCAGTTTTCCTTTGGAATCAGAAGTTGTTATGGAACCAGGTTCTGGTTCTCCAGAGCCTCTAGGTTCAGGTTCGAAATGAGCATCATGTTGTGTATTAATTTCACCTTCAGATTTTGGATTTGGTTCACTATCTGGTTCTGGTATGCTTCCTAAATCTGATGGCTCAGGTAATATGGCTTGTCGTCGGAAGCGATTATTGTAGACAAAAAGTTTTCTTTCCAAACCATCACTTGGTCCAACACCCAGTGGAACTCCAACAATTGTACTCTTACTGGTTTGCTCATTTTTAAGAGTGGAACTAGGTTTTATATAAACAGTCTGTTTTTCAGTGTCACTAGTTTTTTCATTTTCAAAATCAAATTCAAGTGTTCCCTTAGCAGTAGGTTCAAGTGTACCTTCAACAACTAGTTCAGATGTTCCTGTGATTGCTTTGGAACTAGATTCTGGTTCTGGTTTAGAAGGTGGCACGGGAACTTCAGATCCAGAATCTTCTTTAACATTTAGCTCTGGCTGAACTTCAAGATTTTGTGATGACTCTTCTGTAACTTTAGATTCTGACTTTTTTTCTCCAGTAGGTTCTGAATTTTCTTTATTACTCAGGTATGGTTCTCCTGAAGTACTAGGTTCTGGTTCTCCTTCAGCAGATGGTTCTGGTTCTCCTTTAGCAGATGGCTCTGGTTCTCCTATAGTACTAGGTTCTGGTTCTCCTTTAGCAGATAGCTCTGGTTCTCCTGTAGTACTAGGTTCTGGTTCTCCTTCAGCTGATGGCTCTGGTTCTCCTTTAGCAGATGAATCAGGTTCTCCTATAGCACTAGGTTCTGGTTCTCCTTCAGCTGATGGCTCTGGTTCTCCTATGGTAGTAGGTTCTGGCTCTCCTTCAGCTGATGGTTCTGGTTTCCCTTTTGCAGATGACTCTGGTTCTTCTACAGCACTTTGTTCTTTTTTCTCTTCAATAATTGGCTCTGGTTCCCCTGCAGAATTTGGTTCTGATTTTTCTTTGGTATTAGGTTCAGGTTCTCCTTCTATGTTTGGTTCTGGATTCCCTTCAGCATTTGATTTTCCTTCAGAATCAAATTTCAAGTCACTCTCTGTATCTTTCCATTTAAAATTGTGATTTTCATGCTGCTGGATTGAAGTGTCATCACTATGAAGATATCGTAAGTTGTTTTTTCTGCTCTCTATTACTAATGGGAATGCCTTGCATTTGGATGTTATTCCTTGTGGCCTCCAACCAAGAGCTACATAGCTTGTGCTTTCTGCTTGCAACACAGCTTCTATTTCTTCTGTTTCCTATAAAGTGTAGAATATTAAAATATTTGTCATAAATCTGTTATATAGCAAAATGTGAATCAATTTTAAATGTTTTTATACCTTTTAAAAAATCTCACATTTTTAATGACTAACTTTTGTTTTAAAAATAAATGACCTTTCCTAATATCCCTTTAAACCTAGAGGTTATTTACTATCCATATTCCACAATTATGATTGTACATATTACCCTAAATTAATCTGTTTTACATTCATAATGTATTCAGAGTGCTGTTTCATCAAAACTAATTTGAAATAATTGATATGAATACATAGTTACTAGCATGTATTAAGACTCATATGCTTTTAGATAATCTGTATCTCAGAACAGCTGGTATGGGTATTAACACTTTTATTGATAAGCATGTTTTTGGAATTTCGCACAAAGCTACTCGAGGGCTATCTGTGCTAGCCGTCCCTAATTTAGCAGTGTAAGACTTGAGGGAAGGCAGCTAGTCATCACCACCCACCGCCAACTCTTGGGCTACTCTTTTACCAACGAAAAGTGGGATTGACCGTCACATTATACACCCCCATGGCTGGGAGGGCGAGCATGTTTTAGCGCGACGAGAACAACATTTTGAACTTCCTAGGTCATCTTCAGGTAAATAAAGTGATAATCATTAAGAGTTGTTATATAAAATGTAAATTCAATAAAATTTGGTTGCATGTAATTTATCAGAACATTATGCCTGACTCATGGTGGTCTATATTAATTTCAAAAAAATATTTAAAACTCACAAATATTACAAAGTATTTGAAAAACTTTATAATTTACTTCACTCTAGAAAGCCAGTTAATGTTAACTTGTTTTTTTGTACTCTAATAAATGATATTAGATGTTAAACCCAGCTTTTCAGTTCATCAGTATCTTACAAGGATAAATTACATAAACAAAAGTGTAACCTCAATTTTCATTGGTGGAAGAGTTAACAGTCTTAATAGTTTAAATTCTTATTCCAAGTCTTACACATTCATACCAAAACAAAAAATAGGCATATGATTTTCAATGCAGTCAAAATTTGGTTACCTGAAGAATCCTCCAATACAAGATGTATTTTTCTGATAAAACCTTACTGTTATACTGTGATAGGTCCAAATTTGTTGTCTTAACAGAAGACTCTAAAATAAACAAAATATTCTCTAAAATAAATAAACATTCTCGTTCTTTGAATTTAATGACACTACTGTCCATTTATAGTTATAATTACAACAGAGCATTTAGGTTTTCAATTATTCACATATATTGTGGTGCAAAAAAATATAAATATTAACTTAATCAAAAATCAATCAGAGAGTAGAGAAAAAGATAAATAAATGTAATGCCATTCACATAATTTATGATGTGCATTAAGAGTTTTCATAGACAATTATGTAATGATCAAATTTAAGGGCTTTTTCTCATACAGATAAAAACAACACTGTAAACTCTTTAGTTTCTAAAAGTAATGAAATATGATTTATTAGACTTCACACTTATTTTTTATTGTCTCAAACATAAGTCAATCAATAAATATTTCAGTGTTTCCCTAGTATCTGTGTTGCACCTACCAAGGGTGTTGATACCCAAGTGTTGCACCTACCAAGGGTGTTGATACCCAAGTTTTAGTACTATAAGTGCTCAAACTTACTGTTGAACCACTAAAAAGTTCTTTAAGAAAACCATTCTAAGTTGAATCCTTGCTGTGCCTTAATAAGGTTCATAGGGTCAATGCTTTTGAACTATGGCTTCAAATGGATGACAATAGTGACTTATTCTACCTGGATGGGATACCAGTCTGTCACAGATTAACCCCCAGTTGACAGCCAGATAGACTGGAACAAGTGAGGTCAAATATCTTGCTCACAGACACAACAGCATAATGAGGCCAGCCTTGAACTCACAATCATCCAACTATGAGTCCAAAGTGCAAAGCTTCTGAGAAACTTTAAAATATCTTAACTCATACTATTTTCCAACAATCTAAGTTAACTGTTAGATTATATGATCACTGTATACTTTAGTGAATAAACTGTCATACATTGTATAGAAACTGGAATTACCAACTGCAACTAATATTTATCTCCAATAGACAATATTAAAGTTATATGTAAACGTATAAAAATAAATCCTAAAGGTTAAGAGAAAAACATTCTACTAGATATGTGTAGTTGTGTATGTGTATAGATATGACAAGTTGGAAATGCCCACCTTTACTACACTTCTCTCCAAACCAACCAGTCTGACAAAAACACTGCATTTTGGGATATGTAGTTGCTTCTACATTGATGCACTTGCCATGAGACCCACAGTCCTCATCAGACCAACACTCATCTGTTATACATAAGAAAGCCATATGGTTAAAGTAACAAATTTGCTCATAAATGAATACTAAATACCAGGATAATATTGTACATTATGTTGTAATGAAAGTAAAAACTAAATTTTAAAATGTGAATAATACGAACAAACAAACATAATTTCCCCATAATTATAAAAACGAACTTACCCTGATATTGGCATACATTGCCAGAATGTAATCTATTGCAAGCACAGAGACCATTTACAAGTTTCCCCCGTCCAGAACAAACTGTGTTGAACTCTGTCACTGAAAAAAACAACAAATTTTACAAGATAGGTATTTCTGTGTAATAATATGTGTAGTGAAGATCCATCATCAGGGAAAGAAGTACATATGAGTTGAAGCAAAACATAAGACGTATTTCTAATAGGTTAAATTACTGGTTATAAATATGACAAAAATGCAAAGTAATATTTGTGATGAAAGACCATTTATGTATTTAACTTATACTGACATGACTTCGTGTTACATTAATATTAATATAATCTGGTTGGAGTTTCTAGCTGTAAAAAAATCAAATCCAACTTGTGTATGCATTCTATGATTTTTTCCCTTCCAGCCAAGGGATTTGGGTAACACAATGATGACATTTTTTATACATCTATTTGTAGATATCCGCTTTAAACATGATAACTAGAGTTCTGATAATTAGATTTATTAAAATATTAGGAGTTTTTTTCCAATGGGGATGTGGAAAAATCTTACTCATCTTTCAGATTAAAAGCCAAAATAAAAGCCATCACAAAAAAATAACAGAATTTTGGCTTGCATGCAAAAGAAACTATAACCTTAAAACAAACACACATGCATACATAAATATACCATGTTTATCAACACACCAAAATTTCACTGCATAAAATGCCAATAGTTTGGAAATGTCAGACATTCTACTGATGGTTATCATTTTACAGTTTTATTTTCTGCAAGATAAAAGTTAATTTTGACAGCTGTTTTAGAATAAATGCTCATTATGATAAAATATCAAAAACAGATTTTAAAACATCTGGAACTATTAGGAAATATTAGGTATTTAATACTACACATCATGCTTTCTTTAATATCAGTACTATTTGGCATTATTATCTAAAAAACTTACAATATTACAAATACACATTTTGTACAACTTTTATTAACTGTCATCTTTATACTTTATTGTCTTTACTTTTAAATTTCTGCACATTAAGCAGTAAACAAAAAATAGCTTACAAGTAAATAGACCTTTATAATAAAATGATCAGTTCTGAACTTTATAAAAATAAATACAAAAAAATAATGCAGACAAACAAAGTTTATCATACTGGTTTCAGATCAAAACTTCAATCTTGATTTCACAAATTTATGCTTACATAAACTGAAAACAGTGACTTGTAGACAATATAAGATTTTAAAAAGAGATGAAGGCATTGCTATGGAAGGAAAGAAAGAAAGTGATTCAAGTGTGAGAAACATTTGCTAATTTTTTTTACTAAAGAACACAACTGAAAGTGAAAACTGTAGGTTTCAAATTTTTTCCCTATTTTTTGAGAAGAAATGTTTTTGAAAAACTGGGAAATATATTCTGAGCAAAGCTTCTTGTTCTATGATATTAATTCAAATGCTTTAAAGAGAATGAATAAGGAAAAAAAATGAAGTTTTAACCTTCATTTCTGAAATTACTAAATACTAAAAGAATAATTACTAGTCGAACTTTTTGAATAAAGAATCCAGTCTAACAATACAGTTAAGTTGAATTATTTCTTGTTTCATGCCACGGTGCTAACAACCATTCCTACCTGTTGCTTAACAGCTGGAGAAAACAATTACATGCCTGTTAGTAATTATGCAGGTTTTAAAATTAATTCATAGAAATTATAAATTTATTATTTCTTTAGAGTATTTATTTTTTTCTGGTGAGGTCATTCTATTAAAATAACTTGCATAACCTGATTGAGAAAACAAGATCCATATAAGATTCATTGTGCATGTTGAGGATTTACATCATCTCTCAATCCTGACAAGTTCCCTAGTCCTTGCTGATGAAAAGCATTTCTCTAGCACAATGCTGCCACCACCATCTTTATCATTTGGAGTGATGTTGACTGTGATGTGTTTGTGCCTGATGTAACACTTTGAATTTAGGCCAAAAGCTCATTATTTGTTTCACCTGACCACAAAACCTTCTGCCACATGAGTGCAGTATAATTTACATGATTTTCTCAACCTCCATATGAGGTTTAAGATGATTATTTTCCAGTAATGGTTTCTTTCTTGCCACTTGCCCATGCAGGCCAGTTTTGTTTAGAGACCAGGATACTTTTCACATATGAACACTGACTCCCATCTCAGACACGAAACCTTTTAAAGTTATTGTTGGCTTCACAGTGGTATACCTATCCAGTTCCCTGCTTGCCTAACTAATTAGTTTGGATGAACTGATCTTGGGAGCATGAAGCACATTCTGTATTTTTTTTTATCTTTCTCAGTTGAAACAGATTATTTAGATTCCAAATATAAAGCCTCATTTGAAAGTTTCATGATTGCAAGCTTAAATGTGAATAATTTTGCTGTACAACACAGTTATTTGATTGTTATTTTTTTCATAAACACACAATAAAAAAAATTCATGGGTTAAAAAATGTCCTTTGATTTTTACCTGGAACAATGTCTACATCAGCACAACTCCAGAACAAATAGTTGCTACCCCATTCTTTGGCTTGTCGAAGTAACCTAATTGAACACTCTTTACATGATAGGGCCTGTGGAAGATGAACTGCAAAGCTTTGGGCTCTGTTGAAAAAGAATAAATTGATTTCAGAAGCATCAAAATGGAAAAAATTAGGCAGATTATATAAAGGAAATTTGATACATTTGAAAATTTATTACTTATACTCTGAAATCACAAATTTTCAATCTTATCACTAATAATATTTATTTATTTATATATTTTTGTTGATGGAAAATGTGTTCATTGTATACTACCTATAATACAAAATGAGGTAGCTAATAAATGGCAACTAATATTACTTTGAGTTTGAATTCTACTATTATTTCTCACTTACTGTAATTTTTGTGAGACAGCATTAATCTAGCACTGTTAATATTAACACTGCTTATCTGGGACAGTGTATGTTAAATACCCAAACTAATATTCAATTTGCACGATCTAAAAGCATTGAATAGAATATGACAAACTTTTCATTTTAGAGCACAGACTGTTCTTCCAAATAGTTTAGTTCTAACTGACTTATTACCAATTGAAAAGAATATGATAAATAACAAGAAAGGTTAGATGTAATTTTATGGTGCCATTTTTCAATAATAAATGTAAATTTTAAAACATAATTCAGAATAGATAATGCAGTGATATCAGGTGCAATGATTTTATTTAGGAAAGAGTATTAACTGTGTTAACTAAATGCTTGGCAGATATGAAATACAGAGTGAAACTAATTCATGATGATTAGAAACTTATTTGAAGTAAAAATGTAATCTAAAAATTTATGATATCAGTATTAAAACTTTAATTAAAATAAAGTACAGAACATCATTTCCATCTCCTTAGGGCATCTTCAAGTTAACAAAGAAAATGACCTAAGAAGGCTGAAAGGTTGTTCTGTACTTTATTTTAACTAAAGTTTTATCCCCATACCAGCCGTCTTTAGAGCGAAACTAAATTTATAACCTGACTGAATTGAAGGAAAGAAACTGGACAAAATGTAACACAATGCAAATAATATGTATATTTATTCTGTATTATACAAGACAAACGTGAATAATTCTGTATATGTAGATGAGTACAAAACAGAAAAGGTACTTCAGTTTTCTTACTCTTGGTAGCTCTATATCAGAAATTCTGAGGAGACTGAAAGAATCAACACTATATACATGTCACATTGAAAAATATAGTAAGGGAAAGTTAAAAGCACTCATTTCACTTCATTATTCTATGAGTGAAAAACATAGTTATAACTCCAAGCATCTTTCTAAAATGAATGTTACCAAAGAATACATTAGTATAATTTTAAACAATCTTCAGTTAAATCTTTTGTGAGTGAATTCAGATAGAATTTTTTACTAATTAAAGAAGAATAATGTATTTCAAAACTTACTATCTGCACAATATCTTTATCATATGTACCTATTGTAAGTATATAAACATATATATAAAAATGAAAAGTTATGAATCAGATCTCATATCATAATAGAATAATTCATGATCTGTTAAAAAAATGTTTTAAATACAGAACAACCATCTACATCTACAATGGGCATGATAATCAAAGTTAAAAAAACTCTGAGATTAAGTTCCACACTTATGTACGTTGAGAATGAAAATACAATGAGATAAATATTCCTAGGAGATCTTTTTCATCTGTATATTGTACACAAATAATTCCATCTAGTCATCATACCTCCACACATAAGATCTAATCATCATCTATTACAGAAAATACAGTGGCACCCAGACTACCTTCCTTTTTAAGTTTTGTTCTTTGACAAATGTCACATGAGCTGAAGAATCTGGTCACATTTCCGATGATCCCTGGCCAATTGAAATTGCTAATTATCCTATCCGTCATCCTCTTTGCTCCTACATATTCTCCCACACTTGACTTGTGAGCTGATTTCATCACTTGGGCCCAGTATTCTGTTGTATTATGATATGCTTAATTTTCCCAGTATACCTGCCTTGATAGATCTGGTACATCACTCCCTTCTAATACTCTGTTCTGTAAATTTCATTCCCCTTTGTCTTGTGCTCGAATTTCTCTCAGGCACTGTTAAAAAGTTTCTTAAACTAAGGGTCCTCATGCCCCCTTCAGTTCCTGTAGACCTACATTTGAAACGTTGCCTTTTGATACTAGCAAGGGTTTAATGTCTCACTTGTTCTTTTTTCCTTAAACTCTTGCAATAACTGCAGGTGCCTCATCAGTCTCCTTTCTATTTGGTTTCTTCAAATTTCTACAGCATGGTATAGTTCCAATCACTATGTTATAGACTGGTACCTTCATACACATGGCTTCAAGGTCTAACTTGAAGTTGGAGTGTCCACCTTTATTTTTGTTATGGAAAATTTCTTCGTCATCTGATCAATCAGCACACAAAGATGTACCTTGTCCGTCATCAGATACTACACTGGCTTTCAATGCTGTGCTACTGCATCCAGTCTAAAACTTTTACTTCTGTGTCTCTAATCTCCACCTACTGGCATGTTGAGATTTGTTGGCACCTCTCTATTTTTGTCACACACTCCAATCACAATTGGCACTTTTGGCCCATTCACTAACTTGACCTGACCATCAGTTACACACTGGAGATAGCACAACCTTTTTTTGGTGAATCTGATGTGTTCTTTTCCACTTTTTCTGGCAGCAGCATCCATGGTGATAATCACTCTTTTCTTGTTTCTTCCCAGCATCATCTTTATAGGTAGCTCCAACTGCTTTATGGAGAAATTTATGTTGTTGATTATTAGCACCAGACTTGTACTTAATTGCAATGTGTCATATTTATAACAAATATAGCATTTCTTTACCCATTTGTCTGTTAACCTCCTGTCACCTTTGATGAACTCCCACTTCTGATCACTCACCAGTGATTTGATTTTAACTGGCTATTCTTAGAATTGCCAAATATACTCACTCTATAAGTTTCTATATACTGCTCTGGCAGCTCGATCATTTCATCAATATCTTTTGGTGCTCTCTCTTTTAAAAACAGTAACATGTCAGTTAAACACATGATCATGAACTGTTCACATATTAGTGGATCTGCCAGTCCTTTGAAGCTATTTTTACAGTTGATCATGTCAGCCCATCTTGTGAAATACAGTTTCTTTAGTGTCAGATTTGACTTCTGTGAACTTCCAACAAAAACTTTCTTCTATATGTTCATATCATTTCAACAAGGCCAATTTTAACTTATCATGGACCATGGCATCTTCCGATGTCACACTTGCTTACCTATACGGGCATTTTCCAATGAGAAGTCGGCTGAGACAGAAAGCCTGGTCACCTTTCCAGTTATCACTTTAGGCAAATATTTCACACATCTCCAGGAAAGCATTAATGTCATCTTTCTGTTTATCAAACTTAGATAACTTGGGTTGGCTGGCCCTGACTCCAATGTCATTCTTGGGTCCTTTTTCTTTCTATAGGGTGAGCTTAGTAAGAGCATAAATTTATCAAAACCAGTTGAAATGGTTACAAAGCATAGTTCTAATCTCTAATAATTTCCCCACTACTATAGCTGCATAGATATACAGGCCTACTTTGCCCACTGTTTATCACTTATTGTATACTCCTAGCTGGCTCATCAAATGCCAGGTTTTTATGAGGCTGGATTCTTTAAAGTAGATGTATGTGACTTTTTAAGAGATAAATTTAACCAGTAAATGGATGACACAGATTTCACTTGTTTTAAAATAGCATATAATTCAAAACAAATAAAATATGTGTATGAAAATTCATTACATTATTGATTGTCACAGATCCATCCAGAGCTATATATAAATGTCTCTTTTTTTGTCAGAGTCCACACAGGCAGGTTCAGTAACTTTAGAAACCCCTTTGACAAAATGAATTATTATTCTTTATCTCTGTTATTACAACATAAGCTGTGAAACTTAATTTAGAAATAACCCAGCATAGCTAAACTCACACAATATAAATTCACTTGTACTTTTGCATTCACTAGGTTACTTAATTATTTCCAATAACTCGATCAACTATATATATTTTGCCTGACTGAGGTTTACAACCTTCTACAAGCTACAAGAGGAGACATTATGATGTGACAACAGTCATCTAAAATGACGAGAAAGTATAGAAGGTTTGAGTAACATGACATCAAATCACAACAGGTGAACTGCAACTCAAATAATCTGTAAACAGCTATGCAAGCAAACTTGCTGTAACTATCGCTTTAAAAAATAACTTACTTTAATGCACACAATATAAATTAAATAATACTTCATATTAAGCCTAAATTGAAAAGTTGTGTATAAAGCTCTTTGCAAAAGCATTCATCCATCTGCAAAATTTCCTTATTTTGTTGCACACACTATGTAAATTAAATTAATACTCTCATATTAAACTTAAAATGAACAGTCATGTATGAAACTTCTTGCAAAAGTATTTACTTCTCTATAAAGCTTCCACACTTAGTTGCAGTCATGAAAGTTTAAATGGAAGTTTATATTTAGAATTTATACAGTCTATTCTAAACTGAGAAAGCTACAAAATACTGATATCATGTAAGTAACTTAGATTTTTAAAGAAATTTAGAATATTCTAAATTGCATAACAATTCAACCCAATTGTTAAAGAAGCCCTAAATCATTTCAGGTGCAAAGGATTAGTTTGAAAGAAGACAAAATTGTGTAATGGTTTCTATTTGTGTGTAATCAAAGTGATTTAACTTGACTTCAGAGTAAATGCACATGTTCAAGATACAACTCACATAGTTATACAGCCAACCAACCACGAAAACCAAGGAACAAGTCAGGAACAAAGTTGTAGAGAGGTACAGATCAAGAGAATCATTGATTATCCCTTTGTGTATAGTGAAATCCATCATTAAAATCTGAAATGTGCTTCATACCACCCATTCATTACTCAGATAAAGCCATCCTTTTAAAATTAGCAGCCAGACAAGCAGAGAACTGGTTAGGGATACCACTGTAAAGCCAACACTGACTTTGATAGATATTCAAGTTTCATGTCTGAGATGGGAGTCTATGTTCATACATCGACAATATCCTGGTTACTGTGCAAAGCTGGCCTGTATAGGCAAGAAAAAAGCCATTATTCAAAATGAATCATCTTAAAGTTTGTATAGTGTTTGCAAAAGATCATGTAATTGATATTTCAGACATGTGGCAGCAGGCTTTGTGGTCAGCTAAGACAAAAATTGATCTTTTCTGTCTAAATTCAAAGCATTACATCTGGCATAATACCAACATAACACATCACCCAATCAACACCATTCCAACTGTTAAGCATGAAGGTGGCAGCATCATTTTACAGGGATACTTTTCATTAACAGGGACTGGAATACTTGTCAGGGTCGAGGGAAAGATGAATGGAGCAAAGTACAAGTGAATCATAGATAAAAAACCTGCTTGAGTGAGCCAAGAATCTAAAATTGGGTTGATAATTTACATTTCAGCAGGGCAATGGCCCATAGCAGAAGGCCATGCTGGAGTGGTTTCAAAAGAAAATGAATGCTCTGAGTGGCCAGTCAAAGTCCCAACTTAAATCCAATCCTTTACACATAACATTGTTATGTCTGATCACTGGAGTTATGAACAAAACCAAATTTATTAGAAATTTTTTGCAATATATGTACTTAACATTATTGTTAGGGATAAACACTCTTGCAAGACACTAATCTAACAACTTCAATTCTTGCTGAGTCTTAATTCTCACAAATTCAACAATTTCACCTATCTTCTAGTCTTCTTGTATCTTCATTGAAACAAACTCAATTATCACAACACTAAATTGACTGATTAACAAACTGTATCAAGTAATAAAGCACTACTTCACATCCAATTAACTGAAACTAAGAACTCAATAATTGTATGGCTAACTAGCATTTCATATTGCTCTAGCTGTTACAAAAGTCTGGCAAAAATTTCAAACATCAATCACGTACTCATCACTTAATGTCAAACTATTATAAATTCTTTTAGTATTGAAAAATGCTGTTCGACAGTTTCTCAGATGTAAGAGCTATCATAGTTTTTGTAAATTTAACACACTCATCTTGATGTATCATTGTTAAAAAAAATCATAATAGAAACTGGTCAAATATTTTCTCCTAGCATAGAAATGTTCAAATTGAAATCCGTATATCACTAAATTTGGTCATATTCTGTTATGTTTATTTTTCATTCTATTAGTATTTCAGCTCACTTACAAAGGATTTACTTTCTTTTCACGACAACTTTATTTGTAGTTATATGTAATAAGTTATAGTTAATATTTTACACACTTTTCCCCCTTATCAAATAAATGATGATGCAATGATTTTAATTTTTATTATCTCATGTGCAACAGAGTTTAAAGTATGTGAATTAGCCAATTAAGAAGTAGATAAACCTAATAAAGAGGGTATAAGATATTAAAATCAAGCAAAATCTCTGCAAGTCAAAATAAGAAGTACATAATAGTTTGTGAACAGAACTGTAATCATTAGGCTGTTGAAAAACAAGAAAGGCACTGATAACTTGATAAAGTTTGGATAATTGCCTCAGCTAAACCTAAACTAACAGAGCAGCACTTTAAAAAATGAGTTACAGAACAAGTGACTTTTGTTGAAACTCAGTAGATTTTTTTGTGGAGCATAATCTATAATATTCTTTGATTATTTAATAAACCTTATCAAATACTTGTTTTATCCAAGTCTAAAAAGTAATGCAAAACTTGAAGAAACAGATGGCTGCATATGTTGCTAGACAAGGTATTGGTCAATACCTTATCTTCTTGTTGGTGGATGGTCTTAAATACATTCCATTTTCCATAGTAATGAATAGCATTACAAATTCTTCTATTTTTAACCAGCCATTTCTGGGCGAATTTGAACACCAATGTGGTTGTTATTAATGTAGTTAAATTTTCTGAAGGAGCTAAAAATGGAATCTTTGATAAACTACTGGAATCTCTTACAAAATGTGAAAAAGCCAGTGTACCATTAATAAATTAAATTGATGACTGTCACTGCAAACCTATGTCAAGAGAATAAACAAAATGTGAAATGTGCTAAGAATTTGTTGCACTAGTTTGGCCATCAAGGATCAATCTTGTGCTAACAATTTAATGTTGACAACCCATGACAACCACTATATGAAAGACATTATATGTTACGTGGACTATGCTTATGGTGAATTTAATCATTTGACATCACTTTTCAGTCTGTACCTAAGAAGTGAATCAAAAAGTTTGCTCAGGACTTCATGAAGTCTTCACATGTAGGATCCAGAAAAGCAACTCAAATATATATGAATTATGTATCTAGTTAGTAAGTTTATCTCGGCTACCATGCTGGGCTGAAAATATCTGACCCATATTGGGTTAAATAAAACCATGTCATTTGCAACACTATGAGGGATTCTTACAAGGAAGCTGTTACCTGCTTATGCTTTTTTCTTTTCAAAGATGACATTTATGCATTATCTGATTTGATTAATCCCAGATTAATGATCAGATCAGAAGTCTACACACCTATTTTAAAAGTATGACGTTCTGTTTTGTGGCAAAATAAAAATGGATAAGGACTGGAAGACTGGCTTCCCTCAGTTGCCCAGTGTAATGAATACTAATAACATTGATGCTAATGGATGATAAGCAAGAACAACTGCAACAAGCCTCCATACATTTCCCAAATGTACAGAAATTGTTCAATTTTGTTCTTTTTTCCATCTGAAAATGCTGTTGTTAAGCGATTTTTGTAACACTAAAAGAAAGTAAAACTGCCAAGACATCGAACCTCAGATTTCATAACTATCAGCTTGTAAACTTACCACTAACTAACTGGAAGGCATATGCTAAAACTGAGTTATCACCGATTTTGTAGTTATTTGGTCCCTGAAATACAACAACGTGAAGTGAAAATACTGCGAGTAATACCCAGTGTTTAGTCATTTTTCCCCCTCGAAAAAACAAACACGCTTCCAACTTTGAGCACATTGTGTACCTTCTAAGAGTGACAGCAAAATGTTACTATTCAGTCCAACATACGTATTACATAAATTAACTGTAAGTTGTATTGACTAGCTGTTTTTTCTCTTGTCTACCACCACAGAATTATAGGCTACTCAGTGCAAATAATAATCGAATAAGTTCGCACGAATTCAACATATAAACCTTTCAAACTCAAATACTTTTAATATTCTCTGGTAGACTTCAGTTCAGAATGAGTATTGCTAGTATTGGTGCCTTAGATCCAAGGTACAAATTAAAAAATTAATAAGTTATAAAATTTTATATTGCTATATATATAGTAACAAAAATTAGCATATTAAAATAACATGCACAGTATATACACAATTAGGTTAAGGGATGCTAGGGAGGGCGCAACAAAAACCACATTTAAAAAGCATGCACGCGACTTTTCTAGACTACTGGTCATCAGTATTAAGCTAAAATCTGCATCATGTCTCCTTTCTTTTCCCAATTATACTGCAATTACTTTGACCAATCGCATGTCATTTTACTTTAAACGTTTTTTTTATTTTATACAATTACAATAAATAATCTTTCAATCAGTTTAATATAGAATATTATATACACCCAATTAGTATACCTACATGATCGTTTACAATGTCTTTAATTCTGTTACTTCTCTAAGTAATGTGGAATATTATACAACCTCTCCACTGACCGCCCCAGTGGTAGAAATGAGGTTTCGATAATCGTGGTGAAGGAGCACAGATAACCCCATGTGTAGCTTTTTGCTTAGCTTCAAACAAATAACCACCTCGTTAGTACGGCGGTATATCTACGGATTTACAATGCTAAAATCAGGGGTTCGATTCCTCTTGGTGGGCTCAGCAAGATAGCCCAATGTGGCTTTCACAGATAACCCCATCTGTAGCTTTTTGCTTAACTTCAAACAAATAAGCACCCCGTTAGTACGGCGGTATGTCTTCGGATTTACAACGCTAAATCAGGGGTTCGATTCCTCTTGGTGGGTTCAGCAGATAGCCCAATGTGGCTTTGCTATAAGAAAACACACACACACTCAAACAAATAAAAACCTTTCCATCGAAGTAGTGTAAAGTTTACCCTAATATCTGCTAGAAATCATATTCATATCGCTAAATAAATCATTTTTTGTGGAGAAGTATTGTGCATTTTCGTGCATTGTTTCTGTATTCTTTTCCAAAGTGAATAATATAGTTATATCGTTATTTTTCTTTGTCATTTGCTTCAGTGATATGTTAGAAATAGCATTTGTCATGTGATATAAAGTTGAGGTAATTAGTGAAGAGGAAAAAAAAAATTCAGACTCGCAATCTGAGGGTCGCGGAATCGCATCCCCGTGGCACCAAACATGCTCGCCTTTTCAGCCGTGGGGGCGTTATAATGTGATGGTCAATCCAAATATGCGTTGGTAAAAGAGTAGCCCAAGAGTTGGTGGTGGGTGGTGATGACTGCCTGCTTTCCCTCTAATTTTACACTGCTAAATTAGGGATGGCTAGCACAGATAGCCCTTGAGTAGCTTTGCGCGAAATTCAAACAAACTTAAATGTTAAAATTTACTCAAAAACGAAAAAAAATTCTAGGATAGTAAATATATTCCTCCATAACTGACTTGTTAAAATCATATCATCCAAATAGATATGTGAATATTAATCTAAACCGGAAAGGTCCGAACTTTTATAGTAAATTGAACAACGAGTTTATCCAACTTTGATAGTTTTTTTAAAAAATTAATTGAACTATTTTTAGTGCGCAATGGCACAGTACCATAGATTTGTTACATATTCATTTTAAGGTCTGCAGTTCCTTATGGACAAATTCTTGATAAAAAATATCGAAACTTTATTTTTATTTCAAACCAGCTGTTTACATGTTTTGGTACATGAAAGAATAAATTACATGTTTAACTCACGTTGTGTCATCTACTCCGATGTAGTTGCTCTCTGCAGTTGTGTGGGTTAAGTCCAACAGATGTCGTTCGTTCTTGCCCAGAAGTTCCAGCTTAAATCCACCCTAACGAAGTGAACAATAAGTTGTTATAATTACAAACAATGCCACTAATTTATTTGATAATATCAGTCACGTTATATAATTTGTTTGTTTCTTTACATGCTGATACGTGCCGATTTTTCTGCTTTAGTAAACAATTTGTTTTAATTATTTCATTGCTTATCTGGTTTTATTACTTCCTTTTCATATGTAAATGTATAATGATTCAAAGAGATCCTTGAACTCAACAGAATGGCCCTCGAATCTCTAAGTAAACATGAAGAATATTCAAGGGTTAATGTATTTAAAAATAAATTATATTCAATAATTTACCCTAATCATTAGCTTTTTCCCTGGCCTGGCATGGCCAAGCGAGTAAGGCGTGTGACTCGTAATACGATGGTCGCGGGTTCGCGCCCGCGTCGCGCTAAACATGCTCGCCCTCCTAGACGTGGGGGTGTATAATGTTACGGTCAATCCCACTATTCGTTGGTGAAAGAGTAGCCCAACAGTTGGCGGTGGGTGGGGCTGCCTTCCCTCTACTCTTACACTGCTAAATTAGGGACGGCTAGCACAGGTAGCCCTCGAGTAGCTTTGTGCGAAATTCCAAAACAAACAAACAAAACCATTAGGTACGACGGGATATCTGCGGACTTCCCACGCCAGAAAACGGTTTTCTATAGGCGTGATGGGAAGAGAAACCTATTCTGTAGTTTTGTGCTTAATTTTAACAAACGAATAGACTTCAAACAGTAGAATGTTCACAATTATAAATGTTTGTTTTATTTAATTTACATAATATAAATAATATTATACATAAAATATGAATTTATTAGAAACACCTAGGATACATTTTATAATTCCAAATTGTAGCTTGCACCCTAGCATTTTTTTAAAAATATGCAGCGAATTTTGTTTAATTTTAATGTTTTATTCATGGCTTGAAAATTTGTGGTTATTATATATGTGTGAGTGTGTGATTTTTTAAGTGATAGATGGAAGTGTATGGAACACTGAGGTGGGATGAATAAAGAGAAAAAAAAAAGAAAAAACCTGAAAAATACAACATTTAATAAAAAAAAGCATTTTTTTGAAACAATCATATTTTTCTACTTTTTTAAACATTAATATTCAGTATATCACTTGGTTATCTCATAATAATACATAATAATAAAATGTAAAAAAATGCGTATTACTTCTAATTGGAATTAATTTCTGTTATTGATTTTGTCCTAAAGTTTCTTTTTATATATAAATATATGCATATTTATGGATGCTGGTTTTATTGCGAAGTTCAGCTTAGAATAGAATTTGAGAGTATAAAAAAATCTTGTTTACATATCTGGTAAAAGAAGTCATGGTGTAATATCTTTAAAACTCCGACACAGTTCATAAGCTTTAGGCTTAACCTCGAAAAATTACTGGACTGAGTCAATGAACACTAAAACGTTCCCCAACAATAACTTAGCTTAGATTTTAGATCAACTACACATTTATTTTTCGTGGTCTCACACATCTACATTTAGATTTATTTATAAAACGTGAGATACTTGCAACTCAAGATATGTGAGGCAAGCATTTACTTGTGTATACCTTATGTGAACAGTTAACCAGACGAATGAACATTAGAAATTCGCTACGAGGTGTAACGTGAAGTGGTTGAGGTTAATGAATTTTGTTGGGTTTGAACACATTTAAAATTTTCCTCGGGATTATTTCTTCTCAAACTATGGGGAGTCCAGTATATATATATATATATGTAAAGAATTATATGCATATAAAATAATCATGCATGACACGCGTATTTATTGTGAATATTATTTGTTAGAACAGTACGTAGTATTTTTACTTGTTTTTATTTAGAACTTTTTATTGTAATTTAGTTTGAGTTACGATATTTTGAATTTTTGATCAAAGAAACCAGAAAGTGAAATTTGAAGTTATGAACAGGGCAACGACTTTAAAACATGCTCTGGCTTTATTGCTTCGTTTGGTGTGCAATCATGTGAACAGAAAACAACAGTATTATCTATTTGAATGTCCATTATTATTATTTTAACCTAAATGTTTATAAATAAACATACATACTTGTGTTGTTGTTAGCCAGAGAGAGGTTTGTTGTAGCGTGACAGGATTTTTTTCTTAAAAGTTTTTAAACTGGGTGAGCTAGTTGAGATAAAACATATGATTACTAATTTTTTGTTTCTGTTAGTCAGTTACCATGAGTTTGTAGTGGATTATTATCTGATTGAATATGTTGATCAGTTAGTCACTTCAATTTTGTAATATTATATTTGTGCTTTCCAGGGAGAAAAAGAAAGGAAAATTATCATAGATATTTGAAAATGAATGAACAAATTTAATTGTCTTATTGGCATTTTTTTTGAAAGCTTGCAAATATAAGTGGACATCATTTGAGTTAACTGTTTGGATTTAAAGTTAAAGAAATAAAACTCGTTATTATTTAGAATTTTACATTCTACTTTTTTTTATACAAAAATCCGAAAAAACCTGACCAACATCAGACACGTTACAACATTGATCCCAGGAGTAAACTTATGTTGGTAAAAAATAATATTCACAATCAACTTCGAAATGGTGACTTATGATCGAAGAGAGATCGAAAATGTAATGAAACTCAGAGTGGATATAATATTAATACAAAAGAGACAGAAATTTAAAAGAAAATCGAGAAGAAAGAATTAAAATAACATCAAGAAGAAAGATGCAGAGAATTAAAAAAATATCGAAAATAAGGAGATGGAAATGAGAGGAATTACAGAAATAAGGCCTAAAACTACAGTTATGAGCAATACATCAATTTAATCAAAGACAAGACTGAAAATGCCATAGGTAATGTATAAAAATATACTAACAATAACATCAAAGAAGATAATAAGATCGATAACAGAGAAAGATAAAAACATCTGAAAACTGAATTGGCAAATGCAAAGACCAAATCTGCCACAGCTTTCTTCTCATCTATTCAAGAATTTCAACCTCAACACCATTACTTATGCAAAATGGAGTAGGATAATTCATCTGGTCTACAATTGTTACCACTGTTGTTGAGCCATCTATGATTACTCCAAGTACACCATAAACTCATCAGTTTATGCTTTAGTTAACAGGTTTATTCAACAATATCAATAAATCGAGAAACCAACAGATTACGCTGCCATGAAGGGCACATCATGCGCAGTTCGAATCTTTTGCCAAAATGAATGGACGGAGCAACAAAGAGCAAGGTATTGATTTTACAACACATTTAAAAGAACCAGCTTTAACAATGTTAAGCAATATTTCAACAGACAGCTGCCACAACCACCATAGGTTAATGGCTGCCTTTTTCAAACACATTTGAAGTATCATCTCGAAAGGAATTCTTTAAATTAAAATTTAAAACAGAGTAAGAAGGAAGAACCAAGCCTTAGCAGCATTTGCTAAAAACATAGAAGGACTTGCCAAATGATTTTCTCCAGATATTCCATGCTACCAATTCATAGGTAATATATACTTGTACATAGTAAGTGGAACAGAATACAGCAGTTTGCCTAAAACAAAGTAAACGAGCATCTTCAAAGAAAGTTATTCAACTGGCGATGGAACTTGAGATGCCATCTGGGAATTATGAAATTGTGTGAAAAAGTTTAGGAACACCATTTCTCTCTTTAATGGATATCTAGAAGAGCTCATACGATGGACTTTTTAACCACGTTAAGACACAAATCGATACGATGTTTATATGTCGATGTATTTATCGATTACACAAAAGTAACTGACATGTAACAGGAGTCAGCGTAAAAACAGTATTTCTTTACTTTGAGTGCATTTCCAAAACATCTTTTAACATAAGACATAAAAAATTGCATTGTTTATAAAACAATAAATAAATAGGACCGAAACTCTAAAGATAACAAGCAAACATTATTTTAGATGACTGACAACTGTGAAGACTGGAAAGCCAACTTCAGGATATAATTTTTATTTATTTCACTCATTTTCCACTTACGTTCTTGGTTTTAGTGTTTCATTAAGATCAAGTATTCTCTTACAGCTGGCTGCATGCTGACGGTGAGTTACTTTTTAAAAATTTCACTCGCATCTGCTTTTATTGTTACTAACATTATTTCACAAATGAGGCTTGCGAATGGAGAGCAAATCTATCTGCCGCTGTGTATGTTGGCCAGTACTGTCAGAAGTCACGTGCTACCCTTCCCACACTGGTACTTCAATGTTACTCGTCTGTAATTTTTGTGATGACTCTAATGCTACATATATATATGTACATTAACGGCTTAAAATATTTGCTTCTAACACAAACATAAATACCTTGAGTAAGATACATGTTGAAATCATTAAGAAACTCGTATGAGTGTTAAAGAAACTTGTTAGCTAGTTAAGATTTCTATTAAGTGTTTCAAGAACTTTTAAAATTTGAATAGCAAAAATGGGTTGTTTTTTTGTAAACCACAATACCACACAATGGGGTATCCATGCTCTACCCATCGCGGATATCAAAATTCGAGGTTTAGCGTTATAAGCTCACTGGTTTTCCGCTTAGTCACCAGTGATTTGGTAACAAATAGGAGCAGGTGGGTAGAAAGTATAGTGACAAAGGAAGTTGTGGACACAGGAATATATTTAGCAAAAATATTTAACGGTCTATAGATTGGAGGATTCACGGCTCCTATCCCATTGCCGCAGAGCTGTGGCTCATATCTCACGTCTTATGTCATTGTTTGATTAGAACAGCTCAAGATCTGGTGGTGAATGCTGTTTACTTTTACTAGTCCACTCCTTTCGCCTATCAGTCAGCTCAAAATGAAGATCGATTAGCGAAGATAGTCCTTGTGTAGCTTGCACACATACACGAAACAAACAACAGAAATCCAGGAAACAAAATAAAAATTAGCATTAGATGAAAATCGGGAAGTGAAAAATTATTTTGACTTTAATTGAATAAATTTTTGAAACTATAGAGCCATTAGCTGAAATAAATGAAACAATAATATTGTAATTTTAATAGCGAGCAACATATTTAAAAAAAAACAACACTAAAAAGGCCTCTAAGAGATTCAGTAGGCTCGGCATGGCCAGGTGGTTATAGGACTTGTTCCGTAATCTGAGCGTAGCAGGTTCGAATCCCTGTCGCACCAAACATGCTCGCTCTTTCAGCCATAGGTGCGTTATAATGTTATGGTTAATTCCACTGTTCGTTGGTAAAAGAATAGCCCAAGAGTTTGCGGTGAGTGGTGATGACTAGCTGCCTTCTCTTTAACCTTACATTGCTAAATTAGGGACGGATAGCGCAGATAGCTCTTGTGTGGCTTTGCGCAAAATACAAAAGACAAACAAACAAAAACGAAACAAGAGATTCAAAAGATAACGATGATAAAAACACTTAAGAGATAGAAGGCTAAAAACCAGTAGAATAAAACATAATGGGCGTTATTCATAAATTAGTGTTATAATCAGCAGGTAAAATCAAACTTTACTCAGCTTCGTAAACGATTCTATGAGGTCAGTGAAAAGCTGAGGTAAGCAACACACGATTAAAATTATTCAGTACAATAACCCCACAACTCTTCACGAAACGCTAAACGTAATTGTGCACTGAATTTCACTACAAACCAGAAAAGACGTCACTTCACGCATCACAGGGCTGACATCTGTAATAACTCTGTTTGTTACCGGACGTCACAAAATAATCATTCAAAAAAGTGTACATGTTATTGCATAACACATCGTCTTTTGCTGTTAATACACTACCTTTATTCTTTGGTAAGTAAGTCATAATATTAAAAAAGGGGATTTTGTAAAGCTGTGTTTCTGATTTTTTATCAGCTTAGTTACGAGTACAAGATTTTCAAAAAGTCAATGCTTATTAAACATTAATTTTTACTTGTATGTGTGTGTTTTCTTGTAGCAAAGCCACATCAGGCTTTTATCTGAGTCCACCGAGGAGAATAGAACCTCTGATTTTAGCGTTGTAAATCCGTAGACTTACTTACCCATGTACTAGCAGGTGACAATTTTTACGTGCAAGTTGCTTGAAATCAGAGATTGTAGATATAGAAGCTTGTTTCTTTTACCACCCTTCCCATATAGACATGAATATACACACTTGTGCAAATTAATTGAAACAAATGGTCATTTTACAATATTTTCAGCATGGCGCCCGGTGTAGGCTCGCTGTACCCGTTGATTTCCTTGAATAGTCATTTTTTTCACACAGACGGCGTCATTAGTTGTGTTTTGCAGAACAGTCGATTTATTTTTGAAATATATGATGAAATTTTGAGGAACATTACGTCATTCGAAATTGCTTTACCAGGGCAAGGAGACCAGTCAAAAAACAACTTCTTACCAACTCAATGAAGAAAAAAACGGTATCAATGGGGTCTGAAATACAAGAACTGGACGCAAGAACAATGAAAGAAGGTGTTATTCAGTGATCAGACTCATTTTTTCGTAGAGGGTCTGCATGTTCGCAGATCCCCAGGTGAGAAACTTCGAGAATCTCACATCGATAAGTTCGTAAAACATCCGTTGAAGAAGATATTTTGGGAATTTTTCAGCCACTATGGCGTCAGAGGCTTACATATCGTATAAGGTATGACGCAAAGGTCGAAGTGTGGTACCGAGATCCAAAATTAGTAAACATTGCAGTCAGCTCGTGGAATCGATGCCAAAGCGGATTAATGATCTTCTGAAAAATAAAGACGGTGATATCATGTATTAATTTGTGAGTAATTTTTGGATTCTCAGAAATAAAACGCAAAAAATTGGAAAATTCGTAATTTTCCGTCTTGTTTCAATTAATTTGCATAAGGTGTATTAACGAAATTATTACTTAAGTTTGGTGTGGTTTTGAATTTCGCGCAAAACTAATCTAGGGATATCTGCACTAGTCGTCCCTAATATGTAAGACTAGAGAAAAGGCAGCTAATCATCACCACCCACCGCCAACTCGTGGGCTACTCTTTTACCAACAAATAGTGGGACTGACTAATGGCTGAAAGGGCGAACATGTTTGGTGTAACGAAATACATATATATAAAATATTGTTCGAAATAAACTCTTAAAATCGTACTCCAATCAAAAATATTTTTCCATAAGATGAAATAGAATATTTATCATTCTGTAAAAATCGCCTTTTATGAAAGTTAAGTTATAAACCACTGGATATTTGTATTTATTTATTTAAAAAAATATTATATTTTACAAACAAACATAATTCAGGTTGATCTCTATCTTTACGAGAACTAAATTATTATTTTTTCATAGAGGTAATATTGGATGATAAACGCCACGTATTTTATGTAACTCACGTAACTGACGCTGTTTTTTTTTCCAGCTGGAACTAACACAACACTCAGACTTTTTGTTATTCTAGTACTGATAAAATGTTTTACACACCGTGACCCGCTGAAAAACTAGTTTAACTCTATCAACTAAATATGCTAATAACTGAGAATATTATCCAAAATAATTTATGGAAGACAGTTTAGTATCGACTTTTTCTAAAAACATGTCATACTATACTTACAACATTTGAGTGTGTAGAATTCTGTCTACTGTAAACTTTATTCCAGTATATATTCTGAATTGGCATATTGAAAACATTAACTGTATCCCACTGAAGTCAGATGGTTTGCAGTTTCATTCTAATTTCTACGTAAAAGGTATTGATCAAATAATGCTGTTTATTTGTTTCCTAAAAGCATTTGTAAGAGATTCTCTTATTTGCTTGTTCGAGATGAAAACTATAATGAAGTACTTAGGTTTAGACTTTCTATCTACATACAAACACATATGTGAGATAAAACCGGAGACTTATTAATAGTGGATTTTTAATTGCCAACTGCTAACTTTTGTGTGAAGTGTTGTTCATAATATAATGTGTTCAAGTGTCTGATCAGTTACTATCATTACAATTACGAATTTTTTTTATTTTAACTATGTATATTATCAAAGTATTGTGTGGATTTTTTTTAATTTTCAGCAGTACTAATTGGCTCGTCTTCTGGTGATTGTTTGTTATCTTGAATCAACACATAATGTTGCACTGACATTGGGATTAAGGCTTCTGATTTCAGCATGGAGTCACTTTTGTTGGTTAGATCGTGATCACGTCGATATTCACACACAAACTTGTTTCAAGACAGAAACCAACTAAAATTATCATTTTTGTTGTTGTTTTTTTGAGCAAAGTTGCACAAAGAACTATTTATTTTGTAGCCACAATGGAGTTCTGACCTAGAACTTTAACGTTCCAAACCTTCAAACTTATCACTGAGTGATCGAGGTCCATTGTGCAGTTGTAACTACGAGTTGGTTAGTAGTTCTAATAATATCCAGTCACAAAATTAAAAAAACAACAACACACTAACAAATGCAGACCCTATATGTGCATATAAACAGTTAAACAGCGAGGTTAAATAAATTAACAAATAAAAATTATTAAATATCAATCAAGTTAGTTTACATTTCAAACAAAGAGTAATAATATTTGTATGGTTTGATTGTAGTCAAGCAAAAGCTACACAGTGAGCTATCTGTGTTGAATCGAAACTCGTTTTCTAGCGGTAAAAGCCTGCAGATTTATTTAACATTTCTAAGCTTAAAATTAGATGTAATTATATAATCAGATTTAATTATTCCTCAAACATTCAAGGGTATCTTTACATCTACTGCAAGCTGTTCCACTATCTCTTATCTTAGAATCAAACCCCTAGTGGGTCATGAGCTCCTTTCAAGAACTTATTTTTATAATTCATTTTTTTATTCACAATTTAACATCTTAAAAAACGTTACGTGACGTATTTTATCCATTTTCACTTTTTTTATCCCTTTTAAGTTATTGTAACTATTGCAGAATTATGGTCCTAGTGCTATTACGTGTGTTTGCAGATGAAACATTTTTTTAATTCTACTCATCTCTATTGCTGTAATCCAAAAGAGACAGAGGTTTAACTTATTTGTACAGCGGTATGTCTCCGGATTATAACGCTGAAATCAGGGGTTCGATTCCCCTCGGTGGGCGGAGCAGATAGCCCAATGTGGCTTTGTTATAAGAAAAACACACACTTTTTGTATGGCCCCCTAGTGGCTCAGCGGTATGTTTGCAGACTTACACGCTAAAATCCGGGTTTCGATACTTGTGGTGGGCAGAGCACAGATAGCCAGTTGTATAGCTTTGTGCTTAATTCAAAAACAACAACTTATTTGTATGAATATGGCCACATGCGACGGTCGCTTCTTTTCACACCTGATGGATATAAAGCAAACAGATAGTTTGTTTTTGCTTTTTGAATTTCGTACAAATGCTACTCGAGGGCTATCCATGCTAACTGTCCCTAATTTAGCAGTGTAAGGCTAGAGGGAAGGCAGCTAGTCATCACCACCCACCGCCAACTCTTGGGCTACTCTTTTACCAACGAAAAGAGAAATTGACCGTCACATTATAACGCCCCCACGGCTGAAAGGGCGAGCATATTTGATGCGACCGGAATTCGAGCCCGCGACCCTCAGATTATGAGTTGAATGCCTTACTCCACTTGGCCATGCCGGGTAGAAGCAAACAGACAGAAATGATTGTATAAAGGCGCTTGTTATAAAAGCAGAATTATATCTGAAAAGTGTGTCAAAAGCAAGTGGATATAATAACATTATTTAAACTTCATTCGTTCGAAATTCTCAAAACGCTACTGGATGTTGACTCAGGCGTAACTTTAGAAAAATATGTGTCACGTGTAGGTTTCGAGAAGCATGAGAAAAAGAAAAGATGAACCAAGTTCTCACGATTATTAAATATAAATTTACGAGGACTAAAACTTAGCGGTTTTTCTGTATTTCGCTTGCCCTCATGACAACAAAAATTTAGAACTACTATTTACATTTACTGTAAAATGTTTAAAGAAACAAGGTAACAATAAAATTTGAATTCCTTCATATTTCAAAACTTTGGTGTTTTATGCACACTTTCTAGTGTAGTCTTATAAGTATTATAGTCAATGATTGTTTTGGCTGGCTTTCCGACAAAGTTTATACAATAAAGCTAAAGTCACGTGATGGCTCAGCGGTAAGTTTGTTGGCTCATGACGCTAAAAAATATCGGTATTCGATCGATACCTACGACAGACAGAACACAGATGTCCCGTTGAGTAGCTTTGCGCTTTCCAAAAAGGTACAAGTCTGTAGACTTGCCACACTAAAATCCATGGTTCGATTCCCTGTGGTGAACACAGCAGATAGCCTGATGTTGCTTTGCTATAAAATAAACAAACCATCAAATTTTAAAATCAAAACAATATAAAGCGAGTGTTTTCTTGCAGCAAAGCTACATAAGGCTATCTGTTGAGCCCACCGAGGGGAATCTAACCCTTGATTTTAGCGTTGTAACTTTATAGACTTACCGCTGTACTAGGGGGGGGGGCGAAAAACATGTCATACATACCACTTCTGGTTTATTCAGTACCGACTCGGTTCTTTTGCCTAATGCTAGACCTCGTCAGGCATGGCCAGGTGGTTAAGGCACTCAAATCGTAATTTGAATTTCGCGTAAAGCTACACAAGAGCTATCTGCGCTAGCCGTCCCTAATTTAGCAGTGTAAGACTAGAGGGAAGGCAGTTCGTCATCACCACCCACAGTCAGATCTTGCGGTACTTTTGTACCAACGAATAGTGGGTTTGACCATCCGTTATAACGCCCCCATGGCTAAAAGGGCGAGCATGTTTGTTGCGACGTAGATTCGAACCCGCCACCCTCAAATTACGAGTCGAGCACCTTAACCGCCTGTCAATGCCGGGCTCTAATTTAAAGGCTGTGTTAATTAGGGGTTTGCTTTTCATTGGTTGTATTTATTATTATTTAAGTTTAAACTTGGGAATAAAAATCAGAGGAAAGGTTGCCTTTATAAACAGGCCACATACTGTAAAGAAGCAATAAAAGTATATCTGTTATTCTTTTATACTTAATGAGTTCAGAATATATACAATGACATAGTTATCTGTAATGAATGAACCTAATAACTCGAGCGAATCCAAGTACTTTCGTTAGTTTTTCTAAACCATTAGAAACATCTTTGCGCCTACAAGGAAGAGCTGAAGACAATAATGGAATCCCTACATATATCATAAATAGTGCCATACGGTTTTAAACAGTGACAATGTATACCTGTTTACAGTAACCTACCTGCGTATTTTATTGAGGGCAATTTGTAGCTGCTACTCATAATTATACATCAGATTATATGGCTAACAACAAATCTGAAAGTCATCAATGTGAAGGCTGTTGCAACTATAGTAGAAAGTTGTTTATAATGGCATTGAAATTATCATTAAAACATATGGCATTCAAGCCTCTATTGGTCATAACTTTGGTATATTACAGATTAGGATGAAGACCTCGTAAATTCCAGTGAAGAAAAAAAAGGCATTTTCAACCTCTGCAGAGGTCTACAAGGGGTTTTTAACTGCTTAATCTTTTCAGCTCCCTTTTTTTCATTTTTTCCTTGGTAAGTCAGTCAATCTTTATGGCCTCCTGATTGGAATATTGATCAGTTTTTTTTTTAAGTGAATACCAATGCAAGTGCCGTTTTGTTGTTGTTATAACAAGAGCGTGTCTAACCCTTTGAGAACCCAATAACAAGAGCACTACTTAAATGTCTGCAGTAAATACTTCCTCCTACTAGTGGCATAACGGGATGTCTGTGTACTCACAACTTTATAAACTGGGTTTCAATACCCGTAGTTAGCAGAACCCAGATAGCTCTTTGTGTAGCTCTGTGCTTAACTATAAACTTGTCAATCTCTGTGAATTATTCGTGTTGTAAAGGGCATTGTGCAACTAGCAGGTGTCGTCATTCCCAACGGGTGAGAGCAGAACCTTACTTTTTCTGGCCATACGGACCACTTTAGAGTGTTACAAGCAGCAGAGAAACTGTGATGCAGATATATTTATTCACTGAATAGTTCAAAGAGAAATACGGAGTCTTAATATACTATGAAAACGTAGAAATACAGCTGCAGAATGGCTCTGTTTTAGTGTTGATGTGACCAGTTTGCACGCCTCATCATAAGTCATGCTATTTAATGTTTACTGCTAATGCGTTTTCTTCTAATCGTTCTACGTAAGACAAGATTGGAATAAGAATCGTATGAACCCTGATAATCAATATCTCAAAGCTCAGAGGTACAAACGACACTATTATGATCCTTACTATCAAAAGAAGCACCGATTAAACCATATCAAGAGGTCCTTTAATGTCTCAGTCACTGATAGAACAATGGAGCAAATTGGAAAATGTCTTCACAAGACAATTTAAGTAAATGTAAGCAACAATTGGGAGAGCCTGGAGGGGGGCTAGATTCCTTCCCTGATCTAAAACCTTTTAAAATTGTGTAAATATATATACACACTAGGAAAGTTGTATTTAGATAGGTTGATACTTGTCTTTAATCTGAAGGACTTTAAGACAATACTGAATCCACTTAATGTTTTATTATTTGTACAGTGACCATTATAACAAATGCAGAATACATTTACAATTCTGTTTTATTTTTAGAGCAAAATCACATCTCCTGTGTTCTCTGTGGGGAACTGAAACCCAGATTTTTATATCCTCAGTTAAAATCAACATTGACATAAGTAATGACTTCTTGTTTTTCATAATTCTTTGGCTATGCTATAGAGCTCGCTTGTATTATCTCTAAATAATGTTTTATATTTTCTTTATAATAATGGTTAATATTGTTTAAAAGAGGCAAATACGTTGCTTTCTCCTGAAAAAATACTAAGACTCTCTGAGAATTATTATTATTGTTGTTCTTTAGTATTTGTGACATGGTTGTTTCAGATAAAGCTTCACGTTGGACTACCTACGCTTTATCAACTCTGAAAAATACGAACCCCGGATTTTAGCACCGTAAATCCGTAAACTAACAACTAACTCATTGGAGGATATTTATGATAAAGCTTCACTCCTATTGTAGAATTGCTATAAACTATATTATTGTGTTTAAAATATATTTTAGGTATCTATATAGCTAAACTGTATTTTATGCAGTAAACTATAATTAATAAATTGGGGTAAATTGATAAATAATTAAACAAAATAATGCAAAAATATATCTTATTCTGTAATATATATTAACGTTTAAAACTATGATACTTAAGTCTATAATGTAGATATCATGTAATTTGCTTATTATTTAGAATTTGTAAATTAGAAATTGGTGAAGTGAGTTTCCCCCTTTAAACAATTGTGGTTGGGAGTCTTTACAGTGAAAACAAGATGTGTGAATGCGAAGTTCGGCCATATTTTCCATTGTTGTGAACAAAAATGCGCCAGACAACTGTAATGTTGTAGTCCTACATTTCAGAAACAGTTACCTTCTTCAGAATGCTGAGAAGTTTTCCCATGGTAATCATTCATCTGGAGGAACTCAAGATATTATATGGTGATCTCAATAGAATGATACCTCAAAAAAGCTCTAAGTGTCAAAGACAGGTCTCTGAGAAAGTCCTCTAATCAAAGTTTTTTAACTGTTTCAGGGCAGACAGCAAGTACCAATAATCCCTTTACTCGAGCTCTTGTCCAACAATAAATGAAAAATAAGAAAACGAGGTAGAGATAATGTAGAAGGCGCTAAACGTTGTTAGTTCGGATGTGTTTCATGGTCTCATAAAAGGCTGTAAAGTATCCATCCATGTATAAAAACACACACACTAAAATTTAGTACCCATTGGCTCCATCTTTCACGGAATCCTTGAAGTTGATGTAGTGCCCATTGACTTCTGTCACCTTGGATTCCTAAAAGGGGTTTCAGAGCCCGCTAACTCACCTATCATGAACATGTTAACTGTGATAACCATACAATGCAATAATTTCAGGATTTCGTAGGCCTATAACCAGATCTAGTGTCTACAAAAAACAATCGCGAATGATTGGTAATGGCACTCATGTGACTGCACAAGTTTGTCACCAGGCAAATAGCTCTGAGAAGCTACCCTGAGGTCTCATATTTATAGGAATTTAAGGCTAAAGTAATACGTTGTACTGATGCAGATACCATTCATCTCAAATACCAAGAGCTTCTTCCACTTTTCATGGGGTTCCTCTAACGATAAACATGAGGATTGAAGTTCAGATCCCAGATTAGGTTAACAGTTTAAGAAGAACCGTCCCTGGCAGGTCCCTCACCATGAACAGGAATTCATGTAGAGGTTTTTCTTTCACCCAGAAGACGTAAATTCAAACCCAGTTGCACCATCATACAGGATAGCACTATCCTTTAACTGAAAAACTGATACTCTGAGAGAATTGTTATCAACTAAGGTGTACAAAAATATTTTTGTTTTTTTCTTTCCAAAACAAGTCTCGGCACTAAAAAACTACGTTGAGATCTGAGCTTTCGGTATGCAATTCAAGGACTTTGATATAGTAACTTTGAAGACTAGATACATGTCTTAAAGGAACATTATTTTTCTGGAATGGTACGTTTAGACGACTGACCAGATATCTTCTTTATGGATACTGTAGTGCATTGTTTTAAAATATCTTAATTTTCACAGACGTTTAGAACTACATCCTGCATAAAAGCGTTTTACGCCCAGTGAACAAAAAGCAGCCCGTCACAATTAGCACCATACAAATGGAATTGAGCGATTTTTCGTATTCAATCGGAAGTACCCACCAGTGGCACAGTGGTATGTTTGCGGACTTACAACGATAAAATTCTGATTTGGATACCCGTGGTGAACAAAGCACAGAGAGCAGATTGTGTAGCTTTGTGCTTAATTACGAAAAGCAACCAAACAAAATAAATCGGAAGTTTAAAAAGAACAGATTTAAATTATTACAATAAACTTTGCTTGTTCTAACTTTCCGACTGAAGTCGAAAACACACTCAATGTTAATGTTGTTGTTGTTTTTCTGTAAGGCCCACCATGGCCAGGTGGTTAAGGCACTCAGCAGGTTATATAATAATACTTGACAGCAGATTATATATTGATACTTGACAATTAGCAGGTTATATATTGATACTTGACAGGTAGCAGGTTATATATTGATACTTGACAGGTAGCAGGTTATATATTGATACTTGAGAGGTAGCATGTTATACACTGATACTTGACAGGTAGCAGGTTATATATTGATACTTGACAGGTAGCTGGTTAGACACTGATACTTGACATGTAGTTGGTTAGACATTTCTTCTTGATAAATAATTTATTAGACATTGCTGCTCAACAGACAGCTGGTTATACATTATTACTTGACAGACAGCTGGTTATACATTATTACTTGACAGACAGCTGGTTATACATTGCTACTTGACAGACAGCTGGTTATACATTGCTACTTGACAGAGAGCTGGTTATACATTATTACTTGACAGACAGCTAGTTATACATTATTACTTGACAGACAGCTGGTTATACATTGCTACTTGACAGAGAGCTGGTTATACATTATTACTTGACAGACAGCTGGTTATACATTATTACTTGACAGACAGCTGGTTATACATTATTACTTGACAGACAGCTGGTTATACATTATTACTTGACAGACAGCTGGTCATACATTGCTACTTGACAGACAGCTGGTTATACATTGCTACTTGACAGATAGATAATTAGACATCACTATTTGTCAAATAACTTGTTATACGTTAGCAGCTGACAAAGACAGATGACTGGTTAGACATTGATAATTTGTTATTTTGGAGTTTGGCACAAGAAAGTAGTGTGACTGAGGATTTACAATTTAAACATCCATCACACTAACACTGACGTGACGTTATTCAAGAGATGATGGTAATGAATACAACTAATCAACGTTGGAAAAGAAAATTGAATTCAATAAAGACAGACATAGAAAGAAAGATAAACAAACATAAAGCATACAGATCGAACGATAGGAAGGGAGAGAGACGGATTTTAGTAAATACGAATACACACAATAATATTGACTATAGATAAGCGAAAACACAAATTAAAATGAAATATATGTGTAGCTAGGTGAATATACAAACGAAAGGACAGATAAACTGTTATACACGCCTCAAATACCTTTCTTCGTGAGTCATGCAAAGTAACAGTGACGAGTTTCACGAGGCGTTTCCTAAGAACAAGTCCATAACGTAGAAACAGGGCTGGATTGTTAAACTTCAAAATTTCCTAATCTGTACAGAAGTCGTACAGGAAACACGTCAGAAATTGAATAAATACATAATATGATAATCTCAACCAGTAATGGTTGTGAACGTATCAGTTAATTCTGTGTAAATGTTCCAGAGGTAGGTGGGGAAAACAGTTTGTCCACTGACCCGGAAGAATAAGTTAGTAACTTAACGCTACATATTGTTCAAACACCTGTACAAACATTAAACATAGGTTCATTATGGTGAACATAATATATATAGTATGATATAGACGAACTTTACAGAGAATTAGTCTTATTTTTCGATTTGCCTTTACCCATAGTTACCGATAGAAAAATCCGGAACCACTTTACCTCAGTGACAAGATATGGATCAAATGACATGTACATACCAAATATTTGTTTTACAAAGCAACTATGTATCTTTACATATTTGCAGTTATATCGCTGTTATGATCACAAACATAAAATATCCCGCTTATAATAATAATTATTTTCTAAATCATATATGGTAAAGTATGCCATATAATCACGTCATAGTTTTGAGACTGATATTTACAAAGATTTTAGTGCACGTGATTTCCAAGCCAATGAAAGATGTAATATTTTTATCAGTCTATCAACGCTTTCCTTTACTTAGCGTTAATAAATTAAACTAAGAAATCGTAAATATTAGTTTAGTATTATTGTGATTATATTTGTATGTAAAGTTATAACTTACGATCACTGAAACGATATTCTGATATTTCATCTCTTATCAAATACTTGCTATAAGGATGGCGCATTTTAGCTTTCAATAAGGGTTAGTTTCATACAGCAAGAATACCAAGGTGAAGTTTTTGAAACAAACGCAAAGAATAATTTACGATCAATTTGCCACTTTCCACATTCCCTGTTTTTGTAAACGTTTGAGAAAATTTAATAGAAGGTCAAAATAAATTAAGGTTGAAGGCAAACAGCTGCTATAGGAAGGTCACTTGCAAAACCACACTTCTTGATAAGAGTAGGTAATAATTCAAATGGTCGGGCGTACTGTGTGGTAATGAGGTAAATACATCGAAACATGTAGGCCTATTTATTTACTTTTGTACAAGTAAGGAATATTATATATAAAAACTATTTTTTTCCGGGTTCATGTTGTGTTTTTTTTCAGTAGTTGTAACCATTATTAAAAAATATACTTTTATTTTATGTTGTTGTTGTTGTTATTTTGAATTAAGCACAAAGCTACACAATGGGCTATCTGTGCTCTGCCCACCACGGGTATCGAAACCCGGATTTTAGCGTGTAAGTCCGCAGACATACCGCTGAGCCACTAAACTAAAACTAAACTAACGTGGCAGGGGTTCAGTTTAGAGAACTGGGGTGTTCAGGAACATTGTGGTTCCTCTTCGTCCCCTTTCGTAGATTGTTATTAAGATTAAATGGTGGTTTATATATATATATATATATTGTAATTATTATTCTTGAATATTTGGGTGGAGGATGTCTCTTCTAAGTGTTGTCTTGGATGGAGGCAAAGGCAGCAGTGGAAAGGAAGCCCGGGAACTGTCCCGAAAGGAAGAGGTTGAGCAGGTGTGAACATGAATATTGTTCAAATCCAGATCAAAAATAAAACAATTCAAACGGCACAATTCAGGGTCTGGCAAAAGAGATGCCTGGGCTGGGATCTATAAATCCAATGCCTCAAGATTTTGGTGTGGGGGAAACGGGAGTGCCCCGAGAAAACCCACTTTCACAGGACAGGCGCCGAAAGTTTTGCCTGTCGTGTGCCCTGTATCTGAAAAGAAAGGAAAGAAAGAAAGGGGGGGGGAGAAAAAATTCGTGTTAGTGACGTTGATTGTATTTGTTTAGATTCTTTGTTAAGTAGAATGTGATTCTTGAAATATGTTGTACGGTGAAATGTATTTTGTTGGTGCACTTGGTAATTTGTGTAGTGATGCCGTTAGTTTGTTTCTTTTTTCTGCTTTAAGATAATATTTGAGAGAGAGTTCTGTTATTCTATCTCTTATTGTTGGTAAATTACTAATTTTGTGTAGATAGTTTGTTGGCGTAAATGACGGTAGGCCAAATGCGGATTTTAATATTCTATTTTGCTGTATTTGGATTTTCTGGAGAGTGTTATTTGACATGTTGTATGTTACTTGACATCCGTACTCTATTAGTGGACGGATGCAAGCCTTGTATATTTGTATAATGGTGTTCGGTGCACATTTCGATTGTTTGCCGGTTATGGTCTTCAGATATGAAGTCCTTTTTCTGATGGATGAGTGTATATTGTTAATATGTTTTTTCCATGTTAGTTTTGTGTCGAAAGTGACGCCAAGGAATGTAATGTTTTTACTCATGTTAATGGTTGTGTTTCCAAGTGATAATTTTATTTTTTCTAGATTTTTTCTTTGCTTCTTAAGTTTCCTATAGAAAGTAATTGCTTGTGTTTTTGTTGGGTTTAACACGACTCTCCACTTGTTGCTCCATGTTGTGACGTTGTTTAATGATTCTTGTACGCGAGACATGGCCATTACTGGGTTTCTGGAGGTGCTCCAGATTGCGATGTCGTCTGCGTATTGTGAATTGTGTGTGTATGTTAGATTTGGAAAAGGTATGTCACTGACGAAAATTATGTATAGGAGTGGAGAGAGGACTGATCCTTGGGGTACTCCTGCCGTTATATTAAATAATTTGGATATAGTTTTGTTGACTTTTACTTGTGCTGTTCTATTGGTTAAGAAATTTGAGATCCATTTGACTATCGTGGGATTTATTTGTAGGTGATTTAGTTTATATATGATGGCGTTGTGCCATACGCTCGCTGAGCCACTGGGGGGCACTTTTATTTTATCCCTCTCCCCTAGCATGAATTATATTCCTTGATTGACTGATTACGTATCACGTGCTATGAAACATAAGGTTCTAAAAGGCAGTAAAACTAAAATACAATCTATTAGAATGAAATGGAAGTTCGAAACTACGCTACTCGTGTATTGTGACAGTTACTCCATATTTTCTAGTAGAACGGTGTGTATAGTGTTAGTCTGAACTTATGTTGTGACACTTTCAGTAATTTTTCATTTGGCATTATCTGAGAAATGTTAGTTTCAGTCTTCATTGTGTGACAAACATACTGGCCTAACGCTGAAATTTGAAAACGCTGAAAGTTTCAAGCATAGTTTTCGAATATTAACATTCTGAAGAAATATAGTATTGAGTAATAGGTTTTATAATTTAAGCTAACAATAATAAACTTCATTTTTATAGTACGTTTTTTTTCACTCTGCTTGCTTCCTGTCAACCCACTTGATTTATGTTATTATAAGTTGTCACACTGTGTTTTCGTACTTAACAACTGTTGTGAAACATAAGTGAACAACATCAGAAGCAGAGTGTATGATGATATAGTATTCCAACTACACTATGTTCTCCTTATCCATTGCCGCCAACTCATTTCGTTTATATCCAGAGTTCATCAGAGTTCCTAGAATCCAACAAACACACTAGGGTTCATAACACTACTTACACAAATCTTTACGGTGTGAACACCTTTTCAGGCTGGCGAAGCATGATAGTAATTAATTTACAAGCATTAAGCCTATTATATTGCTTAACACTGCATTCTCTATTTAGTTTCTTCCGAAGTCTGATGAAGTAGGTATAGAATAGTGTTAAAAACATAATAGGCCTGACATAAATGTCTCATAACAAGTAATTTAATTATAACAATATTATTATTTGCGACAAATAAAAACATAATCAATATGGTACCTCAAAGCCACATTTTTTTCTTTAAGAAATCCCTACTGTATATTTAAATAGTAAATCTTTAAAATCCTGCCCAGGCCTAGCATCACAACTTGACTGCTAAGATGTACTCAAAATATCGTCATATTCGCAACAAAAATACATTCCACTTTTAGATATGAAAATAAATATGTAATTATGTAATAAAAATGTAATTATCTATTTAAAAATTGTTTTTGTATAAAGATTTATTCGATTTTCAGCAAGCTCTTAAGTAAAGAAAAAAACCTTATGGAAAAAAAAGCAAACTTTTGACTTATATGGGTACTGAAAGATATTTTAGGCTAAGGCTGACATAAAGTTTAAAGATATGATTAGTATATATGTTTCACATAAGGCTTGTTGCAATAACACAATGAAGTAGAGGACAAATGAATCATTTTCTAATTACAACATCACTAACACATAAAGAAATCAGGTGAATTGGTTGCGTAAAATATAAAACAACAATATCTACTTCAGAAAATGAGAACATGTTGTGTGGACACCACAAGATAAGCTATTTAAAAATTCTGACTCATAACTAACAGGACTTATCTTTTGCCCTGGGTTGAACCATATACTCAGCGTAGGACTTTAACGCGCGAGGACCGCCTCGAATGCATCTGTTATGTTTGTATAAAACCGTCCTAGCCCAAGCAAGAATGTAGCACTTTCTGAAATAAACTTTAAAACTTTCAAATAATGACCAGATGTAAGTATAGTGGAATATTATACTTCATTTGTATATGAAACACCAGCTTTTCTTACATAAAATTTAAACTGTTAGTTTATTTGGAGACTTATTATACTAAAATAAGGAACTCGATTTCTCTCTGTGAACATTTGTTGTTGTTGTTTGTAATTAAACACAAAGGTACACAAACGGCTATCAGTGCTCTGCCCACCTCGGGTATCGAAACCCAGTTTGTAGCCTTGTAAGTCCGCAGTCCAAAAGCTCAATATTTTTTTGGTCTGACTGCTAAGCCTTCTGTCACATGTCTACAATATCATTTACATGCTCTGTTGCAAACTCCATATAAGATTTAAGATTATTCTTTTTAAATAATGGCTTCTTTCTTGCCATTTGCCCATACAAGCCAGTTTTATGTGCCGATGGAGATATTATCGATGTATGAACACTGACTTCCATCTCAGACATGGAATTGTTGATTTCACAGTGACATCCTTCACCAGTTCTTTGCTTGCTCGATTACTTAGTTTAGAAGGGTGGCTTTATCTGGGTAGAGACTGGGCGGTATGAAGCACATTCTACATTTTAACGTACTGTACTTCACTGTACTCAAAGGTATAATCAACGACTTTACAGTTTTCTTGTGTCCTTCTTCTTACCCGTGCTTCTGGACTACTTTATTTCCGATTTGTTTGAAAAGCTCTTTGGTCTTCATGGTTTGTCAAATTTGTAAGTAGTGGCTTAAGCATGCGCATTTACTTTGAGGTCAAGACAAACAGCTTTGATAACACACAAACAGAAACAATTACACTAATTTTGTGACCTTTCAAACGAAGCTTTTGCACCAGAACTTATTTAGGGTTTCTCTAACAATGAGGTTGAATACTTACGCAATTGCGAATATTCTAAATATCTTTGAAAATCTAACTTACTTGTATAATATCAGCATTTTAAGCTTTCTCGGTTTGGAGTGGAATATGTAAATTCTAAATATAAAGTCACATTTGAAAGTTTCATGATTGCAATTAAATGGCAAGAGAACGTGAAGAGCTTTCAAGGGGTAAAGACTTTCGCAACAGTCTGTATTGTTGCAGGTTTACAAGCAACAGGAGGTGTTGGAGCAACGTGCTTCAGCCCCTACCTCTGAATTTTCAAAGAATATTTTTTTTTCTTCTACAAACCATACGTTTTTTTACAACACAGGGTATTTATTGTACTGTCTCTTCACCAGGCACCTCACCCCACCCTCGAAATATTTCCTGGCTGTAATACTTGTAACTAATATTTCGTAAACATATTCCAATCTTCATACACAAACGAATCAAATATTAAGTTTTAGAAGATTATATAAAGATCGTTATAAACTCGCAGTTTAAGTAACATTTTTAAAACTCGTAAATATAATGTTGATGAGAAAAATTTGAGTTAAACCTAGTGTTAGAGATTTATGGTAAAATAAAAACGAACCGAAATGTATATTAAGTTCATTATATGATATGATGCAATTTCTATGTGCATGAACCTTCTTTTAAATTCAAACTCATTAAACTTAAGTACATTTATTGTGGTTAATTAGATTGATCTGACATTTAAATATGCGTCCGACAACAAGCAAGGCTTTCAACTAATTGTATCGTGCTTTACGTCAGGAAATACATAATATCCATTCATCAGTAGTTCTTTAATAAAAAAGTGCACACTAAAATATGACTTTTTTCACTTTTTCATTAATCTTTTTTTTTTACGCAGCTTTCGATTATTCATCAAAATATTGTTGATCTCAGTTTCCCTTACAGAAGTCCCTGAAGTAATATGTAACATGATTTTACCCTCCAGTTTCTCCCCTTTCCTGATCGAAATAACCTTGCTGTAAATATTTGGGTCAGCAATATTTCAAACGTGTACTCAAGACGTTTTTTCAAAATATCTGTACTTGTAGGCCATAGCTAACCAATGAAACCTGAGCACAGAGAGAGACAGTGATTACCAAATGTAAAGGGGGGATAAACTCGTTTCTTAGAAAGTAAAACAAACCTATTCGAACTATTCATAAAAACAACCACATTGCAACGAAAAATATTTTCTTTGACAGGCTCGTTTGTAATTCTTTTACTACTTTACGTAGAAATATTTGTACTTCTGACTCACGGAGTAATAATAAGGAAATATCAAGGGTAAATAAAATTACAAAACCCTAAAGCATAAAAGAAATATAATTGCACATGCATTTAAATTCTCTGCTTGGAATGTTTCAAGTCAATTGATACAAACTGGTTCCCAGGAGTTTACTAATCCCCGTGTTTTACTTTCGATGATACAAAGTGATATATTTACTGTCAAGCGTACGCTAGAAAAATGGAGTGTCTATCACCAACCCTTGGTAGAGACGCTGCATCATGTAGATAAGAACACCCCTGAGCCATTCTGTGTCTACCTGCCATATTTGGTCCTACTAGCTCAAAAAACAGTGGAGGGAGTTCGCATGTGAACAAACAACCACGTTCTCACAATCCATGAAGTGATATAATATTTTTTAATTCTTAACATTGTTAGACACATATTAAAAGTGTAGAAATGATGTTTTCTTCTGTACAAGCTAATTTAATTAACTAGACAGGCGTAAAGCTGTTCTCGCATCATTGTTTGTCAGGCTTGACCAACTGGTGATTAGAGGTCACAGCGAGGTCAGAAACCTCGTATCTTGGTGGTAGATCGTGTAGTTTTTCTCACGGAAATTTGTAGCCCAAAGAGATTTGGTGCTGACCTTTTGACCACTTCCCAGAAATTAAGACAAAAGTCAATTTGCTAAAGCTAAATGTAATATTAGATTAATATTATATCATTGTTATGCACACTGGTGTGGTATATTGGCAAGCTATTTAACACAAAATATCCGTCTGATTTTATAAGTTACACAGAAATAACATATTTTATATGACGTGTAGCTGATAAAACAAAGCGAAGTTCCTGCGTTTATAATGTGTGGAAGGCACAATATACATATATCTTATGTATCCAGTGTATCTGTGTGTTGTCCCTCATTCTCGCTGCATAATATTATGCGACGCCATGTTCTGTGAGACATTTTCAACTGTAAATGAGCTTAAATCGGCCATATTTCTCTGAAAAAATTTTAAAAAAATTATAATACATGCTTAATTGAATATAACATGATAACACGGAAGGGTAAGGACTTACGGGCCACTCTGTACAGCTAAAGAAAATAGCAACGCAAACGTGCAAAACCCGTTAAATATACGAAATCGATCTCATACGGCGACATTTTCACCAGCAATGAAATATTCTTGAGATTCTCTACTAATGTCAACAGTCTTTCTCATTGTTTCAAATATACGCAAGAAAAGTTTGTATACAAATAAAGACTTAAATAAAACAATTTTGTTTTTCGAGTATTACTAAAGGATTTCTTTCAAAAGTTGTCCCAAAATTAATTAAAAATGTATCGTTAATGAAAAACTTTTCTCGAAATTCTTGCCAGGCACATGATTTTCATGTCTGAAGAGACTGGTCACTTACGTAAGACGTATTTTTGGTGTTAGAAAATGCTACACACTTATAATACCATTATCGTAAAAACGATTTTTATTCATTCTCACCTTATGAGGGTAAGCGAGATGCCACGTTATGTTGATTTTCGCCCCTGCTGGTAGTGTAGTAACAATGTCACCTGTTGGAGAAAAAAAAAGGTAAAAAATGCTAATTTCTCAGTGACATAAAGTTGAAAAACAACGTTGAACATACATATCTAATATCGGAAATAACCTGTATCATAATTGATGAATGAGGAAGGAACGGTGTCACAGAAAATTATTTGCTAAACAACTGTTCTTTTCAAAATCTGATTCGTATAAGCTTACGGATAAAAAGAGGATGTGTATTTTCAAATTACTTTGTGTTCTCCAAACCTCAAACAATACTGGAAAAGTTATATTTTAAAATACACTTGTATTCTTCAAATCTTATAAAATGTTGGTAATAAACGTTTTTTTTCTTTTATTTTTGTTAAATGTACAGGTTTTATTTTTTGAAAATACAAACAATTATTTTTACCAGTTCACGTGCAAATTAAGAAACAAAATAATAACAAGAATAAGATAGTAAATAAACTTTCGTTTATGTTTGTTTTTTTAATTTCGCGCAAAGCTAATCGAGGGCTATATGCGCTAGCCGTCCCTAATTTAGCAGTATAAAACTAGAGGGAAGGCAGCTACTCATCATCACTCACCGCCAACTCTTGGGCTACTCTTGTACTAATGAATAGTGGTATTGACACTCACATTATAACACCTCCACGGATGAGAAGCCGCGAGCCTCAGATTACAAGTTGATCTTCTTAACTCACCTGGCCATGCCGGATTATTTATAGTTGTTTCCTCAACAAATATATAGAATAGTTCCATAAGTTATATTTAACTAACTTGAATAAAGTTAATAATTTCCAAACGTATTCTTGGCTTGTACGTAAATGTTGGCTGTAAGACTTTATAAATGTGATATATTTCACTGTAGACATAAGTTCGTAAGTTTACAGTATACATTTATTTTATATTCCACTAATATCCTTTGTTGTAATACATGTATCTACGGTTTCTTGACAATAGTATGCATAGAAAATCTTCATGGAGTAATAATTATCAATTCTTCAAATTATAATTATTTCTTTATGTCTGATTATCAAAAGCAAACTTTGTTACTTATCTGTTTCGTCAGACAAGATAAAACGAATTCCAACGTAAAGGACATGTCTACTAACACAGAGTTGTTCATATTTGTATCACTAAATGCTTTCTATAATCTGCAAGTCGTGTTGTATAATTCTCTATTTACCACAACTCGACAACTTTCAGAAATTGAAAACTCACAGTCGGATAGAAATGACCACCAGGTTATATTCCTTATTTACAAGCTTGCGCAATATCTTTCAAAACGACAACAACACCCACTTTCATCTATTCATATTGAAAACGAGTTGAATTTTTTGCAAGGTGAGGTTAGGCTTTGGAGATCAAGGCCAAATTATACAAAACGTACAATATAAAACCTGTTCGACAACCAAAGTCGAGAAAACAAGACAGCACCTATAGAGCAATACATTATATGAATGTACAAGAGACTTGACTCACAATTTTATTAAGGATATGTCTTCAGCATTTCTTAATTTAAGCGTAGAATTCTGTATTCAGTTTTATCCATGCAAATATCGAACAGACATACACAGGTGTACAAGAATGTAATCAGATTTTAATGGTTCTTAGTAAATGTTTTAGAGTTAAAATCCGTTATGTTGTTGTAATGGGCTGACTGCTTATGTTGTTGTAATGGGCTGACTGCTTATGTTGTTGTAATGGACTGACTGATTATAATTAAACCACTCTCATTACTATAGTCTTAACATCTATAATTCATTCATACAGAAATAGTTAACTGTGTTACAGAATGACCTGACCCCTCAGCAGAAAGTCTCTGGACTTAGTCCGTCGCTGGTACAACGGTAAGCTTACGGATTTACAACGCTAAAATCAGGAATTCAATCCCCCTCGGTGGACTGAGCAGATAGTTTGATGTGGCTTTGCTGTAAGAAAACATACGGTCTAACTTATGATAAAAGTTAGATTTCCATAACCGTGGTGGACACAGCACAAACAATCCATTCTGTAGTTTTTATGCTGAATAAAAATAACAAACAGAGTGAATTAGTGGTGATTAACAAAATTATCTGATATTCAGAGATACTCTCACAAAATACTTTCCCTATGGGACAGCGGTAAGTCTACTGATTTAAATGCTGAAATTGGGAAATTGATTTCCCGCAGTGGACACAGTAGAAAAGCCAATGCGTTTTTTTTTTCTGTCAAATAACCATATTAATAAAGAAGTAAAAATCAGAGTTGTTGAACAATTCAAATTATTATTTTTTGTATATTTGTAAATGTCGTTAACGTTTTATAATTTATTCGTGTTTTTTTTTTGTCATCTGTGTTACGTTATGGCGAACCGAATAATTATTTTATCAATTTTGTAATTATAAAAATATTGTTCGACATAGATGTGGATCACTTAACTAGAAACACGATGTTCACATACACAACTGAAATAATAAATTTCATTGCTAAATCTACGTATGAGCCTAAAGTTATAACAAGAACACCAAACATTAAATTACACAGGTACTACTCAAACTACAGTCAATGCATTAAAGATATAGCTTAGCAAAAACATAATTATTCCTTCATAGAAAAGAAAATGTTCTACTTTCTCAAGCTTAAAATACGAGTCTATAGTATACCGACAAGTAAAACCTATTATTAATTCTTCGCTAAAAGTAGGGCTCTCCTCCGTGCTTTATATAACATTTCTATTATTGTAATTGTGTGACCAGCGTGAAACAGATCTTTCAACAAGACAAATGTAGCATCTATAAAAGTACACCGTGTTCAGTTCTTAGTTTGATGGTAAGTTTAAAACAGTAATTAAGTACATATTTTGTTTCCAAAATAACTCATTACTCCCTCAGTTAGACATGTTATATTCTAATATTGATTGAGTTAATCTTTCAATTTGTATTTTATGAGTGAGCAATTGATTTGAAAGACGTTTAGACTAAAGCGTCGACTTTTTATATTGTACATTTACGTTTCAGCAACGAATCAATACACATACATACCACAATCAATCAGACAAGCATCTTGCTGGAAGATTGAGTTCCCTAGACGATTTAACCTAACAAATGCTAGTTGTACATACTAAAAAGCGTCGACAGCATTTGGATAAACAAATACTAATGCATGCATTTTTTAGCTAAGACGTTTTTATCTAATAGAAAATAAAACAAAACGAAAATTCGTTTTATTGAAAAGAGAGATTTCATTAAGCATGCCCTTTTTTGGATCATATTAATTTCTAAACAAGTTTAACTATTAGTTAATAAAACCATTCACTCTTATTTTTAATTTTGTTTAATGAAAAGTGGAGTTTATTACAAGAAGTAATATGGTTGTTGTTAAGTGCAAAGTTACACAATGGACTCTCAGAAACCCGAATTTTAGCAACATGAGCCTTCAGACCTACTGGCCTGCTGCTGAGCCACTAAGTGAGGAGAGCTGTTACAAGATATTTCTATTAATCCAAAGAAAATATCGACTTTTATTTCCAGAAATTATCTTTATTGTTGAATATTTCGAAGAAAGTCGAAACGTTGTTCGCTCTTCTACGTAAAATATTTTCTCAACCCAAACAAGCCGATTTTACATATATATTTCGCTATTGCAGTTTGGTCAGGAACAACCCCAGATTTAGGCGTGGGCTTACTGGTCTGAAGCCCAGAGCTTTACACTAATTAGGGGACCTCAAGCTATGACTATACATATATTGCACGTAGAGCTTCTGTATCGAGGGGGACCGCTATAAGTTGAAAAACCAAGGGCCAATAAAACCCTTTATCTGGTCTTGGTCAGGAGTTATGGTTATCCAACACTTTCACTAATCATATAAGGACCGGCATGGCCAGGTGGGTTTAGGCATTCGACTCGTAATCCGAGGGTTATGGATTCGAATCCCCGTCGCACCAAACATGCTCGCCTTTATAGCCGTGGGGGCGTTATATGTGACAGTCAATTACACTATTCGTTGGTAAAAGAGTAACTCGAGAGTTGGCGGTGGGTGGTGATGACTAGCTGCCTTCCCTCTAATCTTACACTGCTAAATTATGGACGGCTGGCACCGATAGCCCTCGAGTAGCTTTGCGCAAAATTAAAAAAACAAACAAACTAATCATATTCATTGATAAAGCGGTGACAGCAATTTTTTTTTTTAAATTTCGGACAAAGCTACTCAAGGGTTACTTACACTAGTCGTCCCTAATATAGCAGTGTAAGACTAGAGGGAAGGCAGCTAGTCATCACCACCTACCGCTAATTCTAGGATTACTCTTTTATCAACGAATAGTGAGATTTACCATCACATCATTATGTTCACACGGCTGAAATGGCGAGCATGTTTGCTGTGACGGGGATTTGAACCCGCGGCCTTTGGATTACAAGTCAAGTGTCTTAACCCCCTGACCATGCAGGGCCCGGTAAAATACTGAACCAGTAAAGATGCGTTTTGAAGATATATGTTGTTATTCTATTGACATGAATCGAAAAATCGAGTTATTCGCAAGATGCAGATTTCATGTTGTTTGTATAAAACTCGTTCAACAATACAAAAGCTACATTGTGCACATATAAAAATAGCATATGGACAATATATTTGGGGCGATTTTTTTATAATATTTCCATTTATCAACAACTAATGCTTTGTGATGGACGCGGATGTTTAACGTGTGATGAAGCAGAAAGTTCCAAATTCTTCATATCATGCAGTGATTCATGAACAGTTTAGAAGTTGCCCTTGATTCAAAGTCACAGCGTAGTTTACATGCCAACAAGGGTAAGTCTGTGTAGCAGGAATCTACATGTTAGCAGAAATGCTCAACCAAACCCTCATGGTGGCTTCTAAACTTGTATGGCAGTATGAATTATTAAAGTATGCATATTGTCCAACATATCTAATGACCTTGAAACTGTATATATACATCGATAAGAAACGTTTCATCAAAACTGACTTTTGTGAATTCGAAATATATTAACACGAAACATTTAAACAATCTTTCACTGATTTCCAGTCTTCATGCTCACATCAGTATAAAATGTCTGATCACCTTTTCTTAGCGAAATCGAAATTGCATATCTATATAAAAACAAAACGTCTGACGAAGCCTTCCTTCGTAGTGAACATAAAACAAAGACGTTATAGCAAAACAAGGAACTTACTACCTAGCTCAGTGGTAAGTCTGTGGGCTTCTACCAGTAAAAAACACAAGATTCGATATTGGTGATTGGCAGAGCACAGCCAATAGTGTGGCTTTGTGCTTAACTATAAACAAACTATGTTAATTCGAAACCTTTGTAGCGAACTCGAAACATTCAAGCCATAGTTACATTAGACAAAGCTCTGCAGTTAAGCCAATTAAACATTATTTATATTCATTTAATGTAATGTTAGAAGGAATTTTAAAATTTAAAAATAGCGTATTTGTTGTATTCTGTACCTCTAACATGCTTATTTGTTTAAATAAATTATAAAACCCCATTTCTACCATGAAGAAGAAATGAATCGCGTGCGCGCGTACAAATAGACATACGCATACATAAAACGGTACATTAAAAAACGTATAGTTTCTGACTTTATGGAGGTGACATCCTTCCCATGATTTGAAATTGATTTACACAGCCAGACCAACCTATGGCCCGGCATGGCCAGGTGGTTAGGGCGTGTGGTTTGCAATCTGAGTGTCGCAGATTTTAATTCCTGACTCATCAGACTTTCAGTCATTGGAGCGTCATGATGTTACTGTCAATTTCATTATTCGTTGGTAAATTATTAGCCCGATAGTTGATGGTGGACGGTGGTGACTAGCTGCTTTCTCTCTAGCCTTTCCTTTACTAAATTAGGGACAGCTAGAGCAGATTGCTCACTTGTAGCTTTGCGCCAAATTCAAACCAGAACTACCTTAATTAATGCCAAATAAATGTCCTTACAATCTACAGAGAAAGAAAGAGAGGAGACCTGGTTGAACAAAGTTGCTTATTTTCATCACCCCATAACAAGATCCTAACAATAGTTAAGTCGTAGAAGTTATTTGTAAAGTGGGGAACTTCTCTACGCAAATAAGTCTTTCATCCAGTGAATGGAACATTCTAAGATAATCAAAGCTGTTAAAATAACCTCTTTGGAGAGACTAAGATATTACGACAATCTATTTAAATGCCTTTAAAAGTAGTCAATTGAATTTTCCACTGATGAGTACGAAGAGTAAAAGTAATATATGATATTAAATAACTTGATGAAACAGGTTTTCATCCTTCATATATCAATCTAGGCAGCTCTTTCAATAATATGTATAACACATGATTTGGTGATGAGCATATGTAAGCATAGATGGCATATGAAAATGCTCCTATTTTCGCAAGAAAAATTCCTACAACAATAAATTTGCTGTACAAATAACTGAGTGTTGTTTCATAGTTAAAAAAAACAACCACAGGTGCCGTTGATTGATTAGTTTGATTTAAATTTCGCGCAAAGCTACATGACGGCTATCTGCGCTAGCCATCCCTAATTTAGCAGTGTAAGACTAGAGGGAAGGCAGCTAGTCATCACCATCCACTGCCAACTCTTGAGCTACCCTTTTATCAACGAATAGTGGAATTGGCCCCCTCAGATTACGACTTGAGTGCCTTAACTACCTGGTCATGCTGGACCTCCGGTGTCTAAACATATTTTTTTTATAAGTAAATACTTAACCGTAAACTAAACAGAAAGTTATAAAACCTGTGTTAATGATTCAAAACATGGATTCAGTTTACGTTATTAAGATATATAAACTTCACAAACAAATAAACGATTTAGATCTAGAACTGGAATGTTCAACCTGAATAGCATCTTGTTGTGGATAAGAATAGACGAAAAGGTCAAAGACTCCTAGCATTCAAGTGTAGTCTGTTCAGTCCTGAACTATTGACCAGATGAAGGGCAGCTAACCTTCAGCATTCGCTGACCTAATGGTTTTTATCTGGTGCTCTGAATCGAATAACCGGACTAACTGTTGCTTTTATAACATTCCCACAGCTGGACGTACGGAACATTTGATCGGCACCGAGACTCGCGTCTCAGATCCTTCAATCCGTAGCCCAATATGCTAATCACTAAGTCATGATCAACCCTTCAAAATCACGGAGATAACCTTTAGTGAAATCGTGTAATCGTTAACAAACGAATTAGTTGGTTTGTTTTATCTTGAAAGGTAAATCTAAAGGTCAAAAGGTTACGATACATTTGACAAGAAAAATAGAGGGTGCAAATATTGATATGAAAAATCAAGTTAATTTTTATATATTAAAAAAAAATTAGCTAAAACTGATTCAAGAGATTCGAAATCAAATCGCTGTTACAAAGTACACGCTCGTTATATCGACTTTCTACAAAGTTGAAGAATGTTTCCCATTATTGCTTGTAACTCATTCCTAGAAGAAATGTGAATCAGAGTAACATACACACACACACACACACATACAGGTCAGTTTTGATTCTGGAGAAAAGCTCCCCTCCCCATTAGCTATTAGTAGAAGTAAATCTAGAATATGTTTGTTCTCTCTCCCACTGAGAATGGAATGTCAGTGACCTAAATTTAAGCAGAACAAGTCATTAGGAAGTTTAGAGAAAACTAGATTTTGGTGAAGGTACTACACGTTCAAGTTTCTAACTAACACATATTTAACTTTCATAAGCCTGTAATGCAACTGCACAAGATGATCAATAAACCCCTTTTTGTCCTTCACTGGGACATGTACAACGTTAAAATCAGGGTTTTTTTCCCCTCGGTGAACACAGCAGATAGCCCCATATGGTCTTGCTATAAGAAAAAACATAAATATACAAACACAAACCCCTTTGCTCTTAACTCTCTGAATCGTTCCCTCGTGGCAGATTTCGAGGATTATGATATTAAATATTCGGATTTCGATCCCTGCGGTTAATACAGTGTAGATAGACCATTTTACGGATTTATTCTAAAGAAAACTAACCAAAAACATCCAGAAGTAACACAATCACAGTTTCAAAGTGAATTTATCAAAACCTCAATCCATAGTTAACACAACATTTTTATACATTAATACGACCGCGAAGAAAAAAAGAAAGAACATATTTACATCTATGTTTGTGTTAGCAATGTAAAATATGTGATTTTCTTTAAATTATAGAAAAAAATAGTTGTTAAAGCTGAATTATACGATTGTTCTTGAACAAATATGGTCAATTTCTTCTCTAATTTTCGATGTTACAAAAACAATTTAGCAGGTGTGTAACAACCATTTCAATGGGTGGAACATCATATATTTTATAGCAATTTTGCGAGAGATGAAAGAGAGTGAATAAATTTTATTTTTCAATGTTGTTCTTCTTTGTTTTTTGAATGGGTGTTTTGTCTTTTAACAAGCCACATCTAGCTATCTGTTGTGTCTACCGAGGGGAGTGATAAATAGTCAATCACCTACATTTCAATAAGTAGTTGTTGTTTTTTAAGAAAAAATAAAATTCTAGCAATTCTTGTCTGCGTATTACTATAACTTCGTTTTTAAATACATACATACATACAGTGTCACAGAGGTATGTCTGGGCACTTACAACGCTATAAGTTTCGATACCTGTGGTAGTTAGAATACAGCCCATTGTGTATCTTTGTGCTTAATTACATACTAAATATTTTTACATCCTACAATTATTGATATTTTAAACAAAATAGATGGAATTATTCTGATAAATGATAATACACACAACTTTAAACAAATAATTTATGAAAGGGAGAAATTACTTAGTTTTAATTTCACCAATTCAGCCTATTAAGTCATTCTTTACTCACACCCCCCAAGCTAAATGTAGGTTTTCGCTCCTCATACCTTTTCGACAAATATTTAGTATAATTTAAACGTAAAGCACACATTATCAGGAAGGGAACTAGCCTAAAAGTTTATAATTATAAAAATACCCAATGATTATTTATCGAATAATTATTGACAGCTAATTCTAATAGCCGCCAAAATTTATCAAGGGTTGTTGAACGAAAAATGAACCAATAATTCTTTAGGCACAAAAGTTGGTGTATTTTTTTTATCACTGAACTACTCACGATAACCGTTGTAGTTTATTGTGATATTTAATAACTTAAACATAAAAGGTGGCAATGAAATCATCCCTACTTAGAATAAACTACTCAAACACTCCATACTGGGAGTACATCCCACTGTGAGCCGAGGGGTCCAGGTTCATTTGAAGACATCAACACAATCCACTTTTTATAATCGTGAGTACATCACAAAAATTAAATTAAACCTCTTATTCGATATAAAGCCAAACAGTCATTGTGGCGGTGGGTTCTGCTCAAGCCTTCCTTCACTCTGCTAGGTAGTTCAAGATTAGGGTCGTCTTTATTTTAACTGTAAGGGTATCCAACCGAGCTGTTTAGCTTGCGCATGCGTAAGATGCATTTTATGTTGAAAATTCCACTCCTTTATTGGGAAATCTTAACAAGCCATCATTTGAAATCTATTCTGGAGCAGGGTTGGGTAATTAACTTACCAGAGTATATTAATGACACAAAATTTTGTTTTATTGTAATCACATTTCATTGCTAAATTATCTGATAGAGATGTATCTATACAATCATTGTCTTTTACAATAGCATTAAGTTATTGCCACTGTTTTGCATAGTACGTAAAAAAATATATGAATCTTGCATTAAAAGTTCTCAGGTTTGGGAAATTTTCCATTTGCATATAAATTTGCGTAAACGGTCCTAGTACTAAAACGTGCTACAGAAAACAATAGCTACGCCATGAGTCAGTCTCACATCACATCTTTGTGATAAATATCGAATTCGTTCTGCTTCCTTAGCTGAGATTCACATATGCAAATTTTAAGAAGTCTAACCATTCAAGCGACGCCACTGCAAAAGTAAAAGAAAAGGACAACATAATAGTAAACATGCACAGTGAAGAAACACCTGCGTTTCCAGCGTTAATAATCTTAGTAAAATGAGTTTGCAATTCAGTTTTTTTTTATATTTAATTGTTTAATACGACTTATAATTTCAAGGAAAATCGGTCATAAATAAATACACAAATTCTCTTTCCATCCTGGGATAAGGGCCCGGCATGGCCAAGTGGGTTAAGGCCAAGGATCGCGTGTTCGAATCTCGGTCGCACGAAACATGCTCGCCCTTTCAGCCGTGGGGTCGTTATAATGTTACGGTCATTCCCACTATTCGTTGATAAAAGAGTAGCCCAAGAGTTGGCAGTGAGTGGTGATGACTAGCTGCCTTCCCTCTAATCTTAGACTGCTAAATTACGGACGGATAGCGCAGATATCCCTCGAGTAGCTTTGCGCGAAATTCAAAACAAACAAAAAAAACAAAGAAATTCTAGGATAAGAGAAGCTTTCATTAACAGACGAATAAATCTAAATGCTGGTAAAATTAAGGAAACAAAATTCTATATTTCCATTCTTATTTGATTTCGTGTATATTAATAAAAATGGATTAATACAGGAGATTAACTTAAGGTTAATACGGTATGAAAATTTCAAGGTTAGTAACAAGAGATTGTCGTCAACATTACTCTTCAAACTTAACCTTCCCCGAGGCAATGAAACAGGATACACGAAAAATGTCAAACAATTCGTGATGACTATGCTTAATGCATCATCCTACCATGAGTCAACGTAAAATTATTTATAATTTACTTGAACCAGGACGCCAATAAATCAATAGGCTTTCTTTTTCGTTTTAATGTGTGTGTGTGTGTGTATGACATAAACGTTTTTTAAAGACGTAATTCTTGGACTGATATTTCTAGAGAGCCACTGTAATAATCGATTTGGTATTTTTTAAGTTAATATATATCTATATATATGAAATAAAGAGATTTCGTTGTGATTGATGAACCAAATTAACTGTTTTTTTTCTTTATAATGATGAGTTTCTTTGTTTTTAAATTTCGCGCAAAACTACTCGAGGGCTATCTGTGCTAGCCGGCCTTAATTTTGTAATGTAAGACTAGAGGAAAGGCAGCTAGTCATCACCACCACCGCCAACTCTTGGGCTACTCTTTTACCAACGAATAGTTGGATTGACCGCGACTTTACAATGTCCCCACGGCTGAAAGGGCGAACATGTTTGATGTGACTAGGATTTGTACTTACGACCCTCAAATTACGAGTCAAACGCCTTAACCCACCTGGCCACGCCGGACCTATAATGATAAATAATCTTTTAACCTAACTATTCGCCCCCCAGTGGCTCAGCGGTATGTTTGCGGACTTACACGCTAAAATCCGGGTTTCGATACCCGTGGTGGGCAGAGCACAGATAGCCCATTGTGTAGCTTTGTGCTTAATTCAAAACAACAACAACAACCTAACTATTCAATCTGATTTAAGAAGTTTTTTTGTTTGTTTGTTTTTGCGTGTCACATACTTGTCCAGCTGCCCAGTCGGGTCTTACAAAATGCTACTTCTTGTCACAACAATTATTCGGTTTCCTCGTGCTGTCCAACTGTATGAAATACGAAATGCAGATCCTTCCTGCATTTACCGAAACAGTCAACTTGTGAAAGCAGTTTCTAGATGTTTAAATCTTTGACACTATGGATTTTCTTGAAGTTGCATATCTTTGAGTCCAAGGTGACTTGAGAACAGATAAACGTCTTAACAGAGTGTAGGGTGATTTAATTTCAGATGACTTTGTAACATAACGCGTAGACAGTATAATTTTGATGTACTAGCTGTTGAATACATTCATTTACAAGCTTCATGCTTTATCAACATAAGTATTAATACCCATACCTGAGATATATTTTTACTTCGAGTGGGTTTTTCGTAATCACCAATTACTCCCTGCCAAAATGTTACAATTTCATGAATCTGGTACGTTAATCTGATGCACTTATACCTGGTCTAAGTGTATAGGTTTCTTTTATGTCATCCAATCATACGACATAACTACCTAATCAAATCTTTCGGGTATTTTTAGTGCCACTTGTTGTTCATACTATGTGATAATATAGCTATTACTTAATCTGTTGTACCCCAGCTGGCTTGATGAACTCTGACACTCCCGTCACACCAAACATAGCCGTGAGGGCGTTATAAAGTAAAGGTTAATCACACTATTCGTTGATAAAAGAGTGGCCCACGAGTTGGCGGTGGGTGGTAATGTCTAGCTGCTTTCCCTCTAGTCTTACACTGCTAAATTAGGGACGGCTAGCGCAGATAGCCATTGGGTATCTTGTCGCGTAATTGGAAACAAACAAACAAACGAGTACATGTTTATCGGATGGATGTGAGGTCAAAAAATTGTGCGACCAAGACAAGAGCACACGATGGTTTAAAAGAGTATGATGGAAAACAACAGAAAACAATTTGTCCGAGTGACCTTTGTTCTATATTTATATTTTAGAAGAAAGATATTTTGCAAAATTATTACAAGGTAAACTTGTTACAAAAACAAAATAATATGTTTTACGTTCTCGTAAACATATCAGACTGTTATGCTCTTAATAACTAGAAATTGTGTTTAGTGATTCATTTACCATCCTTTGGTAGGTAAACTAAGTTGACAGATGCTGAAAGCTGGGGTTCAGTTGTTTAATGACCAAAATCCAGAAACCTCATCATATAGCTTAGTCCTAACAAAAAAGTTCTATTTTATGACATCGCAGTGACAATGATAGCATACAGTTCTTTTAGCCGCATATATGATTATCAAAAATATACACCTGTTTATCTCAGTTGTGAAGCTTATAAACGAATGGAATCTATATAAAATGCCTTCTGTTGCAATATTTCATAACTGTGGTATCGATATGGTACCTCGTGTGTTTTTCCAGTGTGAAAATAGCAAAAAAACAAACAAACCATAACACGTTATTACATGTAACATGCTATGCTACTATGAATATTGTGATCTGAACTATATAATGTGCTACTGGGTAGCAAAATTATCTACTTCAGATTTTTCAAGTTAGTATTGTGGACAAATTCTCCAGGTGGAGACTGTCTAAAGTTAATGTTATACGTTTAAAGGAAAAGCTATGTTCTGAACAAGTTGTTGGAAACTGATCTTCAGCTGTTATTTCCTTTTGACTCCAGGTGGATATTTTTCAATGTTAATATTATGAGTTTGAAATAAAAACTGAGTTACTAACATCTTGTTGAAAACTACTTTACAATTTTTATTTTGTACTTTTTGTAATTCAAAACTGAAGACACTTCGTATTCTCCAGAACATTTTTCTTCAGGCCATATAATAATGTTGTTGTTTTGAATTAAGCACAAAGCACAAACGGTCTGAAGAAAAATGTTCTAGAGTATAATAATAATAAAAAGAATAAAGAACAAGTTGGTCTGAAAGATCGGATAAAACAAAACAAGAGCTCGAAATACATTTTATATATGAGTCGAACGACCATTCGGAGTTAATTTATATAGTGTAAAATAATTTATAAATATATTCAAATAATAAATGATAAACAAATCTGAACGAAAAAAAAATTCACGGAAATTGTATTTTTCATGATTTTTATATAAAATATAATAAATATTTAAATTTTGTTTGTTCTTTGTACACAAATTACAGACAATTTCGCAGTTCTGTTAATGACTAAGTTAGAATAACATGTTTCTTTGTTCCAGTCTAAATTTTCAGTTTACAAATGTCATTAATAAAGAAATATTGTTGTTTTGAATTAATCACAAAGCTACACAACGGGCTATCTGTGCTCTGCCCACCACGGGTATCGAAACCCACTTTTAGCGTGTAAATCCACAAATATAACACTGAGCTACTTGGGGGCATTATTAATAAGAAATATTTATTGATTAGTCTTCTATCGAAGATATATGTTTTTGGAGTTTTTGATGATGAAATGTTCCGAAGAAAAAATAAACTTACTAATTAAACATAATTTATAGCATATTACGTGAAAAAGGTTCATATTTTATTCGTAACAAAAAAATTGCAGATTGATGCTAAATGTTTTTTACGCTATGTACAGTTTAAGAGGTTTAAAAATATTTGAACCTTACCTTTAGGCATTCCACAAGGCGCCTTAGTCCTGCTGTTATCTAAAAAATCTAAGTTGTATTTTCGAGCAGGTGGGAAAGTCAGAGCAACATGCGCTATGACTGTGCTTACCGTACTTAATAAAACCAACACGGTGCTGAGGTGTTTCATCGCTGTTTTGGCACGAACAACGACAGTATTATAGATATTAGTAATTTTTAATGATATTTTTTCCTTAAAGATTTTAACAATTTCAGCAACTAACTGAGAAAAGCTTACTATAAGAGAACATCAAGATGTATAAGAAACTGAAAACATGTCAAATGTAAGCCTAAAGCTGAAAGTTTGGCATGTTTGTCTTTGCGACGGCAGGTAACTTCAACTAATTTGTCTGTCTACTGTATATAATTGGAACGCCAAAGTACAACCAAACACCTCTTACAAAATTCCTATTCCTTCTGTAAATGTTCATTGGTTGAGCCACCTACCCGTGCACACGTTTGCATGCTTGGCAGGTCACGTGATACACCTCTAGGCAAAACAAGTTATGGAGGTGGTCTCCCAATCCAATTCATGCCAGTCGAAGACTACGGTTTATTTTTACAATTGAGACAATGAATCTCCTATGCTTACCATTCTTGTATTTCCAAAAACATTGTTTATGTGTCCTTGTGAAAGTGAGTGAGTGGGGTAGTTTCATATATAACATGATTACCTAACCAAAAAATATTACTCTATAGATAACACGTTTAAGAAGAATTTCATATTTTTAAAATTATTATCTAACTTATAGAAAGTTTACTGGTCGCGTAGTAATGGTTACTGCAGAACGTAGCGTGAGTTCCAATATCTATAATGTGCTTGTTCAAATGAATCACATTGTTCATTACTATAGTTCGGAATAAGCTATTTAAGGCATCGTCCTGCAAACTGTTTCCTATTTATTGTCTTCTTTGACGTCATCAAGTTCTATTCTTTTTTTTCGTTTTTAGGTTTAGTTAGAATCTTTTCAATCGCATTTCAACAAATTTAGAATTTATTTCGTCTAAATAATAAAAACGGTATAAACTACAACGTTTACTGAAAGTCCTTATGATATAGTAAGTTGGGAATCCGTGCATTTTCATTAGGACTGAGAGCATATAAACAATATATATGACTGATTCTTATGAAAATCATGGATAGCCTATCGTTTAGGAAAATTTAAGTTTTCCCAGTATCTTTCTGTTTCTTCAAAAACACTTAATAAGTAAACAATACATCTGTAATATAGAGAGAGAGAGAAATGTTATTTTTCACATCTGAAACAGTTAGATTAAAACAATCAAACAACTGATCAACCTATGAAGATAATATGTTAATATCAGTCAATAATTCGTTTATTTTAACTATTTAGGGTTAAGAGTGCAAAGTTATCTAGGAATGGACTATAATATTATTGTTTCTAGCTGGAACACCAGTCCGCTGGACTTATCTAAATTCATGATTAACGAAAGTTTATCTTACGATTTAACAAGTTGCTTCCCTCACATGTAATTGTAAAAAACTAAAACAAAACGTCCATAAAACTGTAAAACAGAAAATGTGAAACAGCAAATATGCTTATATCTCCCCATGGACACAAAGAGCTTCTATAGCACGTTTGTTTAAGATCCTTTTTGTTTTAATTAAGCACAAAGCTACACAACAGGCTATCTGTTCTCTGCCCACCACGGGTATCGAAACCCGGATTTTAGTATGTAAGTTGAAGATCCATCTAAAGAAGGTGGGATAATGGTAAAAAATGCAAAAACTTCCATAAAAAGGGAAAATGCAAAACTGAAAATATATACGTATCCCCCGCATGGACGTAATAAACCTCTATACCTATTTTGGTAAAGATACATACACACTTTGCGAAATAGTTACATGGACATACAAAAGATAGTCGTGATATTTTGAATATAATTTAATGATATATGATATAATTTTAATTCTGAAATATTTATGAATATATGCAGTGCAATAACATAAAACATATAAAATTGAAACAAACGTTGAAGTCGCGTGAATTAACTTTTCAACAAGATCAAATCTGAAGGTTGCTATAACTACATGAACTTGTAAGTTCCTATTTCATGTGATTATTATGAGACAAAAATGAGGATCTAATATATAGTGTTTGTGCTTTTATTGTGTAATTTATTTGTAGTTCATTATTTCGACTTTTTGTTTTGTTCTGCATTTATTAATAAACGTAGTCAGAACGACGGTTAACATATTTGATTGAATCAACCTTGGTTGTACTTCATTCAGATGTACTCAATTCAACAGTTGGTGTTGTTTTACGTGGCATTATCTTTTCGATAACAATATGTGATGTAATTGAAATATTGGATTTTTTATTGTCAGAAACTGATTACTTCAAACCACCTTCGGTGTCAATAGCAGCGATGAATATTTCAAATGTCCTTTTTATATATGCTATCGATGTGATTTTTATTGTAGGCTTATGGGTCGGTTGCTTACCAAATTGAAGATACGCGGAAGTCAGCGCGCGTTTGTCTTCGATCTAGTTTAAATATAATCTTAAGAGCATAACAACATCGAAGACATTTAGTTTCAAGTTGGAAATCTTTCGTCAAGAGAGACTAAACCGTATTCTTGAGATCTAAAGGAATAACCTCAACCTATTCAAAGCTCTACTGCAGAAACAAGGTAAAATCATGTACTTTTAAACATGATTTTAGCAATGTGTTCATGTTTCTTTGCACATCTGACGTTTTTCTTGATTTTCTCCTCTGAATAGGTCCGTTAATTCAGCTCACTTCAAAGTAATATTTTATTTGAAAATAGGCTTTTTAAATACAGGATTCAAATCCCAATGAAATGCGCATGTAGATTGATAAATAAAAGTCCGGAAAATCAAAGATTCAAATCCTAGGAAAACTTCTGTACCTGTAGCTTCATGTTCAAGAAATCACTGCCATGTTTAACACTAGTCGCTGTTATATAACAGACTAGTCTTTTTCCTTATCCTGAAGCGTTATATTTACTCCTGAGAAACTATCAGCCAAAAGCCAACAAATGTTTGCCAAGCTGTACTCTCACGCTTGTTTTAAAAGTTTCGCGTGTACAATCACGTAATTCTATGATGCTTAAACAGATAACGATCGTGAAACACCAGGTACGTTATTTTCAGTAACGTGATTCGGGCATTAAGCTAATTTTGTCAAGTAACAATAATTAAATTTCGTTCTATTCGCTATTTTTAGTTTTATATAATTTACCTTTTTTACCTTACGAAGGTCATTGACGGGAAGTTGCTTTGAGGACCTGTTGACTGACTACACATAAAAATACTCTAGAAACATAACAAATACTTTCTTTCCGAATTTGGAATGAAACCATATGAATCATGACATAAATCTCATGTCAGTGCACCTTGGTAAAATCGTTTCTTATATTTACATACATTTCAGGCACGCCAGGTGGTTAGGGTGCTCGGCTCGCAATCTGAGGGACGCGGGTTCGAATCCCCGTTATAACATACGTGCGCGATCTTTCAGCCTTATTATATAACGACCAATTCCACTATAAGCTGTTAAAATAATAGCCTAAAAGTTGCGGTGGTTTATGATGACTAGCTATCCTCCCTTGAGTCTTAAATTAGGGATGGCTAGAGTAGATAGCCCCCGTGTGGCTTTACGCAAAATCCAAAACAAAAAAATAATTATTTACATATTCTGAATCTCACATACATTATAAATATAACAACAACATCAAAACAAAATTTAAATTTGGTGAAAATAATTACTATTTTATATCAAAAACAAATGGTTTTGACACGTGAAAGTTTATCAATGTTACTGAATGTGAATTAAAATATAACCTTTTTCAACTGACCAATAAAAATAAATAAATATAAATAATAAAACCTTGTTCAAATTTTCTTGTAAGAAAATTGTGTAGAAACTAATTTCAGTCTTAAATTTACTGAACTGGCGTTTCACTTCACGCAACAAATAAGATAGGGTACTTGATACGTTAGTACCTTTTACCTCATATCATCTTAAACCATTTTAGAGATACACCTTTTAATTTATTTTGGCATGGCCAAGCGCGTAAGGCGTGCGACTCGTAATCCGAGGGTCGCGGGTTCGCGCCCGTGTCGCGCTAAACATGCTCGCCCTCCCAGCCGTGGGGGCGTATAATGTGACGGTCAATCCCACTATTCGTTGGTAAAAGAGTAGCCCAAGAGTTGGCGGTGGGTGGTGATGACTAGCTGCCTTCCCTCTAGTCTTAAACTGCTAAATTAGGGACGGCTAGCACATATAGCCCTCGAGTAGCTTTGTGCGAAATTCAAAAACAAACAAAACGAATTTAATTTATTTTACTTCAGTTTGTAAAATGGTATCCAAATAAAAAAAAACAACGTCAAGGGATGCTGACTGAGATTGACAATTAAAAAAAAACGACGTGTTTGTGGCATAATAATAAATAAAATTATTTAATACAACTTACAGCCACTTAGTAGAAACACGATACCATTTTACCGTGATGATGTTAAAATAATAACATGTTTACAGAATTAGTTGGTAATTTGAAAGCAGTGACAAGTCGTAACAGTTCGATTAGGTGTTCCTTTTTTATTTGCTTGTTATTGTTATTTGTTTTTTTTCGGGAGGAGGTGAAATTATTTCTATAATACGTTGTAGCGCCTTGTGACAAGAAGTTTGAGGGAATACGACATCAAAGCTAGACATAATGACTTTACTGTCTAGACTATATAAGTGTTTTATGATGTGTGAAGTGTTTTTTTATTTAGTTTTAGTAATTGTGTGCTTATTTTAGAAGTGTAAGATTTCGGAAAATTAAAGTATGTTTTCAAGGTTGTAGTTTAAGGAGTTATAAGAAAAAATAATTAGGCGTAAAGTTCTTGAATTTTTACGGACATTAGTTAGGTAAACTATATTGTGTTCTTGGTTGGTTTATATGAAAATAATAATAATAAAGAGCAAAAATAATATTTTTCTTATAATAATATATTGATCAGTTTGCTCACATTTTTGTTTTATGTTGGGTTAAGATCAGTATTCGACTGAGTAAATTGAGGAAGCATACATTTTTGTTTGGTTGGTAGAAACATGATGAGGTTTCCTTTATCGACTCTTTGGATCATAATGCCTTCATTGCTTCAATTTGCTACTAAAAGGTTTTAGGACTTTTCTTTCTACTGATATATAATTTTCTTTTATAGGCTTCTTTTTGTTTCATATTTTTGAAGTATTTTCAAAAAGAATCATCTATGAATTATTTAAATGAGCTTGGTTTTGGTTTGGCAAGTAAACTGCTCATACGTGTCTTTTTTTATTGTTTGTTATATATTCCCAGTAATTTTTCTTCCTCGTCGCACCAAACATGCTTGCTCTTTCAGCCATGGGGGCGTTATAATGAGACAGTCAATCCCATTAATTCGTTGATAAAAGAGTAGCCCAAAAGTTGGCGGTGGGTGGTGATAACTAGCTGCTTTCCCTCTAGTCTTTCACTGCTCAATTAGGGACAGCTAGATGTTAAAAATTGTTGTTTATGTTGTTTAGAATTAAGCACAAAGCTACACAATGGGCTATCTGTGCTCTGCCCACCACGGGTATCGAAACCCGGATTTTAGCGTGTAAGTCCGCAGACATACCGCTGAGCCACTGGGGAGCAGATGTTAAAAAACAAAACAACAATGATTATTTTTTGGTCCAGCAGTGAATTAGACGGGGACTCTGAATTAGTTGGCCCCCCCAGTGGCTCAGCGGTATGTCTGCGGACTTACACGCTAAAATCCGAGTTTCGATACCCGTAGTGGGCGGAGCTTTGTGCTTAATTCAAAACAACAACTGAATTAGTTGCTGACGATAGGAATTATACCTTTATTTTATTATTACTTTCCTACAGAGGACTTGAAGGTTGAGTTTTATATTTTGATAATAGGACAGTGAGAGGAGGTACTGCGTAGTTAAGTTGACTGTTTGAGATTCGCTGAGTTGAAAGTTCGCGAGGTTGATTATATTGTTTTTTACAGTTTTTGTTCGTTTGTCATTTTTTTAATTGTGCTGATAGACAAAGTTTTTCTATATTTCTGTCTAAATTTAAGCCTTTAAATAGGTATTTTTCTGTATGAGAAATGACAGTAGTTTGTAATCTTTAGAGGTAATCACAATTGCGAAGTTATTTAATAGGTGACATTCTTTTTTCATTTTTGAGAAATTTTAGTTCTTTATATTTTTCCTCCACAGGTTGTTTTAAAATTTATTTTAGATTTTTCTAAATTAATTTTGATTTTTATGTTGAGTTGGAAGTCAAATATTATTTTAGGAAGGTTGGTGTCATATTTTTCTTCATGTTTTTAAACTTAAAAGCACATTATTTAATTTCAGTTGATTTATTATTATTATTTTGCAATAAAATAAATTTATTATTTTCTACCTCTCCTTAATATAGGCGGATTCTTTCTGTGAGTTTCGTTGTTTTATTGTAGCATTAGGCTTAGGTGGTTTTAGTAGGATTAGTGACACGGAAATTAGCCTATAACTTTGCTTAAAAAAAGATTAAAGACATAATTTCTCTATTCTTTACAGATTTTAGATGTATTTTTGTAGTTTTAGAAGTGTACTAACGTAAGACTAAGATGATAAGAAAGTTTGATGGCTTCGGGCACAAATGACAAAATTATATGAAGTAAATAAACTTGGTGATATTATATTTAACACACAATAATAATAAATTTATATGTATTAAATATTTTAAATAACGCTCTTAAATAAACCAAGCCATAATAAATAATAGAACATAAAAGACAAAATAGTGTTTGATTCATGTATTATCACTGATTCGCTTTCCTTTGAAAAGCGAGACACTGGTGTGCATGAAACTTTATATACACTTCTTTTGTCATGTCTACATTGGTAACAGGCCCCTCGCTAGTACAGCGGTAAGTCTACGAATTTACAATGCTAACATCAGGAATTCGATTCCCCTCGGTGGGTTCAGCAAATAGTCGGACTAGGCTTTCTATAAGAAAACAAACGCACACAAACATTGGTAAAGTTGTCGAGCTTGCCTTGAATACCTTGACAAACATATTGGTTACGTACCGTCTTGGCCAAAATATTATCGTTTTGTTCTGTCTTGGCTTTAGTCTCTACATGTATGCAGTGGTTATTCAGTAAATATCCGAGTAGTAATTGAGAAGGTAGCGTATGATTGGACAAATACGTACATGTTGCTATTCCGGCCTGTATAATTTATTTTGAGCAGTTTTTCATTAAAACACACATACACACCTATTTTATGTAAAAGGGTGTGCTTTCGGTACAATTCTCTTCAAAAGAGATCGACGCTTTGTTCAGAAACTTTCTCTCTACTTTGTGTAGAATTATGCCTTTTCATATGATAGAAACTATTTGGTGTCAAATTATTTACTTGTCCAGAAATAGTATTAGGCAAATGGATATTGCCAGTACAGTAGACGTATCTTCAGTGTGATGTATCCAGAATCCTCAAACGTCATCCGACTGCAGGTATTGTTGTTCTAGGAAAGTCTACTGATAGATGTCGAAATATTCCTGCCCAAGATAACTATGTTTTAATCATGTTAAAATGTTAAAGTCGAAGGAAGTTTGCTACATCTTACGAAAAGAATGGTATGAACACATTTATTCCAGGATATTCAAAAGAACAGTGAACTGAGCAAACAACATTATTTTGCAAGAAGGGCTATCTGCAAATTGATATTAACCAGAATTCTCTGCAGTTACTTTGAGACTTGGGCAAGATAGCATGTCAACTTAAAGTTGGGACACTGGTGACATGCCATATTTTCAGGTCAGTCATGTTTCCGACTTGCTAAAGTTGATTCATATTCGTCGTTTGCCTGGAGATCAAATGAGGGAGGACTTTCTTTTACACAAGATGTGATACAGTACATTTTTGGGCAGCTATTAATTATAATAGAAAAACTGCTTTTCAAATTCTCCAGATAAACGTCAATGGGGCCTCCTATAGGCATCACACAAAGACGATATTTCTGCCATTTGTCAGAGAAAGGTTGGCAATAACCTTTTATTCGAGAATAACAATGCCACTCTCCATAGTTGCACGTATTTTAGAGGATTATCTCCACAAGAAGGACGTTAAAATTACCATGGCCAGCAAAGTCTCCTTATTACAATCCCATTGAGAATTGTTGGGTAGAAATGATCCGAAGCATCGCTAACTACGAGCCTAAACCAACAACTGTAGTTAAGCTGCAGTACTTTGTAGTGACAATTTGGATAAAATTACAGAATATTACATCAATAACCTGATCAACAGCATACCACGTCGTCTTGTGGAGGTTATTAGAATATGAAGAGAACCATCCAAGTGCTGAATGCTCAATATTAAGTTATAGACGCTATTTATAATAATTTTATGTCATATTTTGCCATTATATATAAAGTTTGGAAAGGTTTTGTTGTAATAGGAGATTTTATGTCATATTTTGCCATTATATATAAAGTTTGGAAAGGTTTTGTTGTAATAGGAGATGTGCTGAATTTCACATATTTCTACAAGTGTTTGATAACATTTTTTTTGCTATTCTAATAAATCGTTAATGATTTCCATAAAACCAGTCTCATTATACGTATTACATGTGTAGATGTACAATGTGACACATTTCTCAGGACTTCTAGTTGCACAACAGCATGTCTTCAGACTTATAACGCCAGAAACCGGGTTTTGATACCCGTTGTGAGCAGAGCACAAATAGCTCTTTGCATACAAAATATTTGTCGGTTTTTCAGCTTCAGGTGCATTTGTATTCCATCTTAATAACAGTGATTTTATTTGTTAGAAAGTGCGCAACACTCAGGCTAAGAGTGTGTGAAGATGAAAATCTCAAAAAATCAATTTATTACAATTGTATTAATGGGGATGATCTAATGAATTGATATTCTAGGAAGTGTTGGTGACACTTACAATCGAATATAATCTTAAACACTGCTCTTATTCAGAATTACCTGACTGATTATGCGCGTAGTTATTTTTTACCTTGTTGCTAAATAAAGAAACCAGCCATTTAATCAGAATGAATGCATTACGTGCCGTTTCGGATCAATTGTTTCAGCTTATTAAGAAGCTATTTCCTTGCTTTAGAAATAAACAACTGTGTCAGTAATTTTACTCATCTGCTGCGCATACGAACTCTAAAAACTTCCTGTTTTATAGACTAATATTTACCTGTCTGCCTCACATTTATTTGTTGTTGTTGTTGTTTTGAATTAAGCACAAAGCTACACAATGGGCCATCTGTGCTCTGCCCACCACGGGTATCGAAACCCGGATTTTAGCGTGTAAGTCCGCAGATATACCGCTGAGCCACTGGGGGGCCACATTTATTTGAGAATAACACATGTCTATTTATTTGTTTCACCCACTATATGAATAAAGATTTTGTACGTACTGTGTAGCGTTGAAAAATGGCATACGTTTGCTAACTTTGCCAACCCTCCGTGGAACAACGGTGGGCCCGGCATGGCCAAGCGTGTTGAGGCGTGCGACTGGTAATCTGAGGGTCGCGGGTTCGCATCCCGGTCGCGCCAAACATGCTCGCCCTTTCAGCTGTGGGGGCGTTATAATCTACGGTCAATCCCACTATTCGTTGGTAAAAGAATAGCCAAAGAGTTGGCGGTGGGTGGTGATGACTAGCTGCCTTACACTGCTAAATTAGGGACGGCTAACACAGATAGCCCTCGAGTAGCTTTGTGCGAATTCCAAAACAAACGAGGAACAACGGTATGTCTGAGGACGCACGCCGCCAGTAACCGCGTTTTGATATCCGTAGCAGACAGAGTACAGCTGGCTCATTATGTAGCTTTGTGCTTGATTTCAAAGAAACTCGGTTCAGCCACTTAATCTATGACACGATTGTTATATATATGGAAATAAGTTTCCCTTTGAATGTTTTAAAATATTTTATTTTCTTATTTTTATGTATTGACACTTTGCGTTGGCAGACGTCTTCCTCAGTTTCTAATACTGCTTAGAAATATTTAATAATTGTTATGAATCATGTCGCTATGAGTGTCTAAATTGAAAACACTTTCAGCTGTTACTGTGTTTTCTAAAAATATTTTAATATTATTAACATATTAGAGAAGTTTTACTGAGTAAACGAAGTTTAAAGCCACACCTCCATCACCATATGGTTATTGATGTTTTTGTCTTATTTATCAAAGATACAGGTTCTTCAACTCTTCAAGGATTTCTGTGAAGCCTTGTCTTGCATATAAACAAACACGTCGGTCATCATAAGCAGTTCTTCCAGGTTTAGTTTGAACAAAACATAGAGAATTTAATCTCGTGTTCACTTACTAGAAGGCTCGGTGTAAAACCACGCCTGCCCGTGTCTGTCTCCTCTTGGCCTGTACTCACTGCATTTTTTTTCGAGCCTCAGGTGTATAAATGTAATCGTATCGAGTAAAATTTCAGCTGGAACACCGTTTCTGACATGTTGCCTTAGGTGCAAATAACTTGTTTCTGAGGCAGACACAGCACGTAGTGCAATGACTTGCAAGAAATAAAAAGGGAAAAAGAAACGAATATAAGTTATTCACGACCAATAATAAAAATATCTTACTAAATATATATAATTTTATATGGTTGAATTAAAGACATTTCCTGCATACCACCCTATCTCTCTGTGATGTGGGTTAAGGAGATCATAAAACCCCTTAATTATAGAATATTTTCGGGTTTATTATTACCCCCATGATATTTTAGGATCCCTGTAAAGAGGATAAATTATATATCACATAAACTCGCTCTTACACGTATGAATCCGTGGTTTATAGTTTTAGAATATTATAATTTTATCGAAAGGACACATAAGTGTTTGAATGTGTGTATTTCTATTTATATACACTTGTACATTGTATAAGGAATTATTAAAGTCGCCCTGCTTTAAGATTTTGGAAAATTCAAAGTGTACAAATGCGAAATATGTTAATAAATATAAGTTCACTCTGTTAAAATAAATATTCAAGACTGTTTAGACATCGTCTGTGGGCCCAAGACAGTGTTTTTATTAGACACTCCAATGTGTAAGTGTGTGTGTATATACAATTGTACATAATATAGGGGTTCATGAAAATCGCCCTGTTTTAACATTTTGGAACATTAACAGAAAACTAATACAAAATATGTTACTAAGTGTAAGTCCGCTCTCAGAAAAATAAATTATTCAACACTGTTTATAGGCTCAAGACAATATTTTCATTGCAGGATCTCCAATAATATGAGTCATACACGTCAATGTAGCAAGTAACCTCAAATTATCGATTCGTTGTCATCCATTCATAACTCATGGGGTCTACATATTGCTTCATAGTGGAATTGATAAAAAATGATAAAAATCACCATTTTTCTGTGAAAATTACGTAGAAGACTCAAGCAGTAATTAGTGGGATTAAGTTGTAAGAGGATTATTTCTGAGCGAAATTATTAATTTATACTTTACTTATGTCACAGCTTTAAATAAAACTTTTACTTCATTTTTCATGTGTGACCTGTTGGTTAGCTTGTAGGCCTGAGAATAAAAGGAGTTAGGATTCTAGTCGTGATGACACTGAAAGTACTTTGTGCTTTCAGTTGTAAACGAACTGTAATAGTAACATCAATTTAATCACTCAGTTCAAAGAGTTGTACAAAGTCCTTGTGACAGTGGTTGTTGTTAGTTTTTTTTTAATTTCGCGCAAAGCTACACGAGAGCTACCTGCGCTATCGTCCCTAATTCAGCAGTGTAAGAGTAGAGTGAAAGCAGCTACTCATCATCACCCACCACTAACTTTTGCACTACTCTTTTACGAACGAATAGTGGAATTGACCGTACCGTTATAACGTCCCCACAGCTGAAAGGGCGAGCATGTTTGGTGCGACGAGGATTCGAACCCGCGACCCTCAGATTACGAGTCGAACGCTTTAATCCATCTGGCCAGATCCGCTTGTTGTCTGTTTCCTCCCTAGTCAGTACGTATAAATTAGGAACGTGTGTACCCAAACCTTTGGGGTACTTGACCCGGCCTTTTACCCTAGATCTTCATATAAGTTGTTCTGAAAATACCACTTCCTGATCTATCACAGAATGATGTGATTATAATCTACAAGATAAGACGAGTTTAACCTAATGGTTAACATGCCAGACTGTGGAGCTATTGTTCACACCTGTCCCCATCATTTCCCAAAACACTCCGATCAATTTTTCAGACTGTGTGTTCATTTATTACAAGGGTAACAGTAAAATGTCATCACTATTAGAGTAGTCCCAAAAGTTGGTAGTCGTGTTTTTGAGCTCTTTTCTCCAATATTAGGGAGAACTATAGCAAATAATCTTTACGTAGATTTGCACGAAATTCAAACAAAACAAAAATTATTTTAAGATTGTTGTGAGGCCTAATGATAATGGCATTCGATGCAACATAACTAACTGTTAAAACGCTTAATTAATAGTTCATAAAACATGGAAACTAATACAATATATTTGTAATCTCGATGGGGGCTATAACAATCACCCTAGAAAAATAACTATGTAAAAATAAGAGAAAAAAAACAATTAAAACAGACGTTCATAGTGTAAAACATAAATAAACAGAAAGGTCAGAGCGTTAGCCTAAATTCAATAATCTAAATAATGTAAAAAGGCATGAAACTAAAGCAGTATCGGACACGACCCTCTAGTATGGTTTAGTAGTAATTTTAATTACATCTCAAATATTACCATTTTTGTGTTGTGAAATAAATTCTCGAATGTAGACTACACATAAAACTTCGGAAGACACAGTATCGCTGGAATATTTTTAAATCTATTGGTCGGTTGGCAACGCTTTAACAACTTATAAGTTAACTAATATATAAAAATCATTCAAATCAAATTTTAATCAAAGTCTTAGAGAGAATAGGCCTGGTGATTAGGGCGCTAGAATCGCAACCTGAGGTTGCCAGGTTTGAATCCTCGTTCCATCAAACATGCTCGCCTTTCAGCCACACGGACGTATAAGGTTACAGTCAATTCCATTATTATTTGGTAAAAGTATAGCCCAAGAATTGGCGGTGGGTGATGAAGACTAGCTGTCTTTCACTGCTAAATTAAGGACGGCTACTATAAATAGCCCTCGCATAGTTTTGCGTAAAATTCAAAACAGAATAAGTTTAAATCATAATGAAAATTTAAATTCCCTTAAGCAATAAACATTTTTTTTAAATCATATATAAGACACACATACAAAAGTTAAGACTATAAATAATTCAGAATCACAATATTTTTACATACACATACAAAACTTTCGCAATACATCATTTTACAAAAAAAAATAAAAAATTCCAGGGCCCAAGAAGACAGAGAAATAACTCTTTCAGTAAACCATGGGTTTTGATAATATAATGGGTACAAACCAAATGTTTAGAATGTTTCAAAGGACTATAAGTGTAATTCTTTATATGAAGCAAACCTGGCATGGCCAGGTGGTTGGAGTGCTTGACTTGTAATCTCAGTGTCACGGATTCGAATCCCCATCACACCAAACATGCGGGTTCTTTCAGCTGTGGGAGCATTCTAATCTCACGATCAATTCCAATATTCGTTGGTAAAAAAGTAGCCCAATAGTTGGCAGTGGGTAGTGATAACTAGCTGCCTTCCATCTATACTTACACTGCTCTAAATTAGGAACGGCTAGCTCAGATGGTTTTCGTGTTGCTTTGCGCGAAATTCAAAACAAACAAACTCATATGAAACTATGCTAACTTCTTCGAAAACTGAATGGTTAAATTGTAAGTTTGTAAACTTACCGTTGACCCACTGGGGAACAGGATTTGCAAAATTTTGCAGGTTTTATAATTTAGAGCGAAAAACAAAATCCTTAATGTTTTTTGTATGATATTTTGATAGAATAAAATTATTTTGAGAATATTTGTTTCTTTTGAGAGTAAAATAACGAATGATAACATCAGAATAAAGTTAGAGTCTATAAGATCACAAAAACAAGAGAGAGACAAGATTGAGATAGTTTGGACTTGTAGTATAAAGTGAGCATTTAGTTTGTTTTTAATTTCGCGCAAAGCCACTCGAGGGCAATCTGCGCTAGCGTCCCTAACTTAGCATTGTAAGACTAGAAAGAAGACAGGTTGTCATCACCACCCACCGCCAACTCTTGGGCTACTCTTGTACTAAGAAATAGTGGGATTAACACTCACATTATAACACCCCCACAGCTGAAATAGCGAAGATGTTTGGTGCGACGGGGATTAGAAGCCGCGACTCTCAGATTACGAGTCGAACGCCTTAACCCACCTGGCCATGCCGGGCCTGGATGTGAGAAAGACGCATGGTGAAAATGGAATTGAAATTATCAGTGAATGGACCAAGAAGTGCATGAAGACAGAAATGTGGTAGAGAAATAAAACTAGTGGAGATACACAGAACTGTAATCTATGAAGAAGGAAGTTCCAAACGGCTGACCTGACAGAAGAATGGAATTAATTTAAGGTCGAAAGAAGAAGAATATTTATTTTTTCTATTAAAGTAAGTTTAAATTCATCTTTTATGTTAACATTAGTGAAATATATTGGAAAAGGGAAAAAATTAAAACGGTGCTGATTCTCCTTATGCTGGGAATTATAATTATGGGGCTGGTTAATTTTATTTTAATTGATTTCAAACACAAAAATAAATTGTTTCCTCTTCCTAGATTATTTTGTGTTCGTCAGGCGAGAGACTGCTCTCACAAATCCACCATTACAACTGATTATTGGATAATTATGATTCAGAATAATAACCTATATTGGTTTTGTTTTACGTAATGTCAAATGTAGGCTTTAAATACACAACTTCATTTTGTTACAAAAATTTAATAACTATAGCATAACTGAAGTTAAAAATATCTTTATTAGTTACCAACTGTTGTTAATACTGAAATATCTTTTTCAAATGTCTAAGTGTTACGTGTTACCAGAAAAACACTGAATGTGCATTTTTACTCACGGCATATAATAAAAAAGTACACCGTGTAGATTTGCACTTACCAATAAACCTACCTAGTAGTGTTAATATAAATGTATATAATTTATTTTTGCTTATTATAAAGGATTATAGACAGTGAATTCTTAATTTGGTAAATAACTAAGATATGTTTAAAAATGCAGAATATCGGAGTGCTTATTAGATAAATGACAAATGTTACAAGTAGGCATAGTAAAATTCAATCTAAAATTAAAGAATAGTACAACTACAAAGGACGATATTTCATTTTAACTTACTGCACTACAAAAATTCAAGAACTTCAGATCATACAACCGATGTTGTTGTCCTCTTGTGAGACAATGGTAAAATTATGAACTTACAATGCTAAAACCTGAGGTTCGATTCCCTTCGGTGAATACAACAGATAATCCGATGAGGCTTTGCTATAAAAAACACATACAGCTATGAAAACGAATTCCCTAAGTCAGAGCCATCTATAAAGAGTGAAAATTTATTTTTAAGGTAAGTGTCAGCTGTAAAAAATTAAAAGTGAATTTTGAAGTAAGTGTTAGCTTCAAACAATGGTGTCTAATATTACGAGGCCTTACATGACCAGGTAGTTAGGGCGCTCGACTCCTAAGTCGCAGGTTCGAATCCCTTTTAACTAAACACGCTCACCCTTTCAGCTATTTGTGTGTTATTATGTGCGGTCAATTCCACTATTCGTGGGTAAAAGAGTACCACTCAAGAGTTGGCGGTGAGTGGTGATGTCTAGCTGCCTTCCTTCTAGTTTTACACTGTTAAATTAGGGTCGGCTAGCGCAGATAGATCTCGTATAGTTTTGTGCAAATTTCAAAAACAAACGAATAAAGAAATTAATATAGCACATAACGCCATGTTTTATTTAGTATGGGAAATTGGAGAGATTTTCTATTTGTCAATTAAAACGTAAAGCTTTACAATGAGCTTTCTGCACTGTGCCAACCACACGGACAGGCTCTTAAATTTTAGTGTTATAAACCCTTAAACTTAACACTGTATTTATGTTTCGCTTATCGCAAATATATTTTTTATATTGAGTAATCAATCACGAAACATCCACTTCATTAATTCATATTAAGTTTTCTATGTTAGGATGATAATATTGTATTTTAATTATTATCAACAGTAACTTTTATATTTATATTTTAATAAAATACTTCTTAGGACCAAAGGTTTGATTTGTTTTGAATTTCGTGCAAAGCTACACGAGGGCTATCTGCGTTAGCTGATCCTAATTCAGCAGTATGAAACTAGAGGGAAGGCAGCACCACTGTCATCACCACCCACAGTCAACTCTTGGGCTATTATTTTAGTAACGAATAGTGAGATTAATCGTAACATTTATAGCACCCCCCTACGGCTGAAAGAGCGAGTATGTTTGCGGTGAGGGGGATTCGAACCTGCGACCCTCGGATTATGAATCGAGTGACTTAACCACGTGGCCAGGAGAAAAGGAAATATAACTTCTTTCAGATCTTTCTTTGAAATTTTGTGATTACCTATAGCTTTGTTTGAAGTTAAGAACAAAGTTGCACAACGGGCTATCTCTGCTTTGCCCACCATGGGTATCGAAGTCTAGTTTCTAGCGGTATAAGTCTGCAGAAATCCCGTTGTGTCACTCGGAGGGCAATATCCATAGAAAACATTTAGGCCTGGCATGGCCGAGCGCGTTAAGGCGTGCACTCGTAATCCGAGGGTCGCGGGTTCGCGCCCGAGTCGCGCTAAAACATGCTCGCCCTCCCAGCCGTGGGGGTGTATATTGTTACGGTCAATCCCACTATTCGTTTGTAAAAGAGTAGCCCAAGAGTTGGCGGTGGGTGGTGATGACTAGCTGCCTTCCCTCTAGTCTTACACTGCTAAATTAGGGACGGCTAGCACAGATAGCCCTCGAGTAGCTTTGTGCGAAATTCCAAAAACAAACAAAAGAAAACATTTAAGTGATTTTGTTGTTGGTTTCTGAAGGGGTGAACACATTATTACTGCAACAAGAATAAGAAAGGACTGACACTGATATTCATTTTAAACAAACTGATCAACTTTTATATTTTCATTTTTATATAAAAATCCATCTGGTGAACGAAAAACATGAGAATTCAAGTGACTGAGCTCTAATCACCCCCTTGTTGAAACTGGTAACACTTCAAATATTAGTGAAAATACTTTCCATGGACGAAAAAGTACTTTAAGGGCTGAAAGTGTAATTAAACTTTACATTAGTTGAACTTTTAACATTTTAGAATTAATTCAACGTATTGTCGAACATTTAGACATATTTTTAGAAAGAGCTTTGTATCTTTTTGTTATTACATGATATTTATCTGTCATGTAAAATCATTTCCAGTTTTTTCCAACGTATTTTATTTTATCATTTCATTCACGTATGACAGAATATATTTTCAAGTGTCATTAAAACGAGCTAGAAACAAATTAGCGTCTTTTCTAAAAATGTTATCACGTAAGTGAAACTGGAGTTTTATTGTCTGTTGATAGCCCTAAAATTTGTACCGATAATAATATTAGTAAAAATCTATGATATTCTATCAATACTCGAAATCAACTTCAGCGTATCAGTCGAAATCGTTAATTAAGGTTTTGTTTGTTTGTTTGTTTTGAAATTTCGCTCAAAGTTACTCGAGGGCTATCTGTGCTAGCCGTCCCTAATTTAGTAGTGTAAGACTAGAGGGAAGGCAGCTAGTCATCACCACCCACCGCCAACTCTTGGGCTACTCTTTTACCAACGAATAGTGGGATTGACCGTCACATTATACACCCCCACGGCTGGGAGGGCGAGCATGTTTAGCGCGACGCGGGCGCGAACCCGCGACCCTCGGATTATGAGTGCACGCCTTAACGCGCTCGGCCATGCCAGGCCTACTAATTAAGGTACTTAAAGCAATTTACTTGAAAAAAAAAAAAACATCAAACTGAAGCTAGCGAAGTGTGAAGTTACGAGACTAATAAATGGAACTGGGTGTGAATTTATAATATTCGTGGTTTATGATGTTTTGCTGTAGAAACGCGTTCCATGCTTTTGGGTCGCAAGTACTTTATAGGAGATATGGTTATGCTCTAATTTTTGATCAGACACGAGTGGTGGTTGGTTCTGACAACTGTCTACCCTCTAGTTTACCAGTTAAAAATTTGCAATGTATATATGCACAAAATTCTGAAAAAAGCAAGTGTGATTACATTCAGTACCGGGCGAGCATATTCCAAATGGTAAGTAATGTGGATCCACGGTATGTGATTTGCGTCCTGTTATCGCAAAGTAAAAAAGAGAAAAAAAATCAGTCTATTTATATCAAAAAATCGCTCTCCAAAATTTTTTGTCTCACACACATTATGTTATTTATTTACTTGCCAAGTTTTAGTGGCCTATCGTGAGTGTAATAAGACTTCCTAGCTATCAATGAATACTTTCCTGCCACGGCGACAGGTCTTCTCTCAGCATATTCAATTCATCAAATTTCTCAATGAGGAAGGCGAAGCTGGATATTCTTACTTCACATTCAAAAGCAGAATGACATCTATTGCTACAAGTTGTAAGTATCCCGGATGTTGACCGAGCTCAGCGTGCGGAGTTTTCGAATGGTTCATGGCGCAGAAATAATTAAACTTTTTCCAGTAGGTGTTTCGGACAGATGAGGTTGGGTATACGTGCATACCATGCATGTTCTATTACCACACCACCATTTAATTGATATATATATAATTTTTCTCAAATATTTTATGCTTTATATAAATAGCCAGACAAGGGAACCAGGAAGTTTTCATTATCGGTATTCATGGAATTGGAACGCTCAATTCGACGTCATATATATATATAATTTCTCTCTAGATGGAGTGACTGATGTAGCGATAGGTATTTCTCTCTAAAAAGTGACAGTGTTTTGATTTTTTCTGCTGGCAAGTCGGGTGATGTTATATTCCTCACGTGTATGAGTGATCATCAGTCACGTAAATCTGCTGTGTGAGAAATATGGAATTTTTAGTAACATTATATAATACCATGTTATCTCGGTATTGAATAACACTTATCTTTAAACTCGTGAAACATCTTTTAAGAACTTTTGGAGAACGTAGAACGTTTAACTCTTTTGACCAGAATATAACTAACTATTAAGAGTTTACGTAAGCTTGGCATTCGAATTTCTTTGTAGTAAAAATACTAAGTTTAAACTTATTTTTAATTATGATTTTGTGACTTGAATAAAGAATATTTAAGTTCTTGCAGTTTTGTCTAGCCTCTCTTTTTAAGTGTCTCAGACTAAGACAGAAAAAATCATGTTTTAATTATCTTGAAGTTCCTACCCATAAATTCTTCGGAAAAGAATAGAACCCGAGAACACCACAGGAACAATGCTTTACCTAACCAGTATAAACTGCTTGAAGCATGATAGTTTTAGAAACCTGAAACCAGGGCGCAAATAGTGTAGGACATCATGTTGTTTGCCCATTTTTATTGACAACACTTAGAGGAGAAGAATAATTTATGAATATATATATATATAGAAATGTATTGTCAAAAAACATTCAAACATATCAATTCAGAAGAATAACGAACAGTATTACTTTCAGTTTGATTCATAGTCATGCCAAAATACTATAATTACACAATAACTATCCTATCAAAATGTTGAAACTGTATATGCAAGCTACGTTTAAGGTAAGAGTTTTACTAACACTTCAAAGATATTTTTGGAAAACAGGGCAGTACTGGATTTTGTACAGGTTACACCTGTTTCATCTCTTGTGTTGATGCCATACGTGATAAAGGGTCAAGCACAAAGACTGAACATTCATTTTCCAATTAACTCCAGCTAGAGGTGGTCCACAGATGATTTTAAAAATTGTGTTACAGACTTCTGATGCTGAGGACAAGTTGCTTACTGTTGTTGTATTTTTGGATTAATTATTTAGTTCAGAAGGTTCTGCACTTAACATTAAAAACGATCTTCTTTTGTTAACACCCATGAAAGCATATGTAAATACATTAATTTACAAATAAATTATAGGAGGGAGGTCTAGGCACAAAGATTTGTTTTATCAAATGGTTTCTTTCTTGACAAATAATGAACGGTACATTTATTTCAGGTTTTAACTGCAATATGGCATCAGTACAGGAGATGACACAGATGTGACATGTAGAAGATGTCACCAAAAATGTCTCTGAAATGTTATTAAAACTCACAACTCAACAGTATTACTGCTTTATTAATAATTATAATTATGTATCATGTTTCACATGATGAATAAAATAAAATAAATTTTCCTACATTTAGCATACTACATTTGTGTTCGAAATACATAGAATTATCCTGCATGTAGAAATACTAGGTTAGTAATAAGTAGAGTATAATGCAAAAGAGAAGTGGATACAAAGATACCACAGTTTAATATTTCTATTGTGACTTTTATTAGATAAAAATTGATTCACTTCAGGTAGACTTGTGTAACACTTCACTAGAAACATGGAAAAAGAGTGGTCTTTTTATGATTTGTACATGGTGAGTATAAACTAAAAACTATACAAGGTTGTACAACAGAGCTGGTATGTTTTAGGTAACAATTTTAAAATTTTAAAGTACTAATATTTAAAAAATGGTCTTATGATTTCTCAAAATGCTTTTTCAGTTACTATTTGGTATTAAAATACTTTAATTGAATGTGTGCAGTCATTACATAGGAAAACTGTGTGATGGAGAAGGGATGTTTACTATGTGCATCTATTCAGAATGTGGCAAGCTCTTTGTACAATGTACAAATATATTTGATAGAAAGGGAGATGTGTTAGAAAAGCATGTGAATTCAAGATATGTCTATGAAAAGATGATGCTTGTCTGACTCAAACAAGTCACAGAGCAAGATGATTTCCATGTGAAGAATACAATTATTATTTTTTCCATCATAAGTTTGCACATTGCATTTTCATAACCTCTATAACCTCTGAGATGTATATCTGCAATTTTATTTGCTATGTCTGTACATTGTATCTGGTATCTACTTCCCTTTACCAGCAGTTTAGGGTAAAATGAATAGATGATAACTCTGACATCAAGTATATAATATATATATATGTGTGTGTTAAGAAGTATTGTGTAAGAGGTCACGGCATGTGCATTTTGACTTTCATTTGCCCACATAGGGATACGACTGAATACACAGTATTTCCTGTACAATATCACCTGTTACTACGTATTCAATTTAGTTTAATTTTTCACAGATTCATTTCAATGCAAAAGTTAATGTCAGATACTAGACGTGTTAATACAAAACCTCCTCAAACAAAAACAGCTTAGATTTGTAACAATCCAATTCTATTTTGTTTGATTTTTATGTATGCTTTGTGAAATATATATGCATGTATATATACAGATTTCACAATACAAAGATAAGTGAAGGTTGTACAATTCTTCATTAATAACTGATGAAAAGAAAATAAGTCAGTATAAGATCTTCAAACAAATGTCAGATAATATAGAAGTTTAATATAACAGTTTACAATATTTAAGTGAAAATGTTAAACTGGAGTACACTAAGCTGATTACTCTGTTACTTCCAATAATATACTTCATGTAATTGTTGATAACATATGCCTTAAAAAATTTACTTGGCTTAAGAAATAAGGCAATATAAGCTAATTCTTGAAAATGGAAATATAAAAGTATAATGTTAAACTTTGATATTTTATACACTATAAATTATCTGCTTTCATTGTACATTTTTCACACTTAGCACTGTTATGCCCATATGAATGTTTTCTAAATATGCATAGTTGAAAAACATTCCATATTTCACTACAAGCAAAAAACCACACATTTATTTTATCTTTAAGAATGACTCTGATTTTTATTATTCATGATGGGATATACATTTATATTTTATGATACACATAAAAATGTCAAACAGTGATGTTTATAAGTGCTAAAGTACTGATATGGTATTAATGTTTTAAATAAATAATTTTGTTTTTATTTTATTTCATACTGTATATGTACATCATAAAGTGAAGATAATAACTGTAAATATTACTGATATGCTTTTAATAAAATACCAGAATCTCCAATGATCCAATACAATCCATTTTCCACCATAATGGAAACTATATTAAAGCCTTTTTTCTCATCTTCCATATGGATGCACAGTGTTTGCAGCTTTGATGTTTGTTTTGACAGCACTTGGAGCTTTACCTGAAGATACTGAAAGTACAAAAACACTGAAGATTAGTCAGTAAACAATTATTATGAAACTGTGCAAGATATTAGCAGTGTTGATATTCAATTACACGTTATAAAAACTGTAGACATTGTTAACCGTTCTGACAGCACTTGGAGCTTTACCCAAGAAGCTTAAAATACAAAAACTTGTATATTATACTTATTCTGTTATTCACTACAGAAAGTTTTCAAATATGCATTTTTACCACACCATGTTTCTACTGTTTCTTAAACAATAATTTTCAAATATGAAAACAATAAGAAATATTATATATATTAACTTTTAATTTAGACCATTATCATAGAACACTACTGAAAAAATAAATTTAACACTGTGACATGTAGGAATGGACACATCCTTTCTACAGAGTAGAGAGTTTTGTAATATTAACGACTGTAATTAAAATCTCCAAGATTTGAACAAAATATTTGATGAAGCCAAGAATGGAAACTTAAAATTGTTTTTTCAGAATAACAACATTTTATAACTAGCACCTTTCCATTAAAGCAATTCAAAGGAAAGTTTTCCTAAGAATAGTGATTAATAAATATAAAATGTGCAATCAACACAATCACTTGGATCACAGCACACATTTAATATGATTGTCCAGTGGGCCATTTACAACTACCTTTTCTCATTCCATGTACATATTAAATAAAAAAAACTGCACTGCATTTACTTTTAAGCAAAGAAGACTAACTGTAATTCATTGTTGGCAAAACTGTTTGGGCATCGATGCAATAGGTGCACCTAGCACAGTAACGTGCCCAGGCTTGCAAAGTAGCAGTGGGGATTTTTTTCGCATTAAATGCTACCATTCCTTGTTATTTTACAGAGCTTAAGAAAATACTACAACTGAAGTAAGCACTTGACATTTATCATTTCTGTAACAAGTGTCCAGGGAGAGATATTAAGTTTATTAAATTTACTTGATATGGTACAATAATATCATGTGTGCATATAATTCTGACAAAGTAACGAAAATAAATAACAAAATCCAACAACATTTATGCACTTTTGTGTCCATGCTTCCATCTTTTAAATAATTTTTTTGATCAGCTGATGGAGGATGCCCCATTTTTTTCATAAAATTCTCTCATAATTTTTTTTTTAAAGGGTTGACCATTCAGTAGATACAAATGAAGAAATAGTGATGGGTCAAACACCGATATTGATATGAAATTTTAAGAACTGCAAAAAAATTAAAACTTTTTCTGTAATATTAGCCCATGACTTGTTAAATATTAATGGAAGTTTTTACACCCTTTGATTAGTTTTTCCTTATTCTATCATTTTCATACACACAATTCAAGCTACATTTTCTTGAAAGTATCATATGTTAGATTGATAAATTCTAATCTACTTGAAAAAAAGCTGTATGAAAACTGGCATAGAAACTAATATACGTGCAATTTTATAGAACAAAACTCCAGGTAAAATAAATAACACAAGTAATGGTATGACAAAATTTTGTGAGTAAAACAAATAAACCTGTAAAAATGAAGAATAAAACTCAAAGTAAAGAAACAAGCAGCTCAAAGGTGTTTATAGCAGTCTACAAAACAAACTAAAGTTAAATTATTACAAAGTAAAGTAAATGTAATGTTGTAATGAAAGAAAATTAAGCTGAACATCCAGAAATCTCTGAATGCAAGCCCACCAAGTGACATGTATATGGTTGTGAACAAACTGTGCATGCATATATAGACCTAAACAAGTCAGAAAAATCCACAGCAATTGTATATTTATTGTAATATATTTTTCTTTTGTTAGTTAAGTATTGTTTATGTGAAATACTTAATAAATACAAAAAAAACTGAAGTTGAAACTAAAGCTAGGCATTGCACGGACAATGAAGTTGAGCCATCATGTAGTACACTCATTTCTATAAAAGTTTAAGTAAAAACAGATACGATGATCTTGAATGAAAAAGGCAACATTCAATCTGGACTCCTCAAACAAAAGCCTTTTAATGATATGAGATTTGAAAGAGAAGCATTTTGATACATCATTTTCTATGATTAATTGTTCCAGAGATATAGTGTGTGAAAACCTTACATTTGGCTAATATATTATATATATACACAGATTACTATGTAAAAAATTGTATTTGTACATTACATAAAAATAAGACTCATACCATATTTTCAACACTTAAGGTTTTATTGGTATAACATTATTTTCAGGAGAGAACATATAATTTCAATTAATTCCTTCCAATTTATGTTACTTCCAAATCTTAGATAAAACTCTACTTGTATCAGCTGTTAATACAGAAACAAGTTCTAATATGTAGAGTGCCTAAGTAAGCAAAACATGAAATTAGAAATCTGTGTTGGATCGGCAAAGAATATGATTTAAATCAACATTGGCTTTACTATAATACAATAACACCAACACATATTACTACTAAATTTCATGTTGTACCAGCTATCGTTCTACACCTTAAGACCTAAATATGACTCACAAAGACAGAATTTAAACTGAACCTTTATATGCTGTAACTCAAATGCTCAGGTCAGTTGAGATCAAAAGTCTCAAGAAAGCAGAAGATAAAAAACAAAGTAAAACTTAATTGTTACTTTTATATATTATTCTCACTAGAATTTTGTCACAGGCTATTAGTAAACCAACTTCAGCTTTTGAAAATTTTCAAACTTGAGCTTCATATGGGAATAAAAACGTTTCTTTTTTTTTACTGTAGAGCTCTCAAGACTGGATGCGTCAACGTAAGTAAAAACTGCCAAGATGACACAAAACACTGCTCAAAACTAGTATTTTTGTTTTAATGTTAGAAACTCTTGCAACTGGCTATATGGATTTTTATGAAAATTGTTAGAGATGTATAAATAGACATTCAAAACCACAACTTATTTTGAATAATGAAAAATTTTCAGTATGTTCTCCCTGAGAGGAGTTCAATATAAAATTGAAGGCTCTCCAAATTGGAAATAGATTTGCTTGAAACTTGGTAAGAATGTGTAAACAAGCATTCAAAACAAAGTTTTCATAATATGTTAATCCCTCTGATGAATAGTCATGGATAATGTGCAACATATGTATTACTAATAAATGTTTAATGTTTTGAGGCTCATAAAATGTGTCTTTTTTGGAAGACAGCAACTTAAGTAAATTAACTTAGAATGAATTATTTGACTATGTTTTAATGGTTTTTAAGCAGAATACTTGGAATATTTATCTTTACACTTACCAGACCGAGATGGTTGAACTTGAGGAACAGGGCCTTGCTGAGAGCTTGCCTGATTCATGGGACCAGTAGATGGCTTAAGTCCCTTTCCCAGACTGATAGCACTGATTAATGTATTTGTGTCAGTCATGGAAGATGTCTGTGTTACACTTGCTCTCTGACCTATAAACAAACCACAGAACCAATAAGATCATGGTAAAATTTGAATTATATTCAAAAAATAAGAAGAAATGGATAAAACATGTACATGTGAAAAACTAACTTATATTTTCTCTCTGTTAAGAAGATCATTTCTTTATAAACACTAAAGTAAAATACTTTCTATTCTTGTTTAAATAAAATATTCACAGTTTTGTTGCAGAAAAAAGTAAACAATTAGGTTTATTACCTATAAAATTTCATTTCCTTACCTTCAAACTTCAAATAATTAGTCGATGACTGATCTAAAGTTTTAGGATCTACAAATATTTCTCATAATATGTTTTTGTAATAGTAACTGATATCTCATTAAGTTTTGTTTTTCACTTCAACTTATAAGGTAGACTCCTTAACTATATTTACTCACCAGTTTCACTTTCCCAAGTATCCCTTGCTGACTTCACTAAATCTATAACATTGGTGCATATTTTATTCAGACTTGTAATCTGTTTCTGTGAGGATAAAAATAAAACTTCATCTTATGAAGAGCTCAAGTGCAAATGTCATTAGATTAGTGTTACAAATATCTAAAAATTAAGTTTCCTTTTAACACATTTCATATTTTTTCTGTACTTAAGTTAAAATTTAGTTTTGTCCAAACAGTTGTTGTTTTGAATTAAGCACAAAGCTACACAATGGGCTATCTGTGCTCTGCCCACCACGGGTATCGAAACCCGGATTTTAGCGTGTAAGTCCGCAGACATACCGCTGAGCCACTGGGGGGCTGTCCAAACAGACAGGATTCAACAAATGTTATAACATGTATGTAAACTATATTATGATTTCAAATAGTCAAAAAAGTTTTATATATTAAATTTACTTGAACATATCAAGTATTCTAGCTGAATTTCTATTTGTTCAACAGAATATTTTTTTTATATGGTATAACACATTTCAATAAACTGTTTCTCCAGGTGTTATTTCAAAACATTTAAAATAATTGTCACATTCAAGGGATAAATCTGGACAAGATGGGCGAATTTATACATTTTAACAACCGTGGTAATTTCAGTTTCTCTAACACGCCAGCTCTATATGAAGTAACAAGAAAATAATAAACCACAAAAAAACAAATGTTAATTTTGCTCACATACCAGTCTGGTAATTTCTTTAATCACCCCAAGATTAATAGATGTAATTCACATACTTTAAGAGCACACTGTGTTTAAGTTCTCTATACTGATTTCTTTTGGCATCATAGCACAGCTATCAACTCACCAAAACCGTCAACATAGATTAAAACATGCTCTTTAAGATTTATACTGTAATGTTTAGAATATTCATAAAATGAGAACCAAATATCCATCAAACCTACCTATTCTTAATGCACTATGGTATTTTACAAATCTTTTGCATAATCCAAATTGTAAAATTCATAATCAAATTTTGCCTACAATTCTCATTTCACCATTCTCCGATGCTGTTTCTTTGCATAAATATTTTAAAGTCTTTTCACAACAAGAGAATCTTCAACAGCTGTGACACTTGAAATTGGCAGGATTAGAGTTAATTAATCTATGAAATATTTTTATTTGCTGCACATGTACCTTGTTTGATTTTATTACTAATCAGGAACTCTACAAGCCTACTCCCAAAAGGAACTCTACAAGCCTACTCCCAAAAATCTTTAGGGCAGTACCAGAGTAAATCATTTTAGAAGACCTTGGACATGGTCAAATACATCACCTGAAAGAGTTTGACCTCCCGAGTCCAAAAATGTAGTTTACTTCTAAAATTGGTCAATAGATAACAGAGCTATGAGTTAAAAGCTTGTACTTGAAAAACTCAGAGCCGTTCTATGAGCCTCCATGTTGTGTCTAAAAATGGAGCATACCCAAAAGTTGAACTAGAGGCATAAACTAGACTTTTAATAGATGTTGTTTTGTGATGAACATTTTAATAAGTAACAGTGAACTATAATATAAAGAACTCTTAACACATCTATGACTGGAATCAACAGAAGTTAAACAAATGTTACTAAAAATTTAATTTTTTACTCACATTTGCCTGCAAATTAATCAGGCATTGTTATTTTGGAATTAAATGAATTGTATTGCAACACATTAAAATACTGATTATAAATTATCATTATTTAATGTTAAACTACAGGGTGGCCTGTATGTCCCTACCCATCCATATATTATGGTATATTCAATTACTTGTGTATTATAAATTTGTTTCTAGACAAATGGATGGGTCATGGTTCTGTAACATCCTGGCACCCATGAAATGGCCTGCAAGAAGTCCGGACTTGACAACATGTCATAACTCTCTTTGGGGATACATAAAGGACATTGTGTATAAACAACATTATAATACTAATGATGAGTTAAAGGCAGCTGTTACCATGGCATTTGGAACAATAACCCCTGCTATGTTGAGGAAAATGTCTCACAGAACATGGCGTCATGTAATATTATGCAGCAAGAATGAGGGACAACACACAGATACACTAAATACATAATACATATGGATGGGTATGGACTTACTGGCCATCCTATACAAGGTCTTATGTTCACACACTATTTAGATAAGATACAAAACTACAACAGCTTGTAAAATAATTAATAGTTCTTGTGAAGATAAATACAAGGAAAAACATTTATTTGAGTTATTAAATACCAATGACATTTTACTTATTGTTGAATGTTTAATAGATTCACTTTTAAAATGTAAATCAAGGTATGACTGTCTTTAGTGTATTTGTTTACTGCAAAAAACCTGATTTCTGTATGCTTTTATAACATACTGAGCGTCACTTTGGGTGTCTTCTGAATTAGCTTTATTTTGTTGTTCTGATCAAAATTATCTTCTTTATGAATAAAAAATAAAAATACTAATGAAAATTATGGGTCAACTGAATCTAGATACAGAGTTGTGTTAATTTTTTATGTTTTATTTACAGTTATAATATTTATACGTATTTTGCTGGTGTTTAACACAAAATAACATCTAACACCTGTGAAAAAAAGTTACATTTTAATCCTCAGAGACAAATTTTTGATACACACCCCCAATACATTTAACATGAGAACTGAGAAAAGCCCATCTTACCAACCTGAGCTGCATCAGCTGGTATTAGATTGGCCTTTGCAAGAATTTGCTGTTCAGCACTTTCCACTTCGGGATCAAGTTTGGTACGGAGGTAATCTGGTACCACTTCATGACTGAAAGCTTGCACACGGTTCTCTGTCAGTTTCTAACAGAGATTTCTGATGTTAATTGGATAAACTGCAGCAATAAAAAAAGTAGTAAACAAATATGGATTTTTCATTGTGAAATATCAAGCTTGGTGATAAATCAGGTGAAGGAGGTGGGTTGGTGCCTGAAGCCCTTGTAACTCAGTTGGGAATGCATTGTTCTTAAAACTTAAGTGGGCACAAGGGATTCTGAATTCCAGCTTAGTTAGAGAAGATTTATTCACACCTATTTTGGGGTCACTATAACATAACAACATGTAAAGGTGTGGGGTCACTATAACATAACAACATGTAAAGGTGTAGGGTGACTATAACATAACATGTAAAGGTGTAGGGTGACTATAACATAACAACATGTAAAGGTGTGGGGTCACTATAACATAACATGTAAAGGTGTGGGGTCACTATAACATAACATGTAAAGGTGTGGAGTCACTATAACATAACAACATGTAAAGGTGTGGGGTCACTATAACATAACAACATGTAAAGGTGTGGGGTCACTATAACATAACAACATGTAAAGGTGTGGGGTCACTATAACATAACAACATGTAAAGGTGTGGGGTCACTATAACATAACATGTAAAGGTGTGGGGTCACTATAACATAACAACATGTAAAGGTGTGGGGTCACTATAACATAACAACATGTAAAGGTGTGGGGTCACTATAACATAACATGTAAAGGTGTGGGGTCACTATAACATAACATGTAAAGGTGTGGAGTCACTATAACATAACAACATGTAAAGGTGTGGGGTCACTATAACATAACAACATGTAAAGGTGTGGGGTCACTATAACATAACATGTAAAGGTGTGGGGTCACTATAACATAACAACATGTAAAGGTGTGGGGTCACTATAACATAACATGTAAAGGTGTGGGGTCACTATAACATAACAACATGTAAAGGTGTGGGGTCACTATAACATAACATGTAAAGGTGTGGGGTCACTATAACATAACAACATGTAAAGGTGTGGGGTCACTATAACATAACAACATGTAAAGGTGTGGGGTCACTATAACATAACATGTAAAGGTGTGGGGTCACTATAACATAACATGTAAATTCATAACTGGTTTGACAAATGATGAATGCAGTTTCCATAGAATAGTCTGTTGATGCTGAGCTTAAAGAAATCAGATTAATTAATTACACAGAAATGTGGATCTTCGCACCTTTTTACATCAGTATTTTCATATTAAAAACAAATAAGAGTCTAACTGGTGATCTATCTAAATCCCTACCAATTTTGAAAAACCGACTCTATCATTTGCTTGTTTTTCTAATCTAAAAAATACAGCATGAAGACCATCTTTGTATCTCCCACTGGCTACAGTTTCTATATCCTGCTAATTAAAAAGTCTAAGATGTGTCTAAATGTATTAGAAGTACATTAAGTGTACAACTGGTAACATTCATAGTAACAGCTTAACAACCACAAAGTTACAGTTAATATTTCAGTGGAGTAATGTTGGGACTGTCAAGTTAAATTCTTGTAAAATAACAGATGTTCTACACCTGGACTACTGTGTACTGATAAAACACAAACTGAATCTTAGAAACAAATATTTCTATTGTAAACATCATTTTAACTGAGACATCTTTTCTACATTACAAAGTTAGATAATGCAAAAACAATACAAAAACTGTATGCTGTTATTTTTCTAGATGTAATTTGTCAACATTTTCTAAGTATTTCCATGGAAATAGTTTTTTTCTCTAGCTACATTCTTGCTGTTGAAACTATTCAAGCAGTGGTTGATTGGCAAAAGTTCTCTGATTCTGTTTATGCATAAAGGTTATAGCTTTTTTGAACCCTGTTCTAACTGGAAACAAACAATCGAGTTTCTGTCCATGTTCACTCAAGTATGATTACTTAAGAAGCTGGAAGAAAAATGTATGTATATGTAAAAAAAACTCTCCACAGTAAATTATCTAGTGACATTTTTTAACCTTCAAAATGAATAACTGTTATAAAAACAATGTAATTATGAAATGATTTATTACTATAAAGTATTAAAATTGTTAAAACTGCATGTCTTGCCTTAAGCCTTTATTTACTTTTAAAAATTATATTGCTTTGAGAGGGATGTTTCCTCACACTATTGGTTGGAGATGGTAAGCTAAGTTGTGGCAATTTGTTTTGTTTTGTAGCTTTAAGAATTGTATTTGGAAGAAATAAGTTTCAATAAAATTAAAAAAAAAATTAGGAAGTTGGTTAAATTGATTAAGAATACAGTACTAAGTTTTTATTTTGACCAACACAAAATATTTAAGATTAATTAGTTCTTAGGCTCTTTAACTATAACAAGGATTGTTCCTAACCATATAAAGAATTATTTTACTTTTGTTTTCTGGCACCAAGCCAAGTGCTTTACAAAGTAAACCTCATTCATAATTTATTATCTATAAAGATGCATTTCAAAGTAACATACTTACAATGACTTTCCTTTAAGTTTATATTGAAAATCTATTGATAAAAGAAGTACAAAATAATTAATTGGGTTAAAAATAATCTATTAGAATACATGTTGTTGATAATAACAACAAAAATCTTGTTTTGAAATATTATAAAAGTTGAACAAAGTCTCTATGCAACTGACAAAACAAATAACACTATTCACATCAGAGCTTTATTATCCAAACTTTCATAATTCATTATATACATTAAGTTGGACCTTTTATATAAAAAAATTGTAAAGCAGCATCCCATCTTTCATATAAACATTCATTTACATTCTATAACTTTAAAGTAATTGCACTGTATAAAAATCATTTTGTTGATACAGTATTATCTGTAGAATTAAGGTCATATAAATAAGTACGAGTTTGCAGTGCTTTTCTAACTGAATACGAATTTCAAATGTTTATGGGCAAAAATTAAGGGTTTTTTCTTCTCATCTATCCCACATCAAAACTTGGAATGTTCGTCAAACTAGATTCATCTTAAGCTTCAGTATTTTTATCAGTAAAAAAACAAAAGAAAGCAGATCAATGATAAAACTGACTATCTCTTATTCTACCCACACATTCAAAATCCCAGCTATAGTGTAGGTAGCTTCTGTGTCTGTTTATGTTATATAGATAGTGCTTAGAAATTTAACATTTTATACATCAATCTGTAACATTTTATACATCAAACCTCAGGAGTTTTGATACTTCACTTTCTTTAATAATAAAAATATTTTCCATTTTGGAGCTCCATCAGGAATATTAAAAATTAAAAAGATTTGCAATAATAAATGGAATCACATATTAACTCTCTCACTAAGGGTTTGGTCCAAAAGACAGACCTCATTACCATTTTGTGCTTGTTTTAGTTTTCATGCTATAACTTCTGGTACAGTAGAAATATCTTTACAAAATATTGCAGATTTTCATTCAGTAAACATTACAAGGCTTTTATATACAAAATATGAGATTTTTTAAGCAATCATTTCACCATGCATTGTTTCTTAAAGAATGATGACTATCTAACATGTAAAGAAATTTTGATTTTAAGATTAAAAATATTTTTATGCATCAGAAAGTTGTCAAATTTCATAAGCAAAATATTTATAACCTTCATTTGACTATCAAATGTTTTATTTGAGAAAGAGAAGCTTTATACTATGTCTGTTACGTTCACATTGTATCTATATATGGGTCTGACAACCTTGTAATAATCACAAAAAAATAGGTATAAATTATGCTTTTTTCATTCTAGAACATCTTGAGATTATAACAATAAAAATAAAAAGATTAGTCTGAATAGCTTAAATTTCACAACATCACACATCTTTATATATTAATTTTTTAGTTGTGTGTAACTAACATTACAGAAAAAGCCCTGATGATGTACAAGTACATTCATGTTACAACATCCAACAGTATGAAACAGACCTTTACAAAATGACCTGTCTTTGGTTTGTTCTAGTGAATTAGTATTTTGTAAAATAAGTCACATTCCAGTTACTTTATACATATTACTATTTACATATTAAATTTCAGTTACTGTTCTTAAAACACAGGATAGTAAATAAAGAAATATATAAAACAATGTTTTTTTTTCTACTTTCAAACTTTATTTGTTTGTCCACTTGCCATAATTTGCTAAGCCTTTCCAAGTTTTGCATTTGGAGGATGGAAAACAAATTATTATAAGTTACTCTGCCAGTATTCCATAATTCTACAGCAATTATAAGGTTCACTAATTAAACCACATCCTTTTAGGTGTACATAAGCAAATATTTTCAAATATGGAAAGAGATGAGCAGAGCCACTGTGTTTGATTCACTATAGAAAATTCAGCATATAGAAAATATATACTTGCATTTGGACATTACAAACATCTTATTTGAACTAAAGGTGTATTAAATATTATACCACGTGACAGATAAAATAAATATTTAGAAATTTTGTTTCATAATATTTTAAAAATCAAGAAATTAACTAATGTATAATATTGCAGTTTGATACAAAACTTATTGGCATACATTCATAAAATGGTAGATAAATAAAACTTTGAATGTGAGTCTACAAATGTGATAACTTGCCTTCTGACCCCTGACCATAGAAAGACCAATAATAAGAGGGTCAATAGCAGGTTTATTATATTGTTTCTTCTGTTTGAGAATTGCCAAAGCAATTTACTGAAATACAGCCTGAAACATTCACTTACCGCAAGCTCCTCATCTCTTTCAGGAGAAAGTGCCAACGGTAGTAAAACTCTGTTTCTTAACAGCGGCGTTTTATCATTCTTCAAGATCTTCATTAATGTGTTCACTTGGCCAGATAACAAGGCAAAGTTGTCTAGGACGTTAGGCCTAGAATCAGTTAAAAATAATATCTGACAAAAACACTTTAAAGATGCACTGTAAATTCAATATTTCAGAATTTTTAAAAACACTTCATCTGTTTTCAAACACACCGCTTATGAATGAAACAAATATACTTCTCAGCACTGACACACCAAATATAACTCCCTCAGTAACAAAACATCTAGTTTTATTAACATTATGTTATGCAACATTAACAAACTTAACTTGCAGATTATACATAAATATTATAAAGTAAATACATGTAAGGTTTAACTTTCATCTCATAAGTTACGAATTTGAAATATTAGACGCAAAGTTAAGAGCTGAAAACAAATGTTTCATAACACAAGTTTTGAAGAAATTGAATACATATGGATATATATATATATATATATACACACACACACATATACATACATATATATATATATATATATATACACACACACACACACATAAATAAATTTTTTATGCAAAAAACTTTATTACTTAAACTTAGAATTGTTATATTAAACGCACTGGTTTTTAAAATACCTAAGCAACTAATTGCTTTGTTTGTGGTCCATAACTCTAATTACATGTGAATCCAAACAAAAACATTTAACCAAAAGCACATCAAAACTGTAATTAATTCCACTACTTATTTCAGACATTACTAAGGTGAGATGATTATTATACTTCATTGTTTTTGAACCCATGAAATATTAGCGTAACAAAAAAAAACAACTGAACTTAATAATATCCTGTGATGTACTGGAATACATCATATGTAAATCGGAATAAGAAATTGTAAATGTTGTACATTAAATTCAAAATATGCAGGAAATCATGGACTGGGTGTTATTATCAAATAGCTTTTTGCATATAACTTTATTATAAGATTTGTATGCATGTGCACACCATAAATTGGGTTGTTATGGTTCTTCACATACATTTCAAAGCTAAACGTATTAGGAGAATATATTTTGTGAAAGGGGGATGTTGAGTTCTCTTAATATAGGGAGAAAGCCGACCACAAATGTTAATCACAGCCTGGGTTCTGTTATTAGTGTTTACCATTAGTTCTTGATACCATCTATTGGAATAGACTGCTACTGTGTTGCCAAGCAGTAACAAGTGCACAAGAGTTCAGAGCCTACCTTTTCTATCCTCCTGAGGGCATTTCATAACACCCAAGTGTGTTCCAAATGAATTCAGCTCATTGCTCTGAACTGACCATGACATACTCTGAATGTTATGACCATTTGGCTAACTAAGTATGTAACTTAATTCGAATAGAAACCTACTACATGTAGTGTCCTGTTTCTGTACTACTATTCAATATGCTAGTATTCTTTTTGTATTAAATGACCCAGAACTGCTCACAGCACTTCAACTGAGGTCACAGTAAACACAGGATCACAACTTCCATATTTCCTATGCAGATTATTTCCTGTTCCATTCTTAGACATTCAAATGTGGATTGATGGGATTTTGATAGTTTTTAATATAGAATATTCTATACATATAATGAAGTCCTCATCATCTGAAAGTCTTTGACATTGCATATCCTGCTGCTTTATGATAACATAACTTTTCTTGAATTTCTATTAATTGGTAAACATGATAGCCACATTAAAAAATCAATTTGATAATTAGCTATTGCATTATGGGTGTGGGTATATAAGGAAAATAAGAAATTTGCTTCAAAATTAGTTAATACAGCACTAATGAGTATGCCATACTAAAATGATTTCAGAGTGTTACAACAATGTTACAGTTCACGTTGCATGTCTTCACCTGTTGAAGTGCATCTTAACAATAGTCTACAGTGTAATTTCCATTGCAAAAGGCTAACCTTTAAGACTCTAATGCACTACTCCCTGCAGGGTTTTTACAATCTATATATCATATGAGGACAGTGGTTTAACAATAACCTTTCAACAGTCTGATCATGAAGAAATTAACAGGTGTTGGATCCAGCAACTTAACCATTTTAGTTTCCAGTGGAGAAGTATGCAGTGGTATCACAGGATACAGAACTGGAAGCCTTAACCTGCTGGTAATGTTTCCTACCACACAGAGAACTTTAATGACTTTGGTGTACATTGTTAGCTGGGGAAGGTGGATGACTTTTATGTTTGTGGATTCTCACCTGTTACAATATGATAGTTTGCTTACAACAATTGGGGTATATGTTACATGTCTTTCCAGCTTTCCAATGCCAAGTAGTACAATGCAATCGACATCCTTGTCTTGGAAAAATTAAGTGCAAATTTTAGTCCCATCATGACTCACAAAGCTATAACAAAAGGTATATTTTGACCTATGCAGGTTTAAAATACTTTAACATCTGAACGTTAAAACCTTCAATATTACAAACTCACATAAATTACTTATGATCTCATCACAATTCCTAGTATATATTTAACTGAGAATTCTTTTATTTTACAGATAAGTCACATAAATGAAATAAAATATTTGCATGTAATTTAAAAATGTTACATAGAACAGTAATAATGTTTTTATATTTAAGTAAAAATTACATGGTATATCTATACCTACCTGATGTTATGTGCAACACTCATGTAGTTATATATAAAACGCTCGCATTGCAAGAGTATCATATTGCAACTAACTGATGAACTGCAGCTGACTTAAACAAAACAAAGCTTTACTTAATAGTCACCATTACTCGCACTTTAAGTCTTTTTCATATTATATTATTCCTTAAAAAAATATAACTAGTTATATTTATATATAGAGGATTCTGTTACAATAAAAAGTAACCCTAGCAGTTGAATTAAAAAATAAATACATACCTTGACAATAAAAACTGGTCACAGTCCAGAGAATGCTATTATCAGTAACATTTGTTTTGATAACAAAACTGTTGAGCAAATAAACACACTTTAGACAAAGGTGTTAGCCAAATCAATAAATAATAATAATACAGTCTGTCCTCACATTACAGATATTCATGTTATAGAATTTCACCCATAAGAAAATTATAGAGCGTGACCAATAAATTCAGGGTATGAACAGTAAATTTGCCCATACAGTATTTGGGGTTAAATATAAAACTAATTTAACACAAAATGCATAAAAAAACACAACCAATCTGGCTAAAAATCATAAATATTATTTTAGAAATGCAAAGCACCTTTCCAAGCATCAGTGACATAAGTGATGTGCTTTGCTCATATTTTCAAACACTTCTGTTACAACCATCACATGATCACATGATTGTTCTTTCATCATTTTTCAAAATTTATCAGTGTATTACCCTTCCTAAAAATGTCTGGAAAGAAACGATTATGTTTGAGTGCAAGTAGTGAACCAAAGGGAGCACAGAAAGGAATTACTTTTGATGTCAAACTTAACATTTTCAGATGGTTTGATGCCAGAAACTATTGCTAAAAATTCAGGGCTTAGTACCTCTATAATGGAAAGAATAAGTAATAATAAAGATAAAAAATCTAGGCAAGTGCTAAAGTAGCTACACCTCTAGTTGCTCATACACTGTATTTTCACACATGTGGAGTGATGCTTAATATGGGAAAACTCCCAAGTGTGTGGATTGAGAACCAAACACACCTCAAAAGAATGAGAGATTGCAGAGAAGTCACAGCTCTCAAAAACAAGCAAGCCTCTGATGCATGATAAAAATGAGAAGCATAATTCCTGGTGAAGGCCCTTATGGTACCAATGAATACAAATGGGACCAACATAATGCCAAAAGGTATAACAAAGAATGAAAGGATGATAAATTGTTGAATGAAACATAGAAACACGTGGCAAGATAAGCCAAAAACATGTGTCCCATATACTGACCAAGACCAACCACAGCCAGGGTCAGAGGAAAGAGAAAAGAAAATGGAAAGGAAATCAGAGAGAGGAGGGAGATCAAGGTGGAGAATGAAAAATGACTGTCAGCAGAAAATGAAACTAACAATAGGAGAAATGAAAGAAATTAGTATCCACAGGATTTAATGTGACAAGAAGATGACCTCAAACACTAGGGGAAGAGACTGAGACAAGGAATAGGAGCAAAGGGCAAGGTCAAGAAAAAAACCTGGGAAAATAATACAAACTGAATTTGTATAATGTCAATCCAGCTATCCAGAGAGAGACCACCACCACCAAAGAAAACTTGGCAAAGAAAAGGTGCTTGTATTCATTTTTATGACAAAGCCACATCAGATTATCTGCTGTGTCTACCAATCGAGGAATGGGAGCTTGATGAAGAGCATGTACACAAGGAGGAGGAAGGAGTACAGGAAAGTGAAGAAAATGAAGAAGTCACAACATAAGAGGAGAAAGTATGGAGGTGTCAGGGGAGAAGAAATTAAAGAAACTAAGAAAGCAAAGAGATGGAAGTGAAATTCATAGAAAAAACCACTCTGGAACACAATAAAATTCTTCACACACGAGATGGAGGTATGAGAGAGAATACAAGATGGGTAGTGAGAAAAATATAAATATGAAAAAGGAGGAACCAGAAAGTAAAATAGAAGGAAAGTCTTGATCTCCAACAGCCTAAATAAATACCAAGAACAGAAAACCAAGGAAGGAAAGAAAAGGAAGAATGTCTAAAAGATAGGACAAAAAAGAGTAACAAACATGTGGGGGATGAGACATTTGGGTGTGAAAGAAGAGCTATCACAGAAAAAAACAAACAGTGTGAACTGTAATGACAAGCAAGAAAAATAAGGTGAACTCCAAGAACTGGAGTCAAGGAGTGAAAAGGAATGAAAATTTGAAAGAATCTAGGCAAAAGAAATGGAAAGGAATACAGTTGAGAACAAAATCCAGAATGCAATTATAAGTTTGTGACTATTCCAGAAAAAATAAGGCACAACCAAAAGTAAATCAGGCTAAAAAATAAGTTTCAAAAGATCAATGCCAGTTGAGGAGAAAAAAATTACAGCTGATGGGATGGGAATAAGAGACCAATAAGTATGTGGTAATCCATAACATGTCGAACAATGGTTGCTGTGTCTCCTATAGTTAACGAGCCTCAGAAAGCTGTAGTAGAAATAATACCTGTATGTGTAATATCACACTCACACAGGACTACGTGCAAGACACTGTTATTTGAAAATTCATGACAAAAATTCAAAGCCTTTGAAAAAAAAAGCCAAATAGAAACTAATGTTTTGTTAACAGATTCAAATATCATCATTTTAAATGCACATGAGAGATTCTGAATATGTTTAATGCAGTGCCAGAAAGAAGAATACAGTTATAATAACTGTAAGTGCAAAGAAGTTACTGCACTTAGAGTTTGTGTCACTCTCATATTGGTAGAGGCTTTTGTCATATGATGGCATCATCGTGTCCCAGTGTAGTTCACATTAAAACACGTGAAATTAAATAAAAGTTGCCTGAAAGTTAGATGCATGGGAAAGATAGCTATTCTGTGCAAGAAGATAAGCTATCATCTTGCAAATATTAATTTTCCATTTCAGTGACATTTAATAGATAATTACTATTGAAACATTTCTGTCAACAAAACATCTGACACTTGATGAACCTACAAATGTTTAAAGCTGTCTTTGAATTTATGACTAGTGTAAGTACCTTCAAATGCAGCCTTATCCTAAGCATGTGAATACTGTATATTGGAAACGGCTGCCATATACCATTATTAAAAGCAATCAACTTTTGGTGACATGACTGGCATCACATTATCTAGGGAAGGCCAAACAACGTCAAAATATAGTTTTGATACACGTCATTGAATCATAACTTTATACTGACTTGGTTGTCTTGACTTACTTATTTGAATATTAAAAATAATATTAATATAATGTATTCAGCTTTGTAGAATCCATTACTGTTTACTCTCTATTCTCTTCACTACAACTACACACTAAAAATTTTATTTTTATAAAAATCCCATACAAGTTTTTCTTATTTTTTTCAGACCACCAGCAATTTTTAAAAAAGTATTCTTGTCCAGGTGTAAGTCTTTAAATACTTCTCTCCACTAAACATCATTTTCACAGTGACTTCCATTATTAAGATCATCAAGGTATTTTAATAGTTTTGAATAAGAAAACCATTTCAGTCAAAGTCAGCTAATTGCAGCAGATTTGTATCATTAGCAAATATAAGAGATTATTTTCCAATAACATACATAAACTATTACAGACATAAATTCCTGATGACAAGACAAGTTTCCAATCAAGAACAAGAGCAATCAGAAAGATTGCACACCCTCACCTTGCCATTCCTTTGAGATTGCACGTGTTTATATTAAAAAATGTCAGATTTCACCTTCAAAAACTCAGAAATATTAATGATGGACCATTTTCTGTAGTGTGATGAGGGGTCTCAACCTTAACATGCTCCTAAAATTTGGAACAAATCTGATCACATTAAACCAAAACTTTGAAAATGTCCTCTCTTCCCATTATAATAAAAGCTTCAGAGAGATCCAGAATCCAAACTCAGACCAAATTTGGGGAGGATTGTTCCATAATTATTTCTAAAATTGTGTAAAATTTGTGTATACCTTGGTCGTTAGTTTTTGAGATATGCACATAAAAACAACACACACATGGACCTTACTGCAATACCCCCCAGGGGTTTAACAAATGATAATTTACCCCCTCTTTTTTCTTTTTGCCATTGTGTTATTTCTCTGTGCATTTAATATACTAATTGTCAATATAATTAATATCAACCAAGGTAAGTTCAAAAAAAGAAAAAATACTTGAAGCACATAAGGAGAAGAAATATCTTTTTTAAAATAACGTTTAGAATTGTTTATTAAATGTCAACTTTTTGAATGCTTTCTTAATAACTTTTAACAACAGATTCAAACACCTTTTTAATAACAACAAGAAGCGAAGACATTCAGTGGTAAAATAAGCCACAAAGCTTTAATTTTTTGGTTATGTTTTACCGACACCATGTCTTAAGATAAATTGAACTTAGAACCACTTTTGACACTTAGTTTTTTAATAGTAAGGTTTTTTTCTCATTCCAGCTATCAAATGTTAACACTGAGCCAACAAACTTTCAAAAAATGACAGTTAAAGAATTCTTTTTCACTTTTTCTTATAAGGCCTTCTTATAGGTTTTAAAATAAATCTTCTTACAGTTTGAAGACTAATTTTAAAAATGCTTTCTGTATCTCTGCATAAAATATTCAGAAAAAAATCTTCCTTCTAAGAAATTAGTTCACTTGGAAACCTCAAAATACAGTTGGGCATAATTTATTTACTCTTGTTGCACATAGAATGCTTTATTTCTCTAGTTAAGGCATTCTATGAAATTGCATTAAATTTCATGTTTATTTATTAATAAAAACACTACCATAAAAAAGTAATTAGAAATTACACTATAATAGATACAAAATTTGCTTCTTTTGATGGCATAAATATTCTGTTTGTAAATACCGCTACTGTATATAGAAAATAATTAGTGACATCAGTATGCTCGGAAATGGAGTATAAATAAACTTTTTTTAATTCTCTCTAACTTAACAACACAAGCTTTAACATAGCATTATACTTCAAAGACAAACTTTGCAATTTTGTCTATAACAGCATGTTGTGTGTTTTAGACTGAATGTTGCTAAATTATCAGTGTTATATGCCTGTGATGCAGGATGGTATCACGAACCTTACTTAATATGAACAAATTGAAATGGCCACACCCAGTGGTAGATTTTACGTTATACAGGTCCAGGAGCTAATAATTTTTGTGGTCCTTAAATTCCATGTAATTTTACATAGAATAAAATTATCAATGGGCTCCCATTAAAACCATGGGCCTTGGCACTGAGCCTCCTCTAGCCCCTACCTAAATACACCCCTGGCCTCACCCTTGCAGATAAATAGTAGTGACTAAAAGTCATGTGCATGATAAGCATTTCATGACCAACATGGCTTGATAAATGGTTATTGTATCAGTACATAAAGCCATATTCCTCTCCATAACCTTTAGCAGTCTTTAAGACAGACTATAATTTCACTTTGGGGAGAGATAACATAGATTGTACTATAACTTTAATTTTGTTCTCATTTTTGGATTCTACTTTAACTTGGAAGATTTTATATTTACATTTGGGGCCTACTAATAGAACTCGCATCACTAAAGTTCAAAGTACTGGACAATGCTCTGTTTCACAGAATTGTAGTGTCATTTAGTTATGACATGTTATTTGATAGTATAAGAAATAATGATTTTATTTGATATGAGGCACAGTTTATGAACTGTGATTTTTATGTTGTCTTGTTACAGTTTTTAACCTTGCAATTATTTCTTGCTAAAAATACGTATTCAGAAGTGTATTATCAAATTTGTAAACACTTACATTAAATCAAAGCATAGATTTATTGTGTTTCTTAGTGATTTGGTTAGGAAAAATGTCTTGATAATGATTGAAACAATAAGAATATTTACCAGTTTATTGTTTCATATTCTGTTTCTAGTTTCATCAGAAATGAAGTCAAAGAGTTTTTCACATCTTGTGTTCTACTAATGAGGGCATCTATTGCTGCTTCAAGAGCTTTCTCTTCACGCTAAAAAAGGAAAAGGTTTAATGAAAGAATGAAAAACATGTCATAAGACAATTAGAAAAAACAGACAATGGTTAGATTATATATTATTACAAATGATAAAAATAAAGAACCCACATAATAGCTTTTAGCCAATGACCCATTCATTCGTCTTTTGGATGACCAGGTGCACATGATGATAGCAAAAAGTTGAGCACACAGATGACAAGAGAGACAATAATACAAAATTAATTCCAGAAAAAAATATATTTTACTGTATTTTATATTTAATATACCATTTGACTCCTTCTCCTATTCCCTCAAGTATTACCAACCAATGTCAATCAGCATTCATGGTATTAGGTAATATTCTGATTACAATAATTTCAATATCAAACTTTACCTTTGAAATGATTGGAAATTATAATTTCCAAATGAGAATTTTAACTATTTTGACAGAACAAGTATCATTAGTATCGAATTTTATTTTTGTTCTCCAAGTGGAAACCTTAATCAAAGTACATTAAATATTGGACAAGTTTACTAACAAGAATCTAGTCTTAACTTTAGAAAAATTTATAAAACTTAATTTTACATATCTAGTCAGTTTCAACTAAAGTGATATTTATTAACATACATCCTTTGTTATTTTATTTTACACTACTTCTGGCTACAAATAGTAAAAATCCCAGAAAAACTAACAGAAATTTAACAGTGACCTAAGTCTCACCTTTTAAAATAGTTTTACCATTAAGTTTTTTATGGTTGATAAACTTTTTGTTGATAATATTTCTAAATTAAAGTGAATTTTTATAGGTACTTCCATCCACTCACAAGGTTAGCTTTTCATCTTTCGTGCTGTCGTCTATTTGCAAATTTATTTTAATGCTTACAACCAGTCTTCAGCTACATCTAAAAAATCATTTTCTGGGTACCAACATCCACATGAGAGTAGAATAAAGATCCCATACTCTCTTCACCACAAGGTCTAGAGTCTAGAGGAATTCTATCAGAAGACTCAAGAAACTCACAAGATGACCTAATGCCTAGGAATGTCTCATCTAAAATCAGAAGAAAGTCTATTGCATACACTCAACACCTGCAACTGTGAAAAAGTCTGAAATAACTCAGGTTGTTAACAATCATATAAAGAAATAAAAGGTATTCTGTTTGTATTCTGAATAGCCTATTACATGAGCATTAGTACAGAGCTACCTTGTGTTATAGTTATGTTAAAATCTGAAGAAGGGCCACAAGTAGCAGACAATACCTTGAGGAAGGAGAAATGGTGATTTGATGTAGACAGTGAAAGATGAACAAGTGTGGAATTGACCACATGCCAAAACAGAAAATCTCCTTCAAAGGCTAATGGATGCTTTAATAGCCACTGAAGTTGAAAGGAATAAAGCAACAACTCTGTGAAAGCAGGAAAATCAGAAGGTATGACACAATGCCACACGAAACTCCAAAATCAAGGAATCTTTCCCAAAGAGAAACTTGGAGGTGCAGCAGCTGTTGGTTGAGAATCCTGGAATACCTGAGTCAAGGTCAAAAAATGGAGAAGGGTAAATAGAATAGATTAGCTGTGTAACAGCTCTGTGAGAGAAACTGAAACTCGTTGCCAAGGGCCTTACAAAGACCAGATGTGAAGATGAAGGATGGACAGCATCAGATGGAACATCAGTGACTGGGATTGATAAAGCAGGTCAGGATGTTATGGAAGGGGAAGTACCACTTGCAGTTGAAAAAAACCCAGTAAGAAGCAATAAGAAGGGCTATGTACAGAGTAGTATGGGTGGGAGAGATCACCTGATGAAGTAAACAGATGGGAGAATAAGCATAAAGGAACTGAGAGACCCATCTTAAGTGAAGTTATCTTTTGCCATGGCTTGAAAGTGAGAAATTAGGGATCAAAAATTAGTTAATTTTTGATTGAGAGTAGTGGCAAAGGCAAGGATATGGGATGTACTCATGTGCAGGCAGAACCGACTGAAGGATAGAGGGGCCACTCCATGGCAGTACCAATCCAGTCAGAATAGATGATCAGCTATGACACTGAAAGCACCAGGTACATAACATGCTATCAAATGAATTTGATGTGTGTATGTCCAATAAAGGAGATTCAACGTGCAAAAGCACCCCCTTGGTGACTGATACTAACACCCATGATAGAATTGAAAAAATGAATCATAACGAGGTGATAACAGGAAAAATAAAAAAATGACCCAAAGCTAGACAATCAGTCAGGAATTCATGAGCCCTGAAAAAGAACACTCTTTGATGAATCAACAACCCAAAATCTCCAGGTGATCCACCTAGGCATGGCCAGCCCTCTAGAGGTACATCCAGAAACAGACGTAAATCTCATCATGAAGAAGGAACAGGACTCCTTTGGATATCTGTCCAACCATCAATGATGATCACCTACAAGGGACAAGGGAATGGTGATCCTATGTGAGGTTAATGTGATTGTGAAGGGTCCATTGTAGAGACCATACAAGAGTATAAGAGGGGTCATGGAAGACCACATTTCCAGAAGTGATAGAGCGTCATGAGCAGAAAGTGATAAAACAGACATGGCTTTTGAATGGTACATTCCATAGAACAGAGCTAGAGAGGAGAAGAATAGGCCCAACTGAGATGAATGTTGAAAAAACACTCCAATGAATAAAGTATTCAGCAGGGTGAAAGAAAGGTTTCTCTAATTTGATCAACCAGCTAATCTGCACACCTTCAGCTAGGAGATATCTTGTTTGACCAGCCAATTCAAGTTTGGAATAAGCAAGAAGAAGCCAGTTGTCCATACAAACATGGAAGCACAGGCTCAAGGCAGGAACATGATGAGAAGAGGAGTGGACTACATAACAAAACATTTATGGTACTGATTCCAGAATGAAAAAAAGATAAAAAAGATCAAAGATATGGATGAGGAAGCTTTGGTACAGGAATGTGTGGGAAAAAATTTGGAAACATCCCTCTTTGTCATTCAAAGACTGGGTGAAAATGACCACCCATGAGAAAGGTATGCATCCAGGGCAAAGCAAGGAGTGTTCACATACTAACTCAAATGGGATAAACTGTTGACAGAATGCTAGTTCCTGTTCTTTTTGGGAACCATAAACATGCAGGAATAAAATCCTCTCTAGCCTGGTGTAACTAATTTAATAATCTATTGTGCAAGGAGGTTCTGAACCACCTTTGATAGATGCTTGCATGACAAAAGATAACATGGATGAGGGAAGGAAATGGGATCAAGAGACAATATGGGAAGGGAAAGAAAGGGAATAACATACCTCTCTGAGAATATTCTCTGAACTACAAATCCAGTGAGGAAAAGTTCCAACAGAGAAACAAAATTCAACAGACAAGATCTCACTATACCTAAACTGATCAAGTTACAAAATCAAGTGACTACAATCTGTTGGCAAATTGTGTGTTATCAGATAAATTAATGAACTGAAGAACCATGGGAAGGTGGATCAGAAAGGGGTTGGAAAACAGGAACTGATGACATGTTTAGCCTGGGTGATGACAAATAAAATAATAAATGAGTGAGGGTAGTATGTTGATGGGCCAAGGTCACCCACAACTCTAAAAGCTCAAGAACAGAGTCAAACACATAACATCATAGGAAGGACATCATGCGAAGGTTCCAACAGCAGATAAACCACATGTAAAGCACAAGAGCCTCAGATGACAAATGAGCAAATGTAAAAAATATCTGCACAATAACTTTCAGGATTCCTGTGAAGAGCATCAGATAAAAGATGAAGGGAGAAAAGGTATTATAACAGGGTTGTAAAGGTGAAAAAATTAACAGGGTAAATATGGTTTGATTTCAAAATTAGCAGAACAGATCTTAGCATGTGTTGGTCTTAAAAGAGACAGTCTGCCTGATGATAAGATAGGGCAGACATCCAAAATCCTCAGGGGACAAAGCATACTTACATCCTCCCCCAACCAGTGGCAAAACAGGCTGCATGAACCAGGATATTTTTGGACAGGACAAGACTAAATAGGGTGAGGAAGGAGACTCATGTAAAATGGAAGGACTAGGGTCACATAAAATAGACTGCAAAGATAAAACACACATACCCAAGATATAAACTCAGAAGAGACTGAGGACAAATGAGTGGATTCCACAGTTAGTGAATGGGAAGTCACAACAAATTCCTGAGAAGCAAATGTTAAAAATCACTGTCAGCTTTGGCTGCCTTAAAAGACTCAGAAGGAAGTGGGGCAGAAGGAGACAACAGAGACTGGTGTCTATAGTGTTCAATCACCTGATGAATAAATAACAATTTCCCTAAAGGCTACCTGCAACAATAATTGAAAAAAACATTATCAGATGCAGGATAAACACCTTAAATGGTGGCAGTAATTCTGAAAGTCATAATCAGCAAACATAAGGATGTAATATGGAAAAAATCAAAGAAGTCCATAACTAGTAAAATGGTGAAGTTAGAAGAAAAACAAGCCACAAAAAACCCCAACAAAAACACTTCTGAGTAAACACTTTTGTAAGCAAAACGAACATCTGAATGCTTCTGTTAACAAATAAGAAGTGATAGTTTAGTGGTGGTGCATCATGTTATAGTAGTTTTCTCCTACTGGTGGAGAGATGATGCATAGTGATTTACACAAGAAACATGTTGGAACTATGGATTCCAACACAGAGATTTGAAGGTTTCTGGCATGCATTCAAAAATAGTTGCAAATGGAAGACAGCACAAAAGAGAAAAGCTACTCTTGTTAGTAGAGGAAGAGAACCGCATCAGAATATAACTTTTTTCAATAATAAGGAAATCAATGCAAATGCAAACAAAACACACATTTCATCCCTTCATCATGTATAAATGAAATGCACTAAAAGTACAGCCCTTCATTGACAGTTTATACTGGGAATAGCTATCATACAAGCAATCATAAAGACTACAAAAGTAGATTTATCATACTTAGTAGTAATAGTCCGAGTACAGGAATGATTCCTATGATTAAAATGTGGAGAAGTAAAATTTTTAGCTGGTCAAAGAAACTACCTGTGAAACATTGACACTTTATTTATGTACATTACTTAGATATGTTCAACAAATAAGGATTGAAGATATTAAAATATTTAATGATCACTTAATTTACACTTAAGTATGGTAACATTCAAAATTTCCCTTATAATCACATACTTAACAGTTTTTGGATTAGAATGGAACATAATGATGTGCAACTGAAATAAATGTCTAACTATAAAATTATTGATTTATTAATTCACTTCCTAAACTCAGAAATATTACTGATATACAAGCAATTAATTTTTTTATTAAAATATTTATTATAATGCTTTTCAAAATGTCAAAACATTCAACATTTTGCTAATCTACTAAGATAAATCTGTGATTATCTTAAAAATCTAACACAACTAAAAATTTTAATATATTAGAAAATAAATAACTTTCTTCACATGTTTTTTACATTCCTGTTACAACAAAATTTTAGTGAGTAAAAAGTTTTTAAAGATGCACAGAAAACTTTTTAAAGTATGAATACAATAACATAATTATGTGTGGTTAAAATAAACTATACCTAAAATATTATGAACCTTCAATGCATTTAGATGTTGTCAGCTTATTTGCATTCAAACATCCAATTTACTATTTTTTACTTTCCAATTCCTTTAATACAGCTGTTCCTTTCACAGTACACTGCAATGAAATGTCCTAAACTTATACAATGTTGTAAGAGATGGGTAACACTGGTGCTCCTTCGTCATTTTGCCTATGCTAATATTTAACAATAAATCAATTATAATCGTGATATCTGTTTTGTCAAGGAACATAAAATTTCACATTACAATAATTAAGAGTGTACTAACAATGAAAAATATTAAATATTACAGGTACACAATTATCTTGACATTTTGAGTGGGTGCAGCCTCTCAAAATTACTGAACTTCATGGAGTATCTGAAATGTCTGGAAAAATAAGCACTGCAAAGAATTTTAAAGCGTCTTTCACATGCTGTCAATTTAAATCAAAATAAGTTTGGATTAAGAATGGAATTAATTTGACCTTCTTGTGTTTTGACAGTGACACAGTTAGACATATATCGGAAATGAAGAAGAGCTTGAAATCACCTATGGTTCCAGACTTTTAGACATCCTGCAGACTTGAAGCAATTCTTTAAACATTTTATGGTTTTTGAGAAAAGAACATTGCAATAAAAACACTATTTAGACTTTTAAACATAATATTGTGCGTTCTCAATTCCTTAATATATGATTTCACTATCTACTGATTAATCACATAAATTTTTTTCTCACTGATATACAGTAATACCTTTTCAACTCCCTTTATGTAAACCATTTCAAGTAATTTATATTAAATTTACTGAACTGACAAATAAGTGTTTTGTAGGTTACCTTCACTAAATTATAGCTATATTACACACATATTTATTCCAGCAACTAATCTGACAGTTGAAACAAAACATCTGAATTAACCATTCTGCAGTTTTTTAAACTATGTTCTATAATGTACAGTTTCTAGCAGTTCTATCAAATTGCAAATCAAAATTAGTGTAAGGATTAATAACACAAAAATTTTAATTTTAATATTGTACTCGAATTAACTTCTCTCAGTAAGCAATTTCTATTAAACAATCTATGAAAAAAATATCATTATAACAACCTGATAACACCACAACAGTGCACGTCACATACTCTCACATAACCAACAGGACTGTTTTTTTGTTGTTAATGATATTTGTGCAAAAATACACATGGATTACCTGTACTAGACTTTAATTTTGAACTGAGACATGAATGTGAAGGTAGCAAGTCAACTGCACCCACAACTAATATGTTGGTTATTCTTGTCTGACCAAATAGCAGGATTTGACCATCATTCTTAAAACAGCACTTAGAGCCTTAAAGTTCTAAACCCAAACGAGCCGTTTTTGCATATAAAATTCTCAACAAGTGGGTTTCTCGACATCACTGATTGTTAATTATTATTACAATTAGATGTCACTCTTACTTTATCTGTTACCGTGTATTATAATTTACCCAAGTTTCACATTGTATTATACTCAAAAACTAACGTGTGATGAATTTGTTACTAATAATAGCGTAATACTCAATATACTGTTGTGTACGCGAGGGGTGATATTGTTAATGTTGCTGTAAATTGTATTACTAAGAACCATTGCGAGTAAACATGTTTCAATCACAGACAGTAGACCATATATTTTCGAACACAATCAGTTAACTAAATTATTATTTTGTCTAAAGCATATATGATACAGTTATACAGTGACTATTACTGTATACTATATTAGTATTATAACATATAAACTGTAACAACCCGATACTACAACTGCAAGTAACTTTGTGACTGCAAACTCACAAACTTTAAACCCCACATGATCAACGTAAAATTCACGTGCAAACACTTTGTAATTTTAATGACAGCCATCCCATTACTAAGTTCCTACTTTTATAATGGTTGAAGCCTCTTATCATAGATTATTTCTTATACATCAAATTCGGTATACAAGAAGAAGAAAAAAGGAAAAAACAACATACGTCCATTTTAATCCATTAGATGTTTTACGCGCCCTCTTACGGCATATATATATATATATATGTATGCCAACAGAAGCTCGGTAAAACACGCATTCTCGTATTTCACAAATATGCACATATGGTTTAGTTGTAAGCTTCAAAGTTTATAAGACTAAAATTCGGGATTTGATTGTTGTGATTGAATAGTGAACCTGACGATGACCGAAGAAGGTCGAAACGTTGTTCGCTCTTCTATTTAAAATATTTCCTGAACCCAAAACGAGCCGTTTTTGCATATAAAATTCTCAACAAGTGGGTTTCTCGACATCACTAATTTTTGGGGATAGTTTTAATATAAGCCCTAGTTAAGAGAGGCAGAAAGAGGAACGAAATAAAAAAATAATTTATTAATTAGTTTAATAGTTAGTTAATTAGTTTGTTTAAGTATTAATCAGTTAGTTTAATAGTTTAATAATAGTTTATTTTAAATGGTTAGTTTAATTGTTTTTTTATAATTTTTACTTTGTAACTTCATTTTTTTAATATATCAAAATAAGACATCCCCCTAAAATAATCCCTAGTGTCATATTTTGTATTGGTTTATTTTGGGCTTGAGTTGTTTTATAAGTAAGGCTTCTTTAATTTTGAAAACTGTCATGACTTCTACACTGGAGAAACAAGTAGAAAAATGGAAACCAGATTCAAAGAACAGAAAAAGTCAACTTCACACGTTTTCAAATGCTGCAAATCAAATAAACACAACATAACCATAGAAAACACCCAAATTCTAAATAAAGAAACAATTATAAAAAAACGCAAAATTAAAGAACCCTTACTTATACAACAACTCAACTCCAAAATAAACCAATACAAAGGAACACCTTTATACTTATATTAATAAATATAATCAAACATCTAAGCACACCCTTTACATTCCTACACTTAGTTACACAACCCCTTCAAACATGTAATCAGCTATCAGTCAGTTACCTCTTTCTTTCTTTATGAACCTGACGATGACCCAAGAAGGTCGAAACGTTGTTCGCTCCTCTACATAAACATTTTTTCAATCCAAACCAGCCGTTTTTACTTATATAATCACTGTTATATTTTCGAAGCGGAAGATTTAAATCAATTAACTTCAGAAACTAATACCAGAGTATCGTTCCTTATGTTTATATCAATAAATTTCGAAGTATCTAAGCAACTTATTTACTTATCTGGTCCTCCGCTGGTACAGCGGCCAGTCTTCGGGTTTACAACGCTAAAATTAGGGGGTTCGATTCCTTTCGGCGGACTCAACAAATAGTTCAACGCGGTTTAGTTATAAGAAAATACACAAATACTTATGTATGTATTCAGTGTACGACTGAGATTAATTGCATTTTGCAAGAACAACGTTTTAATTCTCGTGCTTTCCTTGGAACTATTTTTCATTGTCGATGGGATAATTCTCATGTTGATAACTACCTATTGATGCTCGACACCTCAGTTTCTACTGTGACAACTTTTTTAAAGGGATAGGAGATCAACCATGTATTATGAAAAGCTTTCCATCTGCAGATGTTCTTTATACGTTGACTTTTGTCCGTTTATTTGTTTGCTTTGATGAATTTCGTGTAAACCTACTCGAGGAGTAACTGCGCTAACCGTCTATAATTTTTAAGAGATAGGCTAGAGGGAAGGCAACTAGTTAATGTTGCCTACCGCCAACTCTTGGATTACTCTTTATCAACGCCCAATGTTAAAGGTGATGAGCATGGTCGGCGACGGGATTTAATCTCCCGATCCGTAAATTGAGAGTCGAGAGCCCTAAAAATCATTGGTCTTTAAATGCGCTGCATTGGAAGCCTACCATGAAGAGCTCTAAATACTATCTTTATGGGAGTGTTGTATTTTTGACTTTCTACATAATTTAATAATCTTTTTACAGGAGCGTCTTTCTTCGGAAAGGCATGTAATTTATTTGTTAGAGAACAGCATTGTCGAATGTTTGGAAATTTGCTGTAAACTAAATATAAGTGTTAAACATGTCCAAAGTGCTGCTGTTATCACTTGTATGGCACAACATTGTATCAGTACATGCAAAATGTTCATTTAGTACTACTAAACCTCTCCTTAAAACAACACACACACACACATATATACACATATCAGCACTAAAGCAAAAACCAAAGTCTGAATACAATAACCGAATGATATTTTTCGTGTTCCAGTGTATCCATAAGTTTCATTTTTGAGAGAAAAATGTACGATTCAATGTTATCATTTCAGACATTAAGTGTTAATATATTATCGTGTAACTATAGTGATTTTCATGTCGTTGTTTTGCTTTATATCATCTTGAAAATACTACACTAGCATATCATTTTTTTTATTTGATCCTTTGTATACAGACTTCACCAGATTCATCAAAATGTCTTCTGTGTGACGTTTTCATTTGACACCATATCTTGACGGTTCCACCACTAGGGTGAACAGAAACAGCCATAACAATACCCAGAATGCTTGCCGAAACGATTGTGACTAAGTAATATAAAATGGCTCCAATTCCAATCTCTCCAGAAAGTCCTGTATCAAGACTTCTCATCGCAGATATCAAATTGGACGTAATCATACGAAGAGTAAGACACAGTAAAATTCAGAGAAATAGTTCACCAGGAAAAACTTACATACAATATCTCTGTTTTCGTTCACGTTGTTCTCTTGCAAAGACCAAATCCGAGACTGATACCCAGATCCATAGACAAAAATGTCAACATCATCAAAAGATTTTGCCGAACAAACATCATACATTTGATTATTTTGGGTGAAGTAAGGTCATTAGATACTTCTGGATCAATTTTATCTACTTTCAAAATTAACTTTCAAGGAAAAAAACAGTTCAAATTGTAAAAGTATGACAGTTCAATTGTAACGTTAAAATATGAGCTTATAATAAGAGTAGACGTATTCAAAACTATAACAATCTAACGCAAGGACATTTCTTGGTTTTCTGGTGTGTTTTAGTGTATTTGTTTTAATAATATCCAACAGTTTTACTTCCTCTAGGACCGAGTGTAGCTAAATATATTTATTTTTGCTTTTAGTTTTTTATTGTTAGTTACAAAGGCCATGTTAAAATGTACGATAAAAATTGCATTAATATTTCCAGAAAGCTTTTAATTTTATATAACGGCAAAACAAACAGTAAAACTATTAAAAGACGTAAAATACTGAGCTATGAATATTGTTTCTCGATGACAAAAACCGCTGTAAACATTCAGTACTTACGATAATTTATGAGAAAAATAATTTAGTTTGAAACTTACCAAAACTCAAGGAGTTTCTTTGAGGAAAATATCTGATAATTCTTGAGCTTAAGGTTTAAAGGAAATACTGATCAGTCTTAAGAGTACATGATACTAAACAGGACAGAAATAAGATTAAAAAGTATGTACAAGTTATGCGTATTAGTATTCTTTGAAGTAGTTTATATTTTTCTTATCTCGAATTCGCTCAGTCGTTAAGCATGTTCAAAATATTAAATAGACTATTGCAGCTTTAACTTGAATACGTATATAGCATGACAACAACAGAGATGTACCCAAGAGGCATAACAGACAGATAACACTTAATGATACACCCATACACCATATGTTAACCTTAAATCCTCACTTTCAGAAAAGAAAAATATAAAAAAATAAAGCGTTTAAAATATGATTATCCTATTTTACTTATTATCAACACTTAATTTAATATTTTGCATACCTGCAAAGAAGTATCTTTACTCAAGTGGTTTCGATGTTCGTTTCTATGCAGATAAGATCTGCTTTCAGAACCATTCTTCACTCTTGACCAGCAGTTCATGCATCATTCGCTTACTTTGTAGAAAGAAATGTTTTAAGTCTGACTAGACTTAAGTTTAAAGACGTTTTGACAGTTTCGTTCCCAAATATATTACTCCTCAATATTTTACCAAACAACGAACTCAGAGAAACATAACTGAATACATGTTTCAACGTTTAGGAATAATTATGTGTAAACATGGATAAAACGTGTTTATAATCACGTTCAAAGACAAAGCTTTTGTTAGATATTCGCACTGTATTTCTTAGAATAGTGCTAGTGCTTGATAAAGAGTATTTACAATGTATTTACTAGGATAATACTAATATTTAATAAATATTTTTGTACCGTATTTTATAGAATAGTATTAGTACTTGATATGAAGTATTTAAAGATAGCCACATTCACTTAGCAGACTGAGCTCTTTCATGGACAAAGGTTTATCGAGGGCACCTTTTGATGATCTGGTAACTTGTAATAAGTACATTAAATTGAACTCGTTACATTTACATACATTATCAGACCAGTGTGAGGGATCTATAGCTTGTAACGAATAAATAAATCTCTTGTTAAAAAAAATTACGATTTGTTGTTGTTGTTGTTTTGAATTAAGCACAAAGCTACACAATGGGCTATCTGTGCTCTCCCCACCACAGGTATCGAAACCCGGATTTTAGCGTTTTAAGTCCGCAGACATATCGCTTAGTGACTGGGGGGCAAATACGTGTGTAAAAGTACAGTTTCTTACAGAGATCTGGTGCGTATAAAAATTAAAATACGTGTATACTTTATACATCAGAGTGTTCCCGTTCTATATGTAAGTGTCCAATGATTGTGTGCATTAACCGTATATGAAAATCTGAGTTCAATAAATCATCAACCATTTGAGTTTAACGGATAATTTTGAAAACGCATCATGATTTGACTACAGCGTTATTATTAGAGTTCACAAAGCCTACGAGATGATCAGTTGTCAACAGGGTCCCCAGTTTTGGGTTTATTATTTCTATCTTCGAAAAACATCTCTCACAGTGGAATCGAGTGACGGAAGGTATTAGAAGAAAGTCATACACTTTACGCAAGTTGTTAAGTGCTTTTGAATGTTGTTGGATGTACTTCCAAACCAGATGAAAAGCGCATGTTACACGCAACTTGTACTCCGGGAAGTTTGGTTTGAAGCAACATACTCGTCTGATACTCAGAGTTTAGTCTCAGATGCATCTGCAGTGTTACCTCCCTAAATAAACACCTCTTGCAAGTTTATATACTGGCCACCCAAACATTGTTTTATTTTTATTGATTTTGATTTAATTACACACTTTCAGAGTATTCTAATTCACATCTTACTATCGTAGGATCCAGGTGTGACACGAACTGATCTAACTTATTCAGTGATCCACGAGGCACGTGCTTACTCCTCATGTCAACAAAACTTTTCGAGTTAAAACACTATATATCATCATACAGATGACCATGTTCTGTAAGTCGTTTCGTGAGGCTTTCTGTTGTTTAATCAAATATCACTTAGAAATTATCAGTTTCTAAGTAACGTAGTTACATCTCTAGGTCTTATTACATCATAATTAGTTGTTTGTTTTGTCTTTCTTCGGACAAGTAATTCAGCTGACACCTTGACCACATCATAGTTTTTAACATCTAAAAGTCCTGCAATTATTGTAGCACAACATTTTATCGATGTAGCAACAATGTTTTGTATGTTGTCCCTCGGTACATGTAGCAACAATGTTTTGTATGTTGTCCCTCGGTACTTCCAATTAAACTGTACACTCTTGTATTTGTTTATAATTATGAAATTAATCACGCTCGCTTGGTTGAAGGTAATATAATACAGGTTTGATATAATGGAAAATACACACGAATGTGTGAGCGATCAAAATTATTTTATATCCCAGAATGTCCTCAGCATATGCAATTTTGAATGCTGGAATGTGACCAAACACTTGATTAGGTTTGGAGTGGTCTATGGATGTCCAGAACACGTTTGATAATCAACGAGTTTTAACCATCAGCTTAATTATCTTCAATGCATCTGCCCCTAACTTTCTCTCAATTTCCTCTTTCCTGATGTTCTTTTGTGCTAAGGCCAGGCATGGCCAAGCGTGTTAAGACGTGCGACTCGTAATCTGAGGGTTGCGGGTTCGCATCCCCGTCGCACAAAACATGCTCACCCTTTTAGCCGTGGGAGCGTTATAATATGACGGTCAATCCCACTATTCGTTGGTAAAAGAGTAGCCCAAGAGTTGGCGGTGGGTGGTGATGACTAGCTGCCTTCCCTCTAGTCTTACACTACTAAATTAGGGACGGCTAGCGCAGATAACCCTCGAGTACAAATTGTGAAGATTATTTACTGCGAAATCGTAACTACTTCACAATATGTTATGTACGGGTGACGTTAGTATGATATTTGTATATGTTTCAATACATTTCTTTTATATTTATAATGGGATACACACACACACACATGTATTTTCATTCAGGCAGTGTGTGATTCAGTGATTAGCGTGCCCGGAGCACGAAAGGTTTGTTTGTTTGTTTTTTGAATTTCGCACAAAGCTACACGAGTGCTAACTGCTCTAGCCGTCCCTAATTTAGCAGTGTAAGGGTAGAGGGAAGGTAGTTAGTCATCACCACCCACCGCCAACTCTTAGGCTACTCTTTTACCAACGAATAGTGGATTGATTGTAACATTATAACGATTCCACGGCTGAAAGGGAGAGCATATTTGGTGTGACGGGGATTCGAACCCATGACTCTTAGATTACGAGTCGAGTGCATTAACCACCTGGCCATTACCAGGCCAAATACTTAAACAATGTTTATACTAAAAGTGCGTATCTCATCATCACAGTAGTCGATACGATACGTTTCTAGTTTTATCAATGATTTGTTAGAAGTTTGACAGTTTTGTCCGTAAGTTATTATTTACATGACTAATATTACATTCTTTAAGTCCTTCACACTTTAGACTGATTTTTGAGATCCTCAGGTTTGATCAACTAAATTGCAGCTGGCAAGAGGATTAAAATGAAAAAGTTAATATCTGTCCTTTTTGTTATTCTTAAATTCTTATGTTACTTTGCATGTATTGTTTGTAATAACAGAAATTAAAACATGTCGTACCCAATTCTCATCTTTCTTTGTTGAACCATTAATTTTAACAAACAATACTTTATTACAAATTTAATTTTTTTTCTGTATAAAAAGACTTGTAATGTTCACTGAAAGATTACAAAACTTTATGGAGGCATATGAATCGTATCGTTTAGGACGACATATCGATAGAATAAGTTTATGCGTTAAAAAGTGTTTTGAATCTCCACGTGTGAAACAGGTAGTTGAGCAGAACACCATCGTGCATGAATGAGTCCTAATTGTGACAATATACATTAATAATCATTTATGTTGCCCGAGACCTGACGAGAGCTAGTGGTTACCTTACCGGGCTGCAGATCGTAAGCTCCAATGTTCGAGCTGCGACATACTGCTTGAAATATACTCTGCATCTTAAGAGGTTCAAACGGTATAATTATGAAGCTTAATCCTGTTTATGGTTAAAGAGCAGCAACATAGACGGCGAGTGATGTTGATTGTATACCGATAATCTAGTTAATAATTCAAAATTAATGATGTTTGTGCCTGAGCCAAAGAGTTGTTTGTTTGTTTGTTTGTTTTGGAATTTCGCACGAAGCTACTCGAGGGCTATCTGTGCTAGCCGTCCCTAATTTAGCAGTGTAAGACTAGAGGGAAGGCAGCTAGTCATCACCACCCACCGCCAACTCTTGGGCTACTCTTTTACCAACGAAAACTGGGATTGATCGTAACATTATAACGCCCCCACGGCTGGGAGGGCGAGTATGTTTGGCGCGACGCGGGCGCGAACCCATGACCCTCGGATTACGAGTCACACGCCTTACGCGCTCGGCCATGCCAGGCCTCTGAGCCAAAGAGATCTTTGACATAGATACATACTGGACTATCTGTGCTATGATAGGTGATGGGTTCTAATTTCGAACATAAGTGCTAAAAGCCTAAAAGATTAAACCTTCTATGGTTGACAAGTCTGATAAACTGAAAACAATATCGTCATAAATATTAAATAAGTTATTGTATCACTATGTATATAATATTTTCGAATACAAACACCATTGTACATTTTTGAATTACCTTTGGTAACCAATATTTTTTAAATGTGAGTTACAGCATCTTTATTCTATTTACAACAGCAAATGAGAGTAAAGTATTACGCAAGTGTTCTTTAACCTTGGTATGACACAATTATGACTTGAACCACCAAACAGCATTGAAACGTCATACTTCGATCTCTCTTCGAATGAAATCACGTGCTATGAATATAGTTGGTGTTGCCATGACAACGACATTTCTTTGTAATCAACAGATAAACGAACTTGATCACCTTGGCATTGTCGACTGCGCTTTTCAAGACGCTCTGTCTCCAGTGGGGAATTGGAGTCATTAAGGTAAGTTAATAGAAAAATTGTGTATCAGAAAGTTCTAAAGAAACATAAATTGAAGGAAAATTATTCTTGGATATATGGTTATGAACTGCTTTATGTAATATATTCTGTTTTGGTTCTATTTGAATTTTTGAAGTTTTCACATATTTACATATCAATATAAATAATTTAACATGATAACTTAAAATAACTATTGGTAACTTATGTAATGACGGTACTTTTAGCCAATTTTCAAACCATACGAGAGTGTTATGGAAAGGGTTCAAACAGGGGTTGTTGTTCACCATTATACAAGTATATTGTTTTAACTTATGTCTGTTGTTGTTTTTTTGAATTTCGAACAAAGCTACTCGAGAGCTATCTGTGCTAGCCGTCCCTAATTTAGCAGTGTAAGACTAGAGGGAAAAAAGCTAGTCATCACCACCACCGCCATATCTTGAGCAACTCTTTTACCAACGAATAGTGGGATTGACCCTCACATTATACACCCCCACGGCTGAAAAGGCCAGCATGTTTGGCGCGACGGGGATGCGAACCCGCGACCCTCAGATTACGAGTCGCACGCCTTAACACGCTTGACCATGCCGGGCAGAACCTTTTTTGTTTGCTTTTTTATTTTAATACAGAGTTAGATTGCTTGGTATAAAAAGTTGTTAAGACAAACTTAGTTACACAAAGGGCTATCTGTATTCTTCTCACCGCATTTATCAAAATCTAATTTTTTAGTGATAATAAGCCATAAGGGAACCGTTGCTGTGGACAAACTCATTCTGTATCTTTGCGCTAAAACCAAAAATTCTTATTCAAACAAATAAATTGTAGAGTATTTTGTATCTACATCTTGCTTAATTAAATGAAGCATTTCATTTTACTCTTACTATTGTGGCGCCTTACGAGATTAGGATGGTTTTTCAAAATTAAACAAAACTTTTATCACCAAATGAAGACAATTGATGTTTTTGAACCGGGCACTTCTTGAACAAAAAATGGCAGTGTGGGAAGTCACCAACTTCCTAGTTCATCTATGTGAAATATCACTAACATTTTATATGGTTTGTTTGTTTTTTAATTTCGTGCAAAGCTACACGAGGATTATATGCGCTAGTCGTCCCGAAGACTAGAGGGAAGGCAGCTAGTCATCACCACCCATTGCCAAATCTTGGGCTACTCTTTTACCTACGAAGGTTGAGGCTGATTCTAACGTTATAATGCCCTCACGGCTGAAAAGACGAGCATATTTGGTGTGACGATGATTCTAACCCACGATCCTGAGATTACATTTCGAGTGCCCTAACCATTTGGCCATGCCAGGTACCCACGTTTTTGGACAACACACTTTATACTTTGTTGAGTCTCGTGCTGCATATATCATAGTATAAATCATGAGAACTTTAGTCATATTACATAGCCCTGCGAATTTTACCTTTGTAAAAGCTGTTTCGGTTTTTAATAAGGGATTGTACACAATCCAGCTATGCAGTTTTCGAAAATAATATTTAATTTTTTCTATTACGTAAGAATGTTTTCGAAATTGCGAAGAAAAAAACAACTTTTACTCAGATTAAATTATTATTTCGTTTAACAAGGAACACTTTTTATTATAATGTTTGGGTTCCAGAAGGATCGACGAGACTATCACTTTGCTATTGGTCTCGGGCAGGGGTTCCCAAACATTTTAGACCTGTTGAGCTTCGCATTAGAAAGAGAAAAAAAACAAAAATATTCCGGAGTCTCAATAACAAAAATAGAAACAATCGGTCACTAACAGAAGATAAAGTTTACTTAAAGCTTTTAGAATATAAATTTATTAAAAATATCAATATTTAGAGAAAAATGTTTACTTCTAGTTACTTGTTCAAAAATTTCTGCTTGCAAAACTTATATCACTAAAAGTACAGTGTACTTATTTATTTATTAGTGGTTCTGATGGGCTTCCTCTTGTACACAAAGTAGTTCAACATTTAGAGTTTTGGTTGTTACCTGTAAGCACAAATCATCTTCAATACTTAGTCTGTTTCTAAATTTAGTCTTTGTATCTGTATAAAGTGAAAATGTTTGCTCACAAAGATATGTTGTCAGAAAACGCGTAAAAAATTTCAAAACACTGTTACTCATTTCAGGGCATTCCAAGATCATTTGAATCCAAAATTGTGTAATTTCGTCTTGCTGAAATTTTGCTTTCAGGGTGTAATGAGATGAATTTTCTGTATTGTTATTGTTTTGAATTAAGCACAAAGCTACACAATGGGCTATCTGTGCTCTGCCCACCACGGGTATCGAAACCCGGATTTTAGCGTGTAAGTCCGCAGACATACCGCTGAGCCACTGGGGGGCGAATTTTCTGTAAGTCGCTATTTCTCGATCAAAGACAAATCGTCGGTATTTGCAGCATTAACAAAGAGATATTGAATCCACAGTAATTTTTTAACTGAAGAGGGAAGTACTCCCTTACAGTTGTACACAAATCAGATATGTGCAGCAAGACAGAAACTTTTACATCTTCACTTAAGGAAATTTCATTCATAAGTAAAAAAAATAAAAAACTAAGATTTTTAAATAATCAAGTACTTCTGTAAGTGTAAATTCATCCCAAAGTTTTAGTTTACGTTAAAGCGCTTCCATTTAAATGTGAGATTTGAAGTACGTTACCCTGGTAACCTGTATTGTAGCATTCACTTCATTTACACCCTTGTGCAAATTAACTAAAACAAAACGGAAAATTACGATATTTTCAATTTTTGTGTTTTATTTCTGAGAATCCAAAAATTAGTTACAAATTAATACACGATATGACCGCCTTTATTTTTCAGAAGATCATTAATCTGCTTTGACATCGAGTCCGCGAGTTGACTACAATCTTTACTAATTTTTGGATGGCGGTACTTTCGTATTACAGTCTTTTTCCCCGAAGTCTTTCTTTACAAAGATTTTCAATAGGATTTAAGTCCGGAGAGTTTCTAGGCCAGTCCAGCACCTCCATCATAAAATAATTCACAAGTTTCAATGTGTGGCACGGATCTTGCTGAAAAATTCCAGATTCATCTGAAATCTCTTTTTCATTTATTGAACGAATTCGATGTACTGTGGTCCTCGCATCATACCTTCTACAATATGCAAGCCTTCGACGCTATAGTATCTGAAAAAGCCCCAAAATATCTTCTTCGAGGGATGTTTTACGAACTGATTGATGTGAGATTTTTGAAGTTTTTTACCTGCGAACATGCAGACTTCTTTGACCCTGTACGAAGAAATTAGTCTCGTCACTGAATAACACCTTCTTTCATTGTTCTTGTGTCTAGTTCTTGTATTTCAGACCCCAATGATACCGTTTTTTGTTCATTGAGTTGGTAAAAAGTTGTTTGTTGACTGGTCTCCTTGCCCTTCTAACGCAATTTCGAATGGCGTAATATTCCTCAACATTTTGTCATATATCCCAAAAATAGATCGATCGTACTGCAAAACAGTTAATGACACTGTCTGTGTGAAAAAATGACTATTAAAGAAAATCAGCGGGCCCAGCGAGCCTACACCGGCCGCCATGCTGAAAATATTGTAAAATGACATTTGTTTCAATTAATTTGCACAAGGGTGCAGATAGGCAAATACGTCCAAAGGTGAACCAGTCTCTGTATTCAACATTTTTCCCTTAATTTGTATGTAAGTTGAAAATGGCATTTAGATAAAAAAAAAACTATCTCCTCACGCAGTTCGTTAAACCCAGCAAGGACTTTTACCCGAAGCCAACAGACTTCAATATGAAGCAGCAAATTCTTATGAAAATTTCCAATATCCTCACAGAGTAAACTGAAGATCCTCGCATCGAGTGGTATTGATTTTACAATATTAATTATTTTTATGACATCACCCAATACCTCTTTTAAATCTTCTGGCATTCGTTTTATTACAAGTGCATGACGATGAAGACAGCAGTAGATACTCTTAATGTCCAATTTTTTTCTTTTTTATGCATGTTACTGCACCTGAAAATTTTTCACTCATAGCTGTAGTCCCATCAGTGGAAATACTTGAGCAAAGCTACCAATGGATCTTATGTTCTTCCATAAATAAATCGATCAGTTTAAATATTTCTTCGCCTATTGTTTGAGTAGGCAAAGTTTTGCAAATTAGCATGTCTTCTTCAAAACCAGCTTCGTGAATATAGCAAACAAACACAAGCAACATCGCATAACCTGCAACACATGTTGATTCATCCATCTGAAGCAAAAAAGTTGGACTCGTTTTTAACTCGCCTTATTAACTCCGTTAGGCAATTTGCTGACATATTCTTGATTCTCCGAGAAACCGAGTTGTCAAAAAGGGACACAAAGTTCGTGTTTTTAAGAAATTTCTCATCAGCCATGAACTCTACCAAATATTTTGCGCATGATTTTATCAAAACCTTATGCAATTGTATGAGCTTCATTTGCTTTTGCAATACAGTAACAAGCACGATATGAACCAACAATAGCACCTTTGTTGTTCTGATGGACAAATGAACGTAATGTAGCTTTTCTTGTATTTAATTGCAAACACTTTCTTTTGAAATGCTCGGAAGTTGGATTTTTTAATTTGGAGTGTTCAGTTTTTAGATGCCGTTTTAAATTTGCTGAATGCAAACTACTGTTACTCAACACTGTTCCACATTCAACACACAACCCACTAGGTCTATCTTCATTACCTTTCCATGTAAAACCATATTCAATAAAACTTTCATTATACTTTCTTTTCTTTCTTGCTTCTGGCCCCCCAGTGGCTCAGCGGTATGTCTGCGGACTTACACGCTAAAATCCGGGTTTCGATACCCGTGGTGGGCAGAGCACAGATAGCCCATTGTGTAGCTTTGTGCTTAATTCAAAACAACAACAACTTCTTGCTTCTCTACTTGTTACATCATCCTGCATTGAAGTGCTTGCACATGACGATAACGCCGATGAGCTCGTATTAGGCTTAGGACTAGGAAGATTTGTTACTCGTATCAGACTTATTACTGATATTCAGCCACTTATCCAACAAATTATTAACTTGTCTAAAAACGTATTCTTATATCTTTGACACCTCAAAAGTATGTTCACGGACATAAAATAGCTTCTTAATGAAAACACGTTCAAGCACTTGAGTTTTATCATCATACAATGACATGCTGACCTAAGATCAATGTTGCTTCCATAATGTCAGAAATAAAAAATTGTGGAAAGAAGGCTAGGCCGCTAGAATAATATATTTTTCTAAAAGAAAAGGGTAATCTATTATTTTTCATATTTATTTTTTTGTTTTTCAAGAGAAATTTGTCAGCCAAATAACAAAATATTAAACCAGTTCTGGGATGTGCCTAAATCTCGAACGAAATGAAACATGACGTCATAGAACTAATCGGTACCAAGTTTGTCTAATTAAACTACAACGAAACTAACAATTACCAATTATAATTATACTTCATGTAAATATACTTTGAAATTGAAGCAACTAATACTTTATTTAATTGCATCACAATTTTTTCAAATTTGGACAAGTTTCAGCTATGACGTCATGTTTCATTTTCTTCGAGATTTAGCCGCTAATCCAGATCTGGCTTTTAAAAGATAGTTGGCATCTTTACCCAGGGTTGACCGATGTTTCGTACGAAAATTACAAGGCTATCTTGCATCGCCATTGATGCATGTGATCTTGAAATGTTGCCATATCCACTCGCAACCTACGGTGCCACTGTCACAGTTATTTGAAATTGTATTAACATTTCACCGCGAGAACTTCCCCTAAGCTAAATAAAATCGTCTGGCATTAGGCTGAATAAAATAATAAAAGGCCCAATACGCGATAAACATGTTATATTAAAGATATATTTAACTTTCTTTGTTCAGTGTATTCTGATTCAGTTTTATAGTTTTAGAAAAAAATACTAACATTCTAAAATTTTCTCGTGGAGTCCCAGATAACTATGTTTGAAAAACCATGGTCTAGAGAAATACACCGCTGGTCAAAATCTTAAGTCCAATGAACATAAAGAAAAAATAGGCATTTTGCGTTGTCAGACTCAACCACTTATTTGAGTTGAGCTTCGAAAGATGAAAATAAGAAAAGGAAAAAATAAAAAAGTTTTTTAGCATTTAATAGGGAACTTGTGAACACTATGAAATTAGCCTGAATACTAGCTGGTCAAAAGTTTAAAATCATACTGAAACGAAGCGTTAATCGGTAAACACGTAACGAATGTTAGTCATTTGTGTTCAAGCATTAGCGTTGTCAACATCTTCCAGTAAAATCTCCTGTGTTACTTTAAGTAAAAACATGACAAGGAGTAAAAAGCCGACAGAGTTTGAACGTGGCATAATTGTCGAGCTGCAAAAGAAAGGTCTCTCTCAACGTGACATCACTGGTGAGATTGGGCGAAGTAAAATTGCTTTTGCAAGTTTCTCAAAAGACCCTGAGGGATACGGAACGAGAATTTCAAGTGGTCGGCCCAAGAAAATTTCCCCGCTGTTGAGCAAGAGGATTCGACAGGTTGTCCGGCAAGACACCAGCCGATCGTCGAACCAGATTAAGGCCGGCTCTTTACGGACGCAGAATGCAGCTCAAGAACAATAAGACGGCATCTACGAGAGAAAGGCTTTATAAACCATAAACGTCTTCAAAGGCCACACCTTCTTCCACACGACGAAACAGCTCGGTTAAACTTTGCTGAAAAGCACCAAACATGGGACGAAGAAATGTGGATGAAAGTTTTGTTCTCTGATAAGAAAAAAATTCAACCTGGATGATCCAGATGACTTCCAACGTTACTGGCACGATAAAAATATCCCATCGGAGACATTTTCTACACGACACAGTGGAGGAGGTTCCATCATGATCTGAGATGCTGTCTCCTTCCACGGAACAATAAAGCTTCAAGCTATACGGGGGCGTCAAACAGCAGCTGACTACATTGGCATGTTAGACAAAGCATCCTTATTGACTGAAGGCCCTCGCTTGTGTGTAAATGACTTCATCTTTCAGCAGGGCAACGCTGCAATTCACAATGCCCGAAAGACGAAGGACTTTTTCATGGCGAATAATGTGATTCCTTTGGACCATCCAGTATGAATCCCATTGTAGATGTTTGTGGTGGATGGCAAGGGAAGTCTATAGAAATGGACATCAATTTCAAACAGTGCATGATCTTCGTGAAGCCATCTTCACCACTTTGTATAACTTTCCAGCCAGCCTTCTGCAAACGCTGATGTCGACCATGCCAAAGCGAATGTTTGAAGTTATTCGCAGTGACGGCCGTGCAACTCACCACTGAGACCTCTTGTTGGGCATTTCCGACCCTATTTAGTACTTCTTTTTGGTATGGTCTTAAATTTTGGACTAGCTAGTATTTAGGCTAATTTCATAGTGTTCACATTTTTTCTATTAAATGCTAAAATAATATTTTTCCCTTTTCTTATTTTGATCTTTCGAAGCTCTACTCATATAAGTGGTTGAGTCTAACAACGCAAAATGCATTTTTTTTTCATTGGCCTTAAGATTTTGGCCAACAGCGTACATAACCAGCGGTTGTCAACATTTTAACCATAACAAAATATGACTCATTTCAATGTCAACGATTCGCTCGTGTGAAGTCGTTTTGTTAAAAAAAATATGTACGTAATGAAGAAATGTGAGTATCGTTTTCGAATTCAGCGTATAGGAATTACTGTTGAACATGTAAAAATTTCAAGACAATAATACCATCGCAGGACTGTTATTGTTATTGGACAGTATGAGGTTCCGTCAAAAGCGAATGAATAATAAAACTTCAACTGAATATTGTTTGTTGTGTTCCAGTTTGGATATTATCTTTCACTCAACGCGTTGTTCTGCTATTTGAGTTGGAACAAAGAATTTCTTTGTTTAAACGCTAATTATACATATTGCTTACAGGAGAGATCTGAGGTTGTATAATACTAGAATTAAAGTTGAAAGAAAAAAACAACAACAAAAACATAATGTTAAAATTGATGCTTATGATCTTATCCCTCATTCAAGATGTTAACCAGGAATGTCTGCAAGCACTGTGGTAACTACAGAGGATGGGCCTCTTGCATAAAAAGTGATTTGATCCATACATTTATTTCACTTTAATTGTAGCTATTGTTCTGGTTCGTGTTATTAACTTGCAGAATAATGCAATCACCTGTAGTTCAAACAAATTAAGTTGTATGTCTCTCCCCCTGTTGGCAATTCTTACATTTGTTACGCCCTTCGGGTCCTATTTTGGTTGCTTCTCCCCCACCCGCAATTTCGGAGACATATTTACGCCCTATCTGCAATGTATATACGAAAATTATTCATTCTGGCATGACTTTATGGTGAAGGCGCTTGACTCGCAGTTTGAGGGTTGCTGGTTCGAGTCCAAGTTCCGCTAAACATGATCGCCTTTTCAGCTGTTGAGGCGTTACAAGATGACGTTGAATCCCACAATTCGCTGGTAAAAGAGTACTTAAGAGTTCGCGGTGAGTGGTGATCCCAAGCTGCCTTTCCTCTCGTCTTTCACAGCTAAATTAAGAACTGGAAACGCAGATAACCCTCGCGTAGCTTTGCTAGAATGTAGTATAAACTTCAAGTATGTTGTTTATGCTATGCTTACGGCCCGGCACGGCCAGGCGCGTGAGGCGTGCGACTCGTAATCTGAGGGTCACGGGTTCAAATCCCCGTCGCGACAAACACGCTTGCCCTTTCAGCTGTGGGGGCGTTATAATGTGAGGGTCAATCCCACTATTCGTTGGTAAAAGAGTAACCCAAGAGTTGGCGGTGGGTGGTGATGACTAGCTTTTTTCCCTCTAGTCTTACACTACTAAATTAGGGACGGCTAGCACAGATAGCCGTCGAGTTGCTTTGTGCGAAATTAAAAAACAAACAAAAAATGCTATGCTTAGCTTTAAGATAAGTTTTGACCACTTCTAACAGGTAAATTAGGTACGCAAGCCTACTTTATTGCCACTTTTCTAGAATATCTATCTGTCCCCTAACAGGCGAATTTCCTGAAATTACTGCCTCAAAACTTGGGATAGCTACGCTAAACTGTACATGTTTTTGTTTGTTTCTTTGTTTAACATACCGTGACGTTTAATATCAATAAAAGAAAAAGGAAGCGAGTTTAACAGAATAAAAGTAAATGTTTTAAAAAGTATAAATTAAAAGATCATCTTGAATTATTTATTGAGTCTTCTAAATGGTACTAACAAATAAATTTATGTTTTATTTTGTGTGTGAATCTAATTTCTCAGAGCTTGAGAGAGTCGTTTTATCTGGCCAAATGACTGCGGTGTTAAACTTAAATATGTGCCATTAATTGTTAACCAAAGAACACCACAGGGAAATGAAGTCAAATTATTAATTGGCTTGAATTTCCGTCAGTATAAAGTCAGTTTACCTGATTGTTTGAATTTCGCGCAAAGCTACACGAGAGCTATCTGCACTAACCGTCCCTAATTTAGCAGTGTAAGATTAGAGGGAAGGCAGTTAGTTATCACCACCCACCACCAACTCTTGGGCTACTCTTTTACTGACGAATAATGGGATTGACCATCACATTATAACGCCCCCATGGCTGAAAGGGCGAGCATGTTTGGTGAGATGGGGATTCGAACCCGCCACCCTCAGATTACGAGTCAAGCGCCTTAACCATCTGGCCATGTCGAGCTTGAATTATTAAATGAACGCAATCGGTTTCTAAATAAGTGACTTAACTTGGACATACACATCTGTTATGGTGTAAATGTCTTTTCCAAGGTTGTATGATTATAATTAATTATGCGTATCATAAAAAGTTAGTGTTAAACCTATTATATTTTCAACACTACAAACTGCTCAGATAGTTGTTTAAATTACACTTACATATTCTTATTCTTTTTGAAATTCCTATGAACTAAATAAATGTTTTGTTTGTTTAGAATTGAGCACAAAGCTACACAATGGGCTATCTGTGCTCTGCCCACCACGAGTATCGAAACCCGGTTTTTAGTATGTGCCACTCGGGGCCTAAATAAATGTAGTGTTGAAAATTTAATAGGCTTAATACCAATATTTTATGAAAAGTATAATTAATTGTAATCATGCTTCATCGTCTTCGAATAAGCGTTCACGTTATATTAACAGTTGTAACAACAAACATCTGGTATATTTAGTGTATTTGTTATATCTCATCCAGTTTTATGAGTTCTGTACCACACAGCGATATGCATTGCTAGCAGTGTATTTGCTGTGGTTAGTGGAGTTGAAACAATGAATCAATATTACACATTTCTTATCCCTCTTGTAGAGCCCTAAAGGACTGAATAAATAATCTAGTGCTGAAACATAAAAGGCCTAATACATGTTTTTGTTGTTGTTGTTATTTTGCTGGGGCTTCCTGTGAGAATATTATATGTTATAGTGATCTCCATAAACACAGGTGATAGCAAATGATTGTACATTTTCTTAGAATATCCGTTATTACAATACTTTTTTTTACGATATTGTGACCTCATTATCGTAACCCCGTTTGGGTCAAAACCGTAGTTTGTAAAAAACACACGCTGTTTTAGAAGATATTTGTTTTCGTAACATGCTGCTGTGTTTCTAATATTTATAATTTGTTATTAGTTTTCCAGCAAAATGGATATAGTTCAAGGCCAGAAACTATTCAAGAAAGACAGGAGTGAAGTGGATGCCGACGAGATTCTTGGGGACAAGGAGATTATAGGGTTTTATTTCAGCGCTCACTGGTGTCCACCTTGTCGCGGGTTTACACCTATTTTGACAGAGGTTTACGGGGAACTCAAGAATGAAAATGTTCCATTTGAAATCGTCTTTGTTTCGTCTGATCAAAGCGAAGACGATATGTTTAGTTATATGGAGGAAAGTCACGGTGACTGGCTTGCTGTTCAGTTTGATAGTGATGTTTCTAAGTAAGTAGTCATCTTTTGTTGACCAAGGTGTTGGTTAAACTACAGGGTGTTCTGAAAGTCACTGTGCAGTTTTATAATTAGCAATAACAGCATTCATTCAGCCTATTTCAAACCAGAAACTGATAGCAGTGTTTAGAAACAAAATAAGAAGGATCCAGGTCTGTATTGATGCCAACGGGGGTCACTTTCAACATTGTTTATAATTTTCATTCATATTTACCTCCTGTATTGTTTACTGAAACACATCTGTTAATAAATATATAAGTGCACAGCGACTTTCCGAACACTCTGTATAATATTGTAGCCTACATACCGCACAAAAGAGCAGTCTTAGTGTGTGTGGGAGGGGGATTTTAAACGAAAAGCAACAACAAAAGCCGTGGCAAGGATCTAGTCTTTAGAGAATGAAACTTTCCTAAACTGTGATGTACACGGATATTGATGTTCCCTTCCCTCCGAACAAAGTTCTCTCTGAGCTCTTGGGTTTAAAAATGTTTAACTAAAATTAAACTATATCGAAATAAAGATATGCCCCTCAGTTATTCCCCGCTGGGTAAGTTTTCGAATTTATGACGTTACAATCAGGGGTTCGATTCACTTCAGTGGACAGCAGATAGATAGCCCGATATAGCTTTGCTATAAGAAAACACACACACGTTAAACACGCTTCTCAGTCAAGTTTCTCAGTATAACCTTCGATAGTCGTTTTAAGTGGGCTGAACATTTGAAAAATATTTATACGTTCATCAGTAAACGGGGGAGGAGGTAGATGTCAGTGTGAAAGTGCATAAAAGGCCGCTGCACAGTGGGGGTTTCCTTTAATGACGGGATATCACGCGAATTGTGACGTCATATATCCTCAAAGTAGCAAAATAGACTAGACAATTCCCCAGAGTGTCGCGAAGGTACCGACAGTTCCATAAGTGACTACAGAAAGAACACATTTATACAGTACTGCCAGAGGACACCTCAGGAGTTAAAATCAATCGATTTTGACCTGTTTCAGTTTGCAGTAAAATTAAAGTGAGCAATAACTTCAAAAGTAAAAGTTTCAGCCACAGATAATAGTTTTACGTTATTACTCTAATCCATTTTATATCTTCAAGGCCCATTTAATTAATAATAAGGTTTGGTTTGGTTTGGAATTTCGCACAAAGCTACTCGAGGGCTATCTGTGCTAGCCGTCCCTAATTTAGCAGTTTAAGACTAGAGGGAAGGCAGCTAGTCATCACCACCCACCGCCAACTCTTGGGCTACTCTTTTACTAACAAAAAGTGGGATTGACCGTAACATTATAATGCCCCCATGGCTGGGAGGGCGAGCATGTTTGGCGCAACTCGGGCGCGAACCCGCGACCCTCAGATTATGAAGCGCACGCCTTAACGCGCTAGGCCATGCCAGGCCCCATAATAATGTTGGATGTTTGTATGGTGTTTAATAGGCTTTGCATGGTCAGGTGGTTAAGGCTGTTGTTGTTTTGAATTAAGCACAAAGCTACACAATGGGCTATCTGTGCTCTGCCCACCACGGGTATTGAAACCGGGATTTTAGCGTGTAAGTCCGCAGACATACCGCTGAGCCACTGGGGAGCGTAAATATTATGGATGATACCGTGTGTGTTTTTCATATAGCAAAGCCACAAAGGGCTATCTGCTCAGCCCACCAAGAGGAATCGAACCTCTGATTTTAGCGTTGTAAATCCAGAGACATACCGCTGTACTAGCGGGGGGCCGTAATAATAAGCAATGCCCTGTTTATTTGACTGAAGCACGAAGCAATAAAACAGGCTATTTGAACTCTGCTTACCATGGGCATCGAAACCTGGAATCTAACTTTATAAGTCCACAAACATAGTACTATGCCACTGGAGTAGGGGTGGAACGAAAAGCTTTGAAATACATAAGATGAATATTTTGTATTTCGTTAACTACAGTTTGACTATTTGTATAGTGCAGTTCACGGTTTTCACGTATGATTAACTATATACTAACTTACCTTACAAGCCAGGTTGTTCTTTAAACGGCTGTTTTTTATGTTAGCTTAAAACATTTCAAGCTCTAGATATATAATTCGAAAAATATGAATTAATTAAAGACTGTATCGGCTCGGCACGGTCAGGTGCGTTAAGACGTTCGATCGTAATCTGAGGGTTGGGTTCAAATCCCAGTCGCACCAAACATGCTCGCCTTTTCAGCCGTGGAGGGTTTATAATTGGACGGTCAATCCTATTGGGTGTTGGCGGTGGGTGGTGATGACTAGCTGCCTTCCAACTAGTCTTACACTTGCTAAATTAGGGACGGCTAGCACAGATAGTCCTCGAGTAGCTTTTTGCGAAAAAAACAAACAAAGACTATATATGTCCAAACAACTCTTTTAATTTGCATTCAGGGATTTTAATATTTGTAAAACTCAACAATTACAGCTTTTGTTTTAAAACAGTTTATATGAAATATTTGATTCATTCTGAAATACAAGCATAAGAACTCAATCTCACTAAATTAATATAATTTAAAAACGTTTTCCAAATGATCCTCTGACCAGCGGCTTATACTATTCATAGGACTATTGTTACTAATAAAATATTCCAGAAACAATAACTCCATAAGTATGCAAGGCCTTGTTTTACTCCAATGTTTTTCTGTATATACATTAAAGCATATGGTTCGTGTAGATTTTAACATAAAATGAAAGTGTGTACGAGGAACAAAATTTAAAATAAATAATAATATAAAACCTTTTTTGTCTTATTTATTGCTCGTTGGGAACTGTCATTATATTTATAAATGTTAATATAAAGTAAGACTTTGTTTTGTATTCTTATTGGAGTAACTTATGAGTTATAAAGATCCCACCCACTGCTTGTTCTAAGTCACAGATCATAGTACAATTTGAATAAGTTTTCTACATAATATCTATATAATACATAAAATATTCTACATAATACATAAAATTTAGTGTATTGTGCTTGTGTTTCAAAGTGAATCGAAATTGTTCATAGAAACACAATATTTAGCAAAAACATAAGCAGTGAATACTTATTGACAAAGAAAAATTGTTTTATAAGGTGTTACTTCTGTGATTGTTCAATACAAAGTTCCATATGAAATCATAAAATACGAATTTTACCTTTACAACTGCTTCTTGGTTATTGAATAGACGGATGTTGAACAGAAAATATAAAGCTTGACTGTGCCTGAAATTTTCATGAAGTAATGGTACGTGGATCACGTCGGTACTGATGCCCTCTGGAAGTACTGTACAGAACTAACTACTTCTGGTGACCATCTGTGAAATTATTTTCTCTCTGACGCTACCTTGTGAAACTTCACAGGCCGTGTGACATTCCGCCACCAAATGAATGATATTATTTGTTTATGTTTTTGAATTTCGCGCAAAGCTACTCGAGGGCTATCTGCGTTAGCCGTCCCTAATTTAGCAGTGTAAGACTAGAGGGAAGGCAGCTAGTCATCACCACCCACCGCCAACTCTTGGACTACTCTTTTACCAACGAATAGTGTGATTGACCATCACATTATAACGCCCCCACGGCTGAGAGGGTTAGCATGTTTGGTGCGGCCGGGATTCGAACCCATGACCCTCGGATTACAAATCGAGCGCCTTAACACACTTGGCCGTGCCAGGCCCATGAATGATACCTATATTGCTTTGTAGGAGTGTAATATTTATATTCATATTTATAATATTTACTTCCACTGAGGCAATGCCCTTTAACTTCTTAACTGCTATGAGTAATTCATTTTCTTTTCGCTACTATTAATATTCTTTAACAGTAGTTTCGTTTTATTTTTCACAGGGCAGACGTATTAATAACATATTTTAACAGCATCTTCCCCACCTAATAGTAATATGTATTTTTGCCTTAGAATTTTTTCATCTGCAGGAAGAAGATGAGGGACAACTTGATGGTTGTAACAGTCCTCTGTTACTTTAAGAACCAACATTGTAACTCAGCTTTAACTTTTTCTAATTGGATTCCATAATAACGATCATTATTTCATAGATGTTATATACATTTAGTGCAAAGATTAATTGTTCACTTGTAAAATGTGTTGTTGTCAGACATGTGTGGGGAATGGGGAATCACGACATCTGCTTCCGACGAACAGCAAACATTGGTTTCTAAGAATAATTAAATGATACTTGGAAATGTTATTTTTCGCATAAGGAGTTGAACTATTTTCGAATAAATTTGTTTTAAAAGGGTATAAACTTTCCAAAATAGAATGATAAAAAGTTCTTTTGCGTTTCGTTCCAGTAAACTTTCCGAGAAGTTCTCCGTCGATGGAATTCCAACTTTTATCATTTTGAAGAAAGATGGCGCTGTCATAACGGAAAGTGGTGTTGAAGAGGTGACAGAGAAAGGAGCAGAAGCGTTTAAGGAGTGGTTAGGATAATGTATTAAATACTCAAGTTCTCAATTTAAACATTTTATCACAAAAATTATTAATCACTGCAAAACAGAATAGATGAAGCTGTGCACAAACACACAATGTCCAAAGGCTTTATTGAATATAGCATGAAACATGTAAATGTATACAAATGATATATTATACAGTAACCCCATATGCAAAGTATAATCTAGTAAGGAATGTCTTATACTCATAATATCGAGTACTTTACCATTTGTTAACTTTCATTGTTAACTAGTAAATAATGCAAATTCTTTGGAACACATTAAGATAAATTGGTCGTTTTATGACATTATGGTCAAATTACCTCATTGAACCGAACTGTGATTAATATCACTCAGTGTCGCAGTTGATGAAATAAACGACATTCGTCTAAAATTAATTATTTATATGGAATTTTAATTGAATTTATACAACTTCTTTAACTTTATGGTACCTTATGAGCAAACTGAGACATACAGTTCTTAATAAGGGGAAGGCATATTTAATTAAGGAAATAAACACTGGAAACTATAATCACATATGTGACACGACAGCCTCGCAAGACCTCGCGGTTATAAGAGCTTTTTTAATTTGCAACGCTTTATGATGCTAAGAGCGATTTCCAATAATTTTTTTGAAGTCAAAGCTGTTGTCGAAATTAACCCTATATGTTAAGGGTTTCCGATCTTGACCAGTAGGAGAGTGTAAGAAGTGGGAATGAGGTGGGGTAGCAAGAGCACAAAAACACAACAATATTAGTGTTTAAATCTGTACAGATTCACTGGGTGAGGGACATCAGTGAAAATTGAGAACGATGTTCTTGGAGGTCTTTTGCCAACAAAATTTGAGAACACTTCTCTACATTATACGTTTAAATCCGAAACAAATTCTTCGTAGTTTCTTGTATATTAATATAAATTTAGGACTTTTCAGCTACAATAGGAAAAAACGCATACTTAATTAAGCAAAGTGTTTCGACATGCTTTTATGCTGCGAAATTCTGAATAAAAATTCCTTTTTATGGATTTGGACTCAATGAACTATTTCCTATAAACTTGAGAAATACACAAACATTCAAGTATATTTCAAAATTGTGATTTCATGGAAATCCACGTTAAACTTGAAAACAGTATGCTATTCTTTTCTTGAAAATATGTTGGTTATAAAGTCGCTGTACTTCTTATTAAGCTAGTATCTTGAAAATTGATCTTTAATTATAAGTGTCTCATGTTGTACTTGAAATGGTAGAAATAAAAACTACTGGTAGGCATAGAAATGGGATAAAGTGTGATAAGGTGAAAGCAGCAGTATACACTTAGATACATACTTCTTTCTATGACGAGATTGGCGGATACATAACTCTTCAGAATACAGACGTACCGATGTATTTCAGGTACCACTCTCGTGACGATAAACGTAATAAGAAAACCGAGAATCACACAACATCGATGTAACCTGTAATGAAACTACGGAGAACTACTGACATATAACCATTTGACATTTCTGAGATACGGTTTATGATAAGAATGAAATCCCCGTTGCATATTACTTAAAGTATAACACAGTTTATCTTGCTATCTTAAACATAAATTACGGCAAATTTCAATATTTTATAGTATTTTAAAACAAAGATATATCTGTGCCATTGGTTTCTATTGCTTTCAACTAGACAAATACAAATATGGAGAAAAGAGATAACGTGTCAGTAAGGACTAGAATAGTGCTTTGTGCGTTGTACACAGGTGTTGAAAATATGGCCAACAGGTGTTGAAAATATGGCCATTCACAAATACATTTCTCTGAAACTGCGTAACTTATATGAAATATCTCATAAGATAACTACAAGTGTCAGTTACACAATTATTATTTATCCAATTTTATCCCTTGATACTGGAGTATAGTGTTGACTGTTTGTTTTTCATACCGCACAAAAATTAAAAACTACAAGTTTACAACTTTGTGTGTCTTATTTCTATACAAAGATTGAAAAACGAAATTACGATGAATTTAAAACTACAAATGACGTAGTGTGACGTCAATATTTACATACATGTGCCCTGCGTGTTTCCGTTGGTTCTACGAAGTGCTATGAAGCTAAACTCAAGTGCAGGAATTATTTTGATTTATTATTATTTTCTACATTGAACGGAAGCAGAAACCACTGCTCTACTGCTAAAATCACACGAGGATGGAAAACAAAATATATTAGTTGATCAAACACTAATTAATAATGTAAATTGATAAGCAAATGACTCTTTTTGACTTATGAATAGCACAAGTTGGTTAAAAGGGCAATGTCGGAGACAAAATTGTGAGATCCGTAGAAGCAGGCCCGGCGTGGCCAGGTGGTTAAGACACTCGACTCGTAATCCGAGCGTCGTGGGTTCGAATCCCCGTCGCACCAAACATGCTTGCCTTTTCAGCAGTGGAAGCGTTATAATGATACGGTCAATCCCACTTTTCGTTGGTAAAAGAGTAGCCCAAGAGTTGGCGGTGGGTGGTGAAGACCAGCTGTCTTCTCTCTAGTCTCACACTGCTAAGTTGGGGACGGTTAGTGCAGATAACCCTCTTTAAGCTTTGCGCGAAATTCAAAACGAGCAAACCAAATCGTGAAAGCAAGGGAAACAGTGCTTTCCGCAATATACGCCTAAAAAAAATAATCATTTTTAAGTATCAGCTAAGTATGACGCTATGAACTTGCAAGTGATTTGTAGGGAAGCACTTTACTATACCGTACATAGTCAGTAACCACCTTGCACGGGCGAAAGCACTGTTGGTAAGAATCTAGATTGAAACTCACAAAATACTTCCTTTTTAAGTTGATTTTAGTTTTTTCTCACTAGAAACATCTTTATTTTTAACTGAAACAATTTTGTTACGTAACATGTTTTTTGAACAATAAAATGCTTTTTACATGAATGATTTTCTGAATAAAAAATCAATTTCATATTTGTATTAAAAAAAAAGCATACATATCTTTAATATTATATTGGTCTCTTCTATGACATAAAGAAATAAATTACCAGTTTAACTTACTTCAAAACAACTCAAAGTTGGAACTTGTTGAGAGTTTATATTTTATACATTAAATTATTTAACTCACTAGAAATTGAAGAGAAATACATAATTTATAAGTAAGTTAGAGTTTCGTAATTACTAATTTATAAAATAAAATGTACAATAAACAAATCAAATATAAGAAAATAATAATTTATAGTTAATCTTCTTGCAATAATTGGAAACTTTTTTTTCATAACCTGCACTCAGGGACGGATTAAGGGCAACTGACACCCTAAGCACAGCTCAACAATGGTGCCTACTTCGGTGCCTTCATTGCTTAACTGTCAAGACATTAATACTCAATAAGTGCTGAAAGTAAAATAAAAGTTTGAAAATTTATAACCCTTCTTCAGTTTTCTTCCAGGTCAGAACCCACAACTATATTAAATGAAAACTTTTATATTTTGGCCCAACAGTGGCTCAGCGGTATGTCTGCGGACTTCCACGCTAAAATCCGGGTTTCGCTACCCGTGGTGGGCAGAGCACAGATAGCCCATTGTTTAGCTTTGTGCTTAATTGAAAATAACAACTTTTTATTTTGTTTATTTAACAGATTGCTCATGGATCAAAATCAAGTAATGACTGAGACTTTTATTTAGAAATGATGAAGGAAATCACTTTGATTAATGTGAATTAAAAATAATTATTTTTACTGTATATTTGTTTTTATTTTAAGTTACCAATTCTTACTTGCTCACAAGAACTTGTTCAATTCATGCACTTTTTCAGATAATTCTAAATTGATTTTGTTGATTTATCGGTTCTTTAGAGTATCGTTGTGTGGCCACAGTGCCAAAGTACTGTACTACAACTCGTGGTGTAGTGTATACGTAACAACATTAAGAAGCTTGTTGTCGTACGTGTCGAAGTCTCACACAATTTGACCTAAGAAGGTCGAGTTATCGCCTTTAGACTGCTCCGATCAGTATGTTTCCCCAGCTTTTCAGAAATGTAATAGAACACACACTGATCTGAATTTATAGTGGCAAAATAGTTGAATTACACCGAAACGTTTGTCGTCGTTGTCTCTGTGTTTTTGTCTCGGATTGTTATTTCGTCTTATAAAAAATATCACCAGAGGGCTGGGCCTGGTCGGGGCATTGTGACGTCAAGATAGGATCAAGGAAGAAGTGAGGAAAATATAATCGTAATCTCCATTTTATGGTCTAAAAATGGCATATTTAACAAACACTTATTGGTTATTTATCCCCTAAGTAAATCTTAACTTCAGATCTCTTTCTATTATTACATACTCACAAGGGAATACATAAGGGCCCAAATATTCTGATAGGTTACATGCAATCTATGAACGATGATATTCCTTTCTAATTTTTTTTTCTTACACAGAAAGGAGTTTTTTTTTTATTTTTTGCCACAAGTTGTTTGAAGCCAAAACATTACGGCTCAGAAAAACTTCAGTGAAAATCACTCTTATAAAAATATTACAAAATATGAATAATGCAATACCAACGCAAATAAAATTAAAACAAACGAGACAATAACCTAACTATAACTTATGTAAATAGAAGCAAAAAAAAAAAACCCATTAAACTAGCCACGTCTATGTACACATCTGTCACCATTTTGTTTGACTTATGTTTCTGTGGTGTTATATTCTTATTTCTATGTAGATATGATTGAATAAAGCATGAAAGGTAAAACAAAACAGTTCCACTGTCTATAATTTCTTAGAAATGGCCACAACAGAAGGTATGATTGAGGAAAATATTTTATCTTCAAGGTCAGACATCATGGCATATATCAACTTTTACTTGAAGGTTTGTCAACATTTTGTACTGCTATTTAGAGTAATCTTTCGCAAATCAATTACATCTCACTTCAGATACATAGTTTAGTGGTTTCTCGGAACTTTATTCACACACCGAGCCAAAGAAAACGTTGTTTTTTTGTTTTAACAGAGCAGGGTGAAGTCGAACACGGCAGATAAGGACAGTTACAAAAAAAATCGACTAATGTTGAGTGTGGCTGTGTAAGAGTTAAGGGCGTGATGGGTAGGGGGAGAACTCTGTGGTACCCTCCTTCCCTTGGTGACTTAAGCATGTGCTTATTCTGCTTAATGGTTAATCCAGGGCTGCCTACATCTCTCGCTCACGGCTGTTTGTTATCTTTCTGATATCACGTGATGTGCATGTGCTTTGGGCATATTGCATTAAATGACACTGTTAATTTTTGTATGCATAATTTTTTGTAAAGCGTCTACTTCCAAATTTGAATATGGATTTAAAAGATAATAGAAAAAAGTGTAGCTTTATTATTGAAAGCTTATCAATGAACACGTTTGGTAGAAAGAGTTTTAGCGATAAAGAAAGCATCATCAGAAATGAGAGACCTATGCCAGCTCTAAGCCTGACTGGATGAATAAAGCCCGTCTTTTAGTGTCTTTTTTTTTTTTATATAGCAAAGCCACATTGGGCTATCTGCTGAGCCCACCGAGGGGAATTGAGTCCATTATTTTAGCGTTGTAAATCAGTTGACTCACCGCTGTACTAGCGGGGGCAAAGAATAAAGCAGTGCGTTCGAAAATTCACTGTAAACCAACATGGCAGGATATCTTCGTTAACTGCTTTTCTTAACTTTCAGAAACTGTTCTGTTGGCCATATTTATTGTTTAATAGTGAATTTGGGACATGAAACTCAAGCGGATATGATGATTTAAATAACATAAATAAGGCGATTAAAAAACATAAAATTCCTCCAGTCATAAGTTATATTTGATGTTATACAAAATAGGGAACTTGACATATCTAGGGGCGTATACAAAATAGGGAACTTGACATATCCAGGGGCGTAGATTTTTTACATCCGATGGGGAATGATTTTTGCAACCACTTCCGTGGACTGTTCAATTTGTAAATTGGTGATCTCTAATTATGTGAACCTGAAAGCTGTGAACATGCAGTTACGGAGTAATCTTGTTGCCACGATATTTGTATGTATGCTTAGGCCTACTGACTGATACTTACGAGCTATCGCTCAGATCGAAAAGCACGCCTATACTAAATAGCTACATTTTGGCTGCTGAAAAAGCCTACATCTAGGCCTAATTATGTAATTTGACTGGTAACAACACGAGAATCACAAAAACAAACACACAATTTGTTGGTCTGTGATGCAATAAAAAATTCAACAGACCAAACTGTAAGGGGGGATGATTGTATGCACCATACCCCCCACCTAAATTAAGGGTGGATGTATACCCTCTATCCCCTCAGGGGCGTAGATCATTCTGTAGGATATGAATAAAGTAAATGAAATGAGGACTATTTTACAAGAAAAAGAGAGATGATTTCGATTAATTTTGGGCAGCAGTCAATGGCTTATACTCTCTTACTAAGTGAAAAAGAAATAATCTCGAAAAATACATTAAAAGAACATACAGAAAGTTATTTTATGAAATTTTGGATGCAGCCAAATTGAAATTATGTTTTAAAGCTTGAAAAACATAGCATTTCTTAATTTTTTTGATACTAAAAACAGGAAGAGGAAAAATACTTCCTGAATTGGCATTAAAATCGTTGCAAGATAATTATGGAGGATACTTTGATATTCATCTATTTATTTATTTATTACTTTGCTGGTTATAAAATCGCTATACTCTTTTGTTTCATGGTAAATAAATTTGTAAATCGACATATCTACACGTACGTCATCTGCTACGATTGTAATTAAACCAAGTTAACCATTTTGTTACAAACAACAAAGAATACTGCAAACAATAAAAATATGTTCTGTTATGAATTTCGCGCAAAGCTACACGAGTACTATCTCCGTAAGCCGTCCATAATTTAGCGCCAGGTGATTAAGGCACTGAACTTGTAATCCGAAAGTCGCGGTTTCAAATTCCCGTCATACCAAACATGCTTGCCCTTTCAGTCGTGGGGGCGTTATAATGTGACAGCCAATCCCACTATTCGTTGGTGAAAGAGTACCCCAAGCGTTGGCGGTGGGTAGTGATGATTAACTTCTAAATTATGATTTGTTTTGGTTTGAATTTCGCGCAAAGCTGCACAAGGTCTATCTGCGCTAGCCGTCCCTAATTAAGCAATGTAAGACTAGAAGGAAAGCAGCTAGTCATCACCACCCACTGCCAATTTTTGGTCTACTCTGTTAACAAAGAATAGTGGGATTGACCGTAATTTATTAACAACCACACGGTTGGAAGGGCGAGCATACTTGACGTGATGGGGATTCAAATCTTCGACCTTCAGATTACAAGTCAAGCGCCTCAACTGCCTGGCCATGCTGGGTTCATATGTTATGATAGCTTTACTTTTAATTTATAATTGTTGTGAATGTGATTAAGGGAAAGGTTTGTGACATCGTTCTAATATTCTCAACCATCCACTAGTATTTTCAGAATGTCAAGGAAAATTGTTGTTAAGCACAAAGCTCATGCTTGGTTATCTATTCTGTGCCTACTGTGAGGATTGAACTCCAAATCTCAGCGTTATAAGCCGTTGATATTACAACTGAGCCATCGGTGGTGTAAAACGTAAAAGAAACATCCTTACAAATCCTGTCAGTAAATTGACTCTGTGATATTCAGGAAAATGTGCAAGCGGTAATAATTTCCTTACGTTTTGAACATGTTACCAAAAATTATTTCATAATTATACATCTCGAAAATAATTCTATGTAGTTGCCCTTAACATACATAACGTGATGAAACAAGTAAATATAGGACAAGCTATCGGATTTATAATGTATTGGTTCAACTGAGCGTATATAACGTTGAAATGCTTGAAATGTGAAGCCTAGCAATATACACGACAGTTTTATTTGCTATTTCGAAAGCTCGTTCATCCATCGCATTGTAGAGCTACCATGGGAAGTTAACAGGAATACATTCAACCAACACATTACTGACCTGATGACTTTTCATGAGATTCCTTTCATGCATTTTTTACCTGAAGCTAAATAATTTCGTTTTTGATTCCGTGTGCTTCTATCTATTGGGTTCTAATAAACTTAAAACACGTCAACTATTTCAACATATACAACAAAATATCATTACAAAAAATCGCGATTATTACCTGTAGTGATAACCGGAATGTGATAGTTTTCGCGGCAACTTGAATCTAGTTTTTAGATAGTTTACTTCAATTTTGACTTGAACCAATGGTTTTTAGCAAGCTCACTTCAATAACATCTTAGTCAATTGTCTATAGATGCTTACATTTGCTACAATTTTAGTAGGTAGTTTTGTTTGTTTTGGATTTCGCGCAAAGCTGCACGAGAACTATCTGTGTCAGCCGTCCATAATTTAGCAGTGTAAGATTAGAGGGAAGACAGCTCTAGTCATCACCACCCACCGCCAACTCTTGGGATACTCTTTTATCAACGAATAGTGTGATTGACCCTGACATTATAACGTTCTCACGGCTGAAAGAGCGAGTATGTTTGGTGTGACTGGGATTCGAACTCGCGACCCTCAAATTACAAGTCAGGTGCCTTAGCCACCTTGGCATGCCAGGACAGATAATTTTGAGATTGTCGTGGCAATTTGAATCGATGGTTTTGGAATAGTTACGCGATAGAAAATTGGAATTCATAGTTTTGAAATGACTAAATATTGTATCAATTGGAATAGACAGTTTTGAGATTGATGACTTCTATAAATATTTAATTATATAGTTTTTTGGTAGCTTATTGCTTTCATATACAATCTGGATTAATAGTTTGAGATGGCTAAATACTGTAACAATTTGAATAGTCAGCTTTGGGAAAACGTAATATGAACGAGGTTTATCAGGAAGTTATGTGTCATTGTTTTAATGTCTGTTTCATTTTACAGAAACATTTTAAAGAGAAATCAATATTTTGTATTACATAACAGCACATCTATCAACGTAACGTACTGCAATACTTTCATTTGTACTTTTTAAATTAGATATTATAAATACGCAGTTATTGTATTTATAAACAAACGAGCCCAAACTGTAATATTCTTAAAATGCAAATCACTGATATCAATTTGATAAGTCAAGTAAATTTAGTCTTAATTAATAAAGCCCCCGTCAGCACAACGGTAAGTCTATAGATTTACAATACTAAAATAAAGAGCTCGATTCCTATCAGTCGGCTCCGCAGATAGCCCGATGTAGATTTGTTATAAGAAAATCATACATACAATTAATAAATCAAGTAACATTTACTTTGCGTAATATGGAGCATCTATCGATTGTTTCTCATACTTAACGTAGTGGTGTTTTTCAAATAATACATATGAAATACTCGTATAATCCTTTACGCTTTACTTCTACAAAAGCAAGTTTTTTGTTAACATTTCTGATATTCTATATGCAAAAAACGGCTCTTTTGGGCTCAGAAAACACTTCAAACACTTCTGAGCCCAAAAGAGCCGTTTTTTGCATATAAAATTCTCAACAAGTGGGTTTCTCGACATCACTGATTTCTGATATTCAAAACCTTTCGGCTGTTACAATATGAACCTAACTTGACTTACCACCTTGAGCCAAAGTAGGTTAAAAGTACTAGAACAAAAAATCCAACGACCTTATTTTTTCAAGCTGAAAATGTTTTTAAAAGTTTACATCGTTTTATATTTGGCTTCTTTTTAGTTGCATTCATTTTTACAAATAAACCAGAACAAAGCATGAAGGCAGTTTATTTATACATATATAGTTACATACAGGCACGCCATGATAATATTCTTTCGAGTATGAAAAGAGTATTTTCGTCACACAGTCCTCATTACTCAACGGTGTAGAACATCCACTGCTCCCTCTATGAATACTTTTAACAGTGAAAAAACTAGCGGTCCATTTACTGATCTATTATAATAGAATTAGCATCACAGTGTAGTTGTTACGACGGATATAATGCATAGAGAGCTATAATCTCAGAAGCAGCTAATCTGAGATTGGCTTTAGCCAAGATAACTTTGAAACACTAATAATAAAATTATTCTCATATAAAAGTATGTGTACAGTTTGTTTGCTTCTTTATAAGAACAAAAAAGAAACAAATCTAAGAAAGAAGAACACTGAAAACCAGTAAGGCCTGGCATGGCCGAGCGCGTTAAGGCGTGCACTCGTAATCCGAGGGTCGCGGGTTCGCGCCCGAGTCGCGCTAAAACATGCTCGCCCTCCCAGCCGTGGGGGTGTATAATGTGACGGTCAATCCCACTATTCGTTTGTAAAAGAGTAGCCCAAGAGTTGGCGGTGGGTGGTGATGACTAGCTGCCTTCCCTCTAGTCTTACACTGCTAAATTAGGGACGGCTAGCACAGATAGCCCTCGAGTAGCTTTGTGCGAAATTCCAAAACAAACAAACGAAAACCAGTAAATGTAAGATAGGCCTAATGTGAAATCGGTAAAGAGAAAACTACGATACAACATAAAAAGAATGTGCTGATAGGAAGATTTTTTGCAAGATTCTGTGATTTTATTACAAATACCACTTAGATATACATGATAAGAATTGTGTAACTTTTCAATTTTAGTTATATGTATACACGCACAAATATATGTATATAATACCTTGAGGACGTTTACGTTTACTTGTTTTTCATGGCTGTTCTTATGCCCCTACCGCTGAAAAAATAAAATTTGAATGCACCCTTTAGTTTTTATTAATTCATTGGTTCTCCCCTTAAAGCACCATCTCCAACAACACAGCGGTGTGTTTGCGGACTTACAATACTAGAAACCGGGTTTCGATACCTATAGTGGGCAGAGCACAGATAATCCCTTATGCAGCTTTGTGCTTAACTTCAAACAAAAATCCCCTGTTAGATTCTTTTAAAGTAATGGAATTCATTACTACTGACAGCAAGTCATTTCATAATCTGATCAAATTGCTTTATTAGATATCCTGTTTGAAAACAAGTAGTTAGTTTAGAAAAATATATTGAATAACGTAAATCTCTGAGAATTTCAATTTAATCCTTTTCTTAAAAGGGTCTCATGGTGGCTCTGCAGGCTTAAAACTTTAAAAAACTGGGTTTTGATACTTGCAGCACTGTTGCATCATGGTACTAAAATCTTCTAAATTATTCTAGTTATTTCATTGAATATTATTACATAATAACGTTTCGTAGTTTGTAGAAAGTTCTAGGCCTCAATCAGGCAATACATGTATATACTTGTGTGACCAAGCTATTGGGTAAAAGTAAAAAAAGAAGTTAAGTGAAGGAAAGTAAGTGAAGTAAGACAAAGTTGAATACATAGATAGGTCCAGATTATGTGTTTATAAATTTAAACATAAGAGGTGTTTTCTAAAGTGAAATTATTGCAGATTGTATTGTAATAACAAAGTAGAGAAGTATGACTTGTCTTGTGAGTTGTGTTATAAAGTAACGCAACAAACCTGTGTGGACTTTTGACGAAAAGAGATAATTATTTATAGATCTGTATGCAATTGTGGTAATTAGTTGTGTAACGTAAGTGAAATTATCACCAATTGTTTTTAAAAACAGAGTAAAGGAGAGTAATTTATCTTATTAATTGTGTTCTAAACTAACTGAAGCAGACCATGTGGACTTTTAATTAATAGAAATTATTATTTAAAGTTTTGCATATAACCGTGCTGATTAACGAACATTTGTATATACGTTTGTTTTGTTTTAATATATTATTTTAAAAAGGGTTGTACTGTATGCTGTTTGTTTATTGATGAAATTTATAGCCAACAAATCACAAACAACTACTGCAAATAACCCTGCCCACACATATCGTAAAAAATACTTGACAAATGTGTAAGATACAGAGAGTTCATCGTGTAGTTTGCAATAAACCAACAAACCTGTAAACTGGATAGTTTTAAAACTACCTATAATAATTAATTTCATTAAGATTGTTTGAACTAAGTATACAAGTTATAAGATATACAGGAGAATAACTGTGATTATACACAGTATATCGACCTGATATGGCGAGATGGTTACGGTGCTCAACTGAGGGTCACGGGTTCAAATACCCGCCACACCAAACATGCTTCCCCTTTCAGCTATGGGTCGATATAATGTTACGATCAATCCCACTATTCATTGGTGAAAGTGTAGCCCAGGAGTTTGTCGTGGGTGGTGGTGACCAGCTGTATTCCTTCCAGTTTTTCATTACTACATTACGGATAGCGAGCGTAGATGGAACTTTTGTAGTTTTGCACAAAATTCATAACACATCAAATCCTTTTCCCTTCATAAGTTAAGCACGAGGCCCGGCATGGCCGAGCGCGTTAAGGCATGCGCTCGTAATCTGAGGGTCGCGGGTTCGCATCCAAGTCGCGCTAAACATGCTCGCCCTCCCAGCCGTCGGGGCGTTATAATGTAACAGTGATGAGTCGGGCTGTGTGAAGACGGGTGTTGTCATGTTGAAAAATGCTGTTGACGTTCACCATGATAGGTTGCACATGGGCCTAAGAATCTAGTAGACGGTTGCGTACGGTCTGATCGGAAATTCTACGCAGCCCTGGTATGGTTGGGGCAGTAGACGTCGCAGTGGTGGTCCTATCCCAAAAGTGACGTAACCGGAGGTAGCAATTCTGTGCGGGCGTGGTCACACGAGGTCTGTCAGATCGTGGACGGTCACGAGTTGATCCATGCTGTTGGTGACGATTCCATAGCCTTGTGATGGTGCTTTGGTGGACATTCACAGCTCTGGCAACATCTGATCGAGATTCGCCTACTTCTTACCGACCAATGGCGTTGTTGCGTTGTGCTTCAGTCAGTTTTGGCGTAACTGTATTGCGTGTCGGTGGCTTAACAATGAGCTATGGAAACCAAGAACCCGTCACTTTTATAAGGATTTTGCACATGTAGCACTTACAAAACACGCAGATCTCACAAACAAGTGTATTGGACACGCATGCGTTTTGACGAAAAATCCGATGTTTTCCTCCGTTTTCAAAGTGCACAACTTTTATTGTCATTTTTGTCTGACAATCAGTGCCTTAACACGTATAACATCAAATACTCTGAGCTTTAACGTTATTACATATATTTCTCTTTAAAATAACAAAAATATCCCTTTTGCGTTTCTTGTTTTGAAGAATATATTATTTTTCGTAATTCATAGGGTACTTTTATATTCACTGTCTGTTGATTAAGTTCATTGTACCAACTTAACGTAACAGTATTATGGATCATTAACAAGTCAGTTCTTATCATTACGAGATCTTAACCGCAGTTTGAAGAGATTACAAATGAACAGACTATGTTTTATTCACTGATGCAATATTATTACGTTTTTAGTTACATATATCCTTATTTTCCTACTTTGTGTGTGGAAAATAAAAAGAAAATTCGTTTATTTAAAACTTGCCAAGAATACCCTCGAGAATACTTTAAAATAAGAAAGTTCTTGAATATTGAAAACATTTTTCTAAAGATGAACAGTATAAGTTTGTGCCTGTATTCTGATAGCATCCATTATATAGCTTGGTCAGGTGATTAGGGTGCTGAATTCGCAATCTGAGGGAGGGTTATAATGGAATGGTAAATCTCACTATTCGTTAGTAGATGAGTATTCCAAGAGTTGGCGGTGGGTGATGATTACTAACTGCCTTCCTTCTAGTCTTACACTACTAAATTAGGGACGGCTAGCACAGATAGTCCTCGTGTCGTTTTGTACTAAATTAAAAATAAAACAACAAAAATTTATTATATAGAATTGGTTGGATCGATTAACGTAATTTTTTTATATATAGTAACTGGAAACTATTCGACGGTATACAAGGTCTATTTTATTTTATTATTTTTGGCCAAAAAGGAGGATAAAAAGCACATGAAATAAAGCATAATTCCACTTTTGTTTTATGGACTTTTGGTTTCTATCACCCTCACTTGACTGCTTTAGTTACTGTGATTACATCTCAAACTTGCTCTTTGTGTAGTTTTTGCTCCCTTAACGGGTACTCGTAATAAGTAAACATGATTTCGCGAAAACCTAGCGTTCGAAATGCATTAAAAATCACAGAAACATTAGAAGACGATATGAAATGGCCCATTTTTTAAATGGTAATACAAGTAAAGAGAAAATCTAGCTTACGAATAATAATTCATTTTAGTTAAGTCAAAACAAATTCTAACACGCGTAGAATTTTCCTTTTTTTCTTAGCAAACTGTCGTTATATTATGGTCATACGTCTACGATCATTGAACTTTCGAAGTCTGTCTAATAAAACATGAATATAAAAAAGTAAGTCACTTTGTGATTTGAAGATGTTGTTTCAAATGTGATGATTATCGTAATTCTGAAACGGGAAAATTTTTAGGCTAGTATTTTATTTAATAGTAAAGCTACACTCTTACGTTTTGTTTCACTTAGGACGTTCTTTTGGCATCGTATGCATGATTGTAATTAATATTTCTTCTTAAACCTTTATTAGGTTCATAGTTCGGGCAATGGTCCAGCAAGATATTCAGTGATCGATCAACAAAAATGGGCTTTTTTGAGGTACTCTCATCCTTCAATAAACACAATAAATTCTTTGACAAAAAGTAGATCTCCCCACACTGAATAAAGGTTGTCAAGCTTTGTTGTCGACAATCACTCTGAAACAAGCCTATGGACTTAATCCATACCAACTTATTTAAATTATTCTTTAATTCTGGTTTAAAATCGTTAAAGTTCTCTAGTTCTGGAATGAAGTTTAAACTCTGCTAAGCTTAAAAACAACATCTATTGTTGATTCATTAAATTAACAAGAGCAGGATGAGAAGGGAAATCATTATCCACATACAACCCAGTTGGGAAAATTCTCTAAATTTTGCCATTGAAGAAAAACACCTGGCACTGCAAAGAATCACACCTCAGACTTTAGTGTTCTAAGTCGTTAAACATACCGCTAATTTAACGAGGGATTTTGAGACAATGTGAACATGGTTAATTATCATGGCTTCATAGCAGAAACAAACTAATTCAATACACAACAGTTAGTTTACCTTAAAATATTCAACTTACAACTGTTTGAAAGGGGAGGGGGAAAATATGTTTAAATATTCCGAAAAAAGGAAGAGAAAGAATTAAAGAAACTAAAACTGTAATGTTCAGAATTGAAGTAATATGTATTTTGTTTTCGATTCAGTTTTGTCAGGATAATTGGTTGGACGTTTAGAACTTTGATTTTCATAATAAAGACTTGAATAGAAGTCTTTTGAAATATGAACAAAAAGTTTTACAAATGAATGGTATGGAATGATGGCAGAAACCCAGACATTTATAGACACTTCCTCATCTTTACAAGTTACATTTAGAAACCCAGACATTTATACACACTTCCTCATCTTTACAAGTTACATTTAGAAACCCAGACATTTATACACACTTCCTCATCTTTACAAGTTACATTTAGAAACCCAGACATTTATACACACTTCCTCATCTTTACAAGTTACATTTAGAAACCCAGACATTTATACACACTTCCTCATCTTTACAAGTTACATTTAGAAACCCAGACATTTATACACACTTCCTCATCTTTACAAGTTACATTTAGAAACCCAGACATTTGTACACACTTCCTCATCTTTACAAGTTACATTTAGAAACCCAGACATTTATACACACTTCCTCATCTTTACAAGTTACATTTAGAAACCCAGACATTTATAGACACTTCCTCATCTTTACAAGTTACATTTAGAAACCCAGACATTTATAGACACTTCCTCATCTTTACAAGTTACATTTAGAAACCCAGACATTTATACACACTTCCTCATCTTTACAAGTTACATTTAGAAACCCAGACATTTGTACACACTTCCTCATCTTTACAAGTTACATTTAGAAACCCAGACATTTGTACACACTTCCTCATCTTTACAAGTTACATTTAGAAACCCAGACATTTGTACACACTTCCTCATCTTTACAAGTTACATTTTATAACATGACTTGGCTTGGCCAGACGGTTAAGGCACTGGACTCATAATCTGAGGATCGCAGGTACAATTTCTAGTTACATCCAGCATGTTCGGTCTTTCAGCCGTGGAGGCGTTATAATGTTCGGTCAATTGCACTAGTCGTTGGTAAAAGAGTAGCCCAAGAGTTGACGGTGGCTGGTGACGACTAACTGCCTTCCCTCTAGTTTTACACTGCTAAATTTGAGAAAGCTAGTGCAGATATCTCTTGTGTAGCTTTGCAAAAAATTCAAACCAAAACCGTTTTATTACATAGGAAATTCACTATAATATCATCAGAAAGGGTCGTAGGTAGCCTTCAGTTTTAATGAAACAATATAAAGTTTGTAAGTGTAACTTAATCCTATACGACTAGGTTTTCCATTAGGAACTATTGAGCATTTTAAAGTAGAATTCTGAATATACTGAAATGGCGTGCATGACTATATGGTATTTTTTAAATATTCCCTATCAGTATCAACAAAATCCGCTTCCTGTCGCTGTGAAGAAGTAACTATTTTTACCTGAACCACGTACGAGTTATCACATTAAACTCGTACTTGCTGGCTTACAAACTGTTGACATTAAAGCAAAGTTTAAAAGAACTCAAAGGTGACAGTTGGACAATAGCTTCCACAGAAGACTGTTTGAGTCTAACATAAAGGTGTGTACAATACAACTTTCACGAAACTCTTTCTGTTATGTGGGTGTGTTGTGTATTCGTCTTTTTTGACTTGTAGTTGGGCTGTAGATAAAATCTAAGTTTTATATTGTTCGGACTGTATCCAGTCTCTCATTCAAGTCGGGATCTAAATTTAATTCTACACTATATTTTCACAGTTACAATTCTTTTCTGTAATACTACTAGTGAAACTGATAACATCACAAAGTAAAGTAATGTGTACTATTGTTTTAACTGAAACATACCGATTTTGTTTTTGGCTAAAGAAAGTTGATGTTTCTACATCATTTGATATGATGTAACTTATATAAAAACCAGTGTGTGCTACTTAAAGTTTCTCTTGACTTCTTGAAATAGGAGGACTCATAAAAGCTAGAATACATTTATTTAAATAGAATAGTTCGATTACTGTCTGCCCGTTATTGGTTTAGTGACGGATATGTAAAGGGGCCGTGAGGTTTGGATAACATGAAACCTTGTAAGTGTAGTGAGTGCTGGTATAACAAGCCTAAAGTAAAGGTGTGGTGTTGGATTGTCTAGCCTACAGAGAAAAGCATAAAATTTATCATGAAAGTAAAAATATCGATTCAGTTTTAAACTTAAATTGTTTCGGAATTGAGCTGTGCCTTATCACCAATGTTTTTAATAAACTACAAACTTCTTTAATCAACAGAGACTCTAAACTAAAAAAATCAACAAATATTTTTCCTGTTTTGTTGTCAATGCATTTCGTTTTATTCTTTCAGTAATACTATGTTAGACTTTTGTTGTTGCGCAACATTACCTGAAAGCAATTGTTGAAACGAACTATTTCAAAAACGCACTGGCTTTTCCTCTATATTAGAAACTGTTAATTTAACCGATTTAATTATTCTATGAAGACGCCAGAATACATATTTTGAATGTTCTTTAAATTTAATTGGCTCACAAAGAATTTACCGACAGTTGACTGTTTCGACTGCACTTTTCTGCCTCTTTGTGGGTCAAACACAATTTCATAAAATTTATTATTTCAGTTTACTCTGAAATGTGAGGTTAGAATATGCTATAGGGTGGTTCTATTTGTCCCGTCATTCTTGACAGGGAATTCGCTTGTGTTTTTATGATTCATGTTTTTTCAGTTGTTTATTTGCACTTTTGCAAGATTCAAGTTGTTTTATTAACTGAACAACTTTCTTTAACGAATTCCAATGGTTTTGTTTTTGTCTAGTTTGCACATCCTTATCCACTATGGCACATATGAATTGGTCTCGTGCCAACAAATCCGTCATTTTTCGTGAAGCATCGGAATAAAGTAATTGGAGAAGTCGTTTCACATCAACAACCAGTTCCTCTAAGGTCGTCTCTTCTCACCTTACTCTGCTCTAAACTTTGTTTTAGAAACTTGTTTTTGGTAAGACATTTTAAATTCCAGTTTTAGGACTATTTTTTTTTTTGTTATACGTATCTAGACTCAATCAAGTAGTGCACTCAACCTCTCACACGTGTCAAATGGGATAAATACCGGAAATGGACTAAAGTGCTCGTTCTACCATAATTTAACAGGCTATTTGTGATATTACGGAGATGAGGATCTTCAATTGCGTCATCAATGTGCGACAGCTAACAAGATGTTTGAAAGAAATATTGTTTATTGTACTTTTTATCTCCCCAGATTGATGTCTGTGTGATAGATTAGGCTTAGTGTACTGCTTTCAGTGGTAAAATGCAACAGCAACAAAACTGTAGCGAGTAAAAAAATCTCTAAGTCTTCCAATGACATTATCACAATGGCTAGTAGTATGACAAAACGTCTTTTATTGTGTGTTTGTTTTGTGTACAAAGCTACAAAAATGGATGTATGTCCTCTGTCCACTACGGGTATTGAAACTCGGTTTATATCAGTATAATTCAGCGTGCATATCACTGTACCAGTGGGTTGCGTTTTTTATTGTATTATATTGCTATGATTTGTTATTTTTCCTGTTTAAATTGAAATTTATCACGGTTTAAACTCATATCTTCCAAATACGTTGTTTTAAAATCGTGTGTATTGTATGACACTGAGAACCTGCCATAAAACACACTACACTATTGATAAAACTGAAATGTGAACCTGAGTCCTTTTGAAAGGTGGACCCAGATTGCCTCTGAAGAAGAAAGGTCCACTTTTCGAAAGTGCTCGGGTTATAAGGGTCTCTATTTAAGTTTTATCAATACTTTTTGAACCTAAGTGTTGGCCTGGCATGGCCGAGCGCGTTAAGGCGTGCACTCGTAATCCGAGGGTCGCGGGTTCGAGCCCGCGTCGCGCTAAACATGCTCGCCCTCACAGCCGTGGGGGTGTTATAATGGTACGGTCAATCCCACTATTCGTTGGTAAAAGAGTAGCCCAAGAGTTGGCGGTGGGTGGTGATAACTAGTTGCCTTCCCTCTAGTATTACACTGCAAAATTAGGGACGGCTAGTGCAGATAGCCCTCGAGTAGCTATGCGCGAAATTACAAAAACAAACAAACCTAAGTGTTTTTAGCACATCATCAACATAATAGTATTAGTATCTCTAAATACATTAACTGAAGGTGTCGTGAATTTGTTATTTTATGCGCTTGCACTTCGAAAGATTTTCTAAATTTGTCGCGTGGATAAAATGAAAAATATTCTTTGCTATAATAAACATAAAGTATTGCTGATGATTCATAACTTAGAGTGATATGGTTATGTTCGCCGCCTAATTTTTACATTTTCTTTTAATTCGCCCTAAGCTACACGAGGACTGTCTGCGCTAGCCATCCCGAATTTATCAGCGTAAGACTAGAGAAAAGGCAGCTATTCATCATCTCTTACCGCCAACTCTTAGGCTACTCTTTTACTAACGAATTGTGGGATTTACCATTACATTATAACACCTCTACGGCTGAAAGGGAAATCATGTTTGAATTCGAACACGCGACCCTCAGATGACCAGTCGAGTGCCTTAAGCATTTGCCAGTGCCTGGCCTTTTACACAGTTGAGGATATGGTTGTATATAGCACATCAGCTATTTACACAGTTACTGACAGTAAATTCAGAATATAATATTTACTATAGAGACAAGAATTCTGAATTAAAATGTTTGTATTTAATTTATTTTTTTCTTTTACTAGTTTCTGTAAAATTGCTTTTCCTGTGCCATTACTATATTTTATGAAAAATGCTTTTACAAGAAAGAAAGAAAGTCAGTTACATTTATTCACTAAAAGTTTTAATATCAGGGATAATTGACACAGGTTGGAAATAAAGGAGATAAAGAGCAACGTGATATAACTTATTCAGGACGAATGTCCCATTTATTATGTTACGTACATTACATCTTACGATTTCATACAGCCGATAAATTTATTTTTAGCTTAGAAGTTAATTGAAGGCCAATATATATCAAGTTTATGATACTTGCCAAAAAAATGATACACACAATTTTATTTCTTAACAAATATTCAAATAACAATACAATTTGGAATAGCGGTTATTACAAATAACGATTTATATACAAAAGTTTTACGAGCTCAGAAACTATATTGAGTCGTAATATATGGTCTGGAAATGAAGTCAATGTTGATATTGTTAGACTTCGATTAAAGGCTAGTTTCTTGCTGTTACAAGCTGACTTTTCTCTCACAAAGGTATCTAATGTTTTCGCAGAAGTACTGGCATGTAAAGCTATTTTACTGAAGTTAAAAGGCTTAGAATGTTTGAAGTCTATAAATATTCCTGGTCAAATATCTTAATTTGATTAATAAGCCTTTATCACTCCGAGGTTTATTGTACACTGACTGTAGCAACCCAACAATATTAAACTGTGTCTTTGCTTCATGATGACGAGAAAACTCACTTGTAGAGAAAAATTACATATGTAAAAACGGCTAGTATGAGTTGAGAATTTTTTTTTATGTAGAGGAGCGAACAACTTCTATATTGGAGAAACAAGTAGAAAAATGGAAACCAGATTCAAATAACACAGAAAGTCACCTTCACACGTTTTCGAACACAGCAAATTAAATAAACACAACATAACCATAGAAAACACCCAAATACTAAATAAAGAAACAATCATAAATAAACGCAAAATTAAAGAAGCCTTACTTAGTATTTAGGTTTTTTCTATGGTTATGTTGTGTTTATTTGATTTGCAGTGTACGAAAACGTGTGAAGGTGACTTTGAATCTAGTTTCCGTTTTCCTACTTGTTTCTCCAGTGTAGAAGTTGTGGCAGTTATCAAAATCAAAGAAGCCTTACTTATAAAACAACTCAAGTACAAAATAAATCAATACAAATAAACACCTTTATACCTGTATTAATAAACATAATCAAATATCTAAGGATACCCTTTATATTCCTACACTCAATTACACAACCCCCTTCAAACTTGTGATCAGCTATCGGTCAGTTACATCTTTCTTTCTTTGTGAGCCTGAAGATGAACGAAGAAGGTCGAAACGTTGTTTGCTCCTCTACATAAAAAAACTTTTATAAACCCATACCAACAGTTTTTACGTATATATTTGTCCTCTTCGCTTGTTGTGTTGGTTACCTTTTATAAGCTTGCGAAGAGGTTTCTTAAAACGTTCAAATGGTCCAATAACGTCGGCATTCATGTAGATATATATATATGTAAACATTACTGATTTCTACGCTCGAGAATCTACTACAAATTCAGAAAGGAATTTTGTAATATACATTTAACAATATACGTTACACGCATTTCTAAACATATATTAAACTGAAACATACATAGAAATTAAAATAAATGTTAACAGTAAATCCATTACAAAGGAAAAAAGATTCGTATTTATGCATATCATGTGTTCTCTATCCCGTTAGTTGCTCGTCGAAACATCAATCAAGAGAGTATTAAATTCATCCCATTTCATTTGTTATTGATGGAATTGATTTGGTTGCCAAAGTCGTTGCTAATGTATATTTAAAAGATATTACTTTAATATGAATGACACTACGAATAGAAGGAGTTGTCAGTTCTATCAACAAACTTTGGGATTGCCTAGGGACATAGACCGTTGTTCTTGACTTGAGAATGACCTTCTTTCACGTGGATAGCATTAGTGCCTGAGGAATAAAAATATATACAATATTTTAAAATATCTAATAAACCAACCAAGACATTTGAAAAAGTATTCATGTCCTTGAACTGCTCAATCTGTAGATCACGGGTTTGAACCCACTCCCCTACCATGCTTGGTCTTTAAGCTGGAGGGGTTTGTGTAGTGAGTTGATCAAAAACCTTATTTGTTGGTAAGAGTAGTGCAAGAGTTAGAAGTGAGTAATATTGACTAACTGTCTTCCTTCTAGTGTATTATTTCAAAATAATATACAACCAGTGCAGTGATTTTGCAAAAAATTTCAACAAACGAACGAAATGAAATTTTAAAAAAATATCATAATTTTTACATATCACACGTTTACTATAGATTTCACTGTGTGGTGACATTTGATATATTTTTTAGTTTTGACAATAGTTAGCTACAGTTATTGCACTGGTAAAATAATACAAATAAAGCTACCTCTCTTCACTTAACATACCTTACTTCTTTCATGCAAGTGTTCAAGCTTGATTTTGGTTTTGTTGTTTTAATACAATGAAAAGTAGAATTTGTTATGACTGTTTTCGTTTTCTCTTTTGATTACAACTTAGTTAAAAGCAGAAAAAATATGGTACTGCCCTGTAATACAGTATCTGTTGAGAGCTCTTGTTTTTACAGATTTTATAGTGTACTCTGAAAGAAATCAGGGCTATCTCAAAATATCACATCCTGTTCGTTCAAAATTCAGTGATTATTACTCTGAGATTGAAGTCAGGAATAGATTGAGAATTCACAAATCTTCTTTTGTTGTCTAGAATTGTTGACCAACGTTTGGTACACTTCAGATTTGACTGCTCTGAGTGTTGACCAACGTTTGGTACACTTCAGATTTGACTGCTCTGAGTGTTGACCAACGTTTGGTACACTTCAGATTTGACTGCTCTAAGTGTTGACCAACGTTTGGTACACTTCAGATTTGACTGCTCTGAGTGTTGACCAACGTTTGGTACACTTCAGATTTGACTGCTCTGAGTATTGACCAACGTTTGGTACACTTCAGATTTGACTGCTCTGAGTGTTGACCAACGTTTGGTACACTTCAGATTTGACTGCTCTGAGTGTTGACCAACGTTTGGTACACTTCAGATTTAACTGCTCTGAGTGTTGACCAACGTTTGGTACACTTCAGATTTGACTGCTCTGAGTGTTGACCAACGTTTGGTACACTTCATGTTTGACTGCTCTGAGTGTTGACCAACGTTTGGTACACTTCATGTTTGACTGCTCTGAGTGTTGACCAACGTTTGGTACACTTCAGATTTGACTGCTCTGAGTGTTGACCAACGTTTGGTACACTTCATGTTTGACTGCTCTGAGTGTTGACCAACGTTTGGTACACTTCAGATTTGACTTCTCTGACAAATAAAGACCGACTTGTATTCTGTCTGAAATTCAATTTAATCCCGTGTTACATGTTTTACCGTTCCTTTATTATTGTCATTATTTAAGAAGTTATCAACGAACTTTATTACACAATACGAATATGCACGATTTAAGGAAGGACTTAATGAGTAAATACATTCTCTTTGATTCAGTTTTTCAAATTTGTTACGTATAAGGCTTGAGGACACTACTAAAAATAGATTCAACTTTGTAGAATTGAAATTTCGTATCTAGTTTAAGATGAAAAAGTGTCTCAAATAGTTAGTATCTGTTATTCACAACGAGAACAGAAAATGAATTCCAGTCTTTGATTTTCAGTTAAGGAACTAATGTACACTTGTTTATGTGCTGTTTAAATCTTTGTATTTTACTAATCACTACATTTTATTCCTTCAGAAGTAATGTTACAATATCAGCAAAAATTAATCTAGTAAAAAGGCCGATTTTTGTAGCATAGTTACACAAATGAGTGTAAAATATGGGCATCAACATACAGTTACTATGTCGTTTTCTTACTTGTGGCCCCCCAGTGGCTCAGCGGTATGTCTGCGGACTTACACGCTAAAATCCGGGTTTCGATACCCGTGGTGGGCAGAGCACAGATAGCCCATTGTGTAGCTTTGTGCTTAATTCAAAAACAACAACAACAACTTCTTACTTGTGTATGGGTGATTACTAAACACGTATTATAAAATAAAATTTCTTGGCTCTGTATTAGATTTTAATGGCAATTAAAAATTAAAGTAGCTCATAAATTTCGACTCAAAGAAAAAAATTCATCGACCTTTACAATGCATCGAAAAAGGTGTTTTTAGCGCAATACAGATGTCTTGTATTCTAAATTTTTTTTAAAGTTATTTAGTCTTAATACAAATAAAGAAAAATAATCGTAAGAGTTGTGGTATGGGATAAATAAAAAATGGCGGAGAAAAAGGTTTTGAATACATTATGGAGAGTCTAAGGTTTATCTGACCCAATTTACCCAGAAATGTGTATTAATGTGTTAAGAACAGTTAAAAATAATCACCTAATTTTCGATTTTGAAAAATGTCAAATGAGAGCCCCTAGATTGGGTTCATAGGCTTTTGGAATCACATCAGGGTTGGATTTACGAACATACACATAAATTAGTGTAGCTATGTAAGAGATCGTTTAAAATAAGTATTTAAGCTTATTTTTTCAAAATATTTATACTGGAGCATCCAAATAAGCGTTTGGTAGGTTTTCAAGATTGGCTGCATTTCTTGACACAAATATTGGTACGGTTATAGAAAATCTAAATAATTCTATTCACGGAAGACACCGTATTGTATCATTTTGATTTAGTTTAAAAGTGGGTGGGCGAGAAATTGTTTTAACTTCGCATAAAGCCACGTGAGGGCTATCTGCTCTTAATTTAGCTAAAGAAAATAAGCTCTTCGTTATCACCTACAGCCAACTCTTGAGCTGCTCCTTTACCAACGAATAATGGGATTGACCGTCGCATGCTAACGCCCTCACGGCTGAAAGATCGAGCATGTTTGATGTGACGGGGATTCGAACACGCAACCCTCAGATTACGAGTCGAGGACTCCAACCACCTAACTATGCCAGGCCGACTCCCGCTTTTTGTATTTTAAACGATGATGCCAGGTAAACACTGGTGAAACTTTGCATTTACGTGGTTTCCCTTATCTCAATAAAAGACGTAATAAATAATGTTTTAAAACCTACCGATAAAAAAACCTGACAAGAACACAAACTGTTTCAATCTGATTAAAGCTACATACATATATATTTTCCCCTGATAATATAGGGAATATAATACGAAGGTTGCAAATTAAAATACTCACCACCGAACATCCTTCACTGGATTAGCCATCAGAATGTAAAAGAAAAACAAAACTGGCCTTTTCAGCCGTGGGGGCATTATAATGTGAAGATCAATCCCACTATTCGTTGGTAAAAGAGTAGCCCAAAAGTTGTCGGTGGGTGGTGAAGACTAGCTGCCTTTTCTTTAGTCTTACATTGCTAAATTAGGGAGGTTATCGTAGATAGCCCTCGCGTAGCTTTGCGCGAATTTAAAAAAAACAAACAAACGTAATTAATTCTCTTATCGAGGACCTGGACTGTCGATAAAATATTCAGTTCTAGACCAGATAGTAGGCTGTATATTGTTTGTAAGTTTGTAAAACTTGTATATAAACCATTATTTGTAATCATTGCTATTTTCAATTGTATTATTATTTGCATATTAAAATATATTTGTGTTTAAAAACTGGATGATCTTGTCTACGTAATTATCTAGGAAATTAACATATAAAATAATACGTGACCAGTAACAATGGTGTCAATGTTAAACAGGATCTATTATGATATCGAATTATCAAGTGGAGGTCCAACATACTAAGAAATGTCGCTTTAATTTTGAAACTTCGAAACAAATGCTTTCGCAACAACTTAATGTCGCGTAGTAGTATTTAAATAATGTAGGGTTTATTTTAGGTGTTACGTAATACAGGATACATAACCAAAGAAACAGAAGAGATTGTAAAACGGGTATAATGCTTTAAAAACAATTTGAATAGAATTTAATAATTTCAACAATATGAATATTGCTATTTATTGTAACTTATCTCGGACCTGTCTCCGATTTATTATGTACGTACGTTACGCATTACGGTTTCAAATAGGCGGAAATTTTAATTTAGAAGTAGGTTAAATGTCAGTATGTACTAAATATATGATAATTGCCGACAAGATTGATGTACACACAATTGTATTTTTTAACACGAATATATTTTAATATGCAAATAATAGTTATTGGTTTATACACAAGTTTTACAAATTTACAAACAATACTCAGCCTACTATCTGGTCTTGAAATGAATATTTTATCGACAGCGCATGTCCACGATGAGCGAATAAATTATGTTTGCTTTTTTTTTCAAATTCGTGCAAAGCTACACGAGGGCTATCTGCGCTCTCCTTCCTAATTTAGCAGGGTAGAGACTAGAGGGAAGGCAGCTAGTTATCACCACCAACCGTGAACCATTGTAATAGTGGGATTGAAGTTAACATTATAACACCCCCACGGCTGAAATGGCGAGCATGTTTGGTGCGACTGGGATTCGAGCCTGCGACCCTCGGATTACGAGTCGAACGTCTTAACATACTTACCCATGCCACATTTAATAAAACCGAAGTTAGGTAATTTGTTTAGTAATTATTTTTTCTTTTTACAATCTGGTGTGTAGAAGAAAATCAGACGAACTTTTGCATCGCATCTCTCAGTTGTGGCTGCAAAGATTTTCATAAAATTTGGAATGTGAGGTAAAGAAACTGGGAGATAGTTTTAAGTTAGAAACAGCAGAAAATCACAATTCTTCAGTTCCTATCAATAATATACTGTGTGTCGCACATGATGCTCTTGGTAGGACGACACACCACTACGTTTCTTGATTAAGCTCGGTAACTATACAATTTTAGAAACAACTGTGCCATGTAGTTTTACTGAACGTCGGCTATCGTTAACTGGTTCAACGGTACAAGGTGATCAGCCCCATTCGAGTGTAAGTGGGTCACCAGCAATTATTTGTTTGTTTGTTTTCAATTTCGCGTAAAGCTACATGAGGGCCATCTGCGCTAGCCACACCTAACTTAGCAGTGTAAGACCTAAGGAAAGGCAGCTAGTCATCACCACCTACCGCCAACTCTTGGGCTACTCTTTTACCAACGAATAGTGTGATTGACCTTCACGTTATAACGCCCACACGGCTGAAAGGACGAGCATGTTTGGTGAAACGGGGATTCGAACCCCCGACTCTCGGATTACGAGTCGAATGCCTTAACCACCTGGCCATGCCGGGGCCACCAACAATTAATGTCACTCGATGAATCTCCATGTGACGGAAAGTGGGCAAATGGTTAAAACACTAATAAAACTGAACCAGTTTTAGGGTGTTTTAAAACCATGTATTCGGGTTTTATCCTTTTCGTAGACCCTTATTGTTATTTTTGACGCGGCATTTTGAAGAGCCGAGAGTTTTGATTCGTGCAAGTTGTTTTGTTAAACAATGATCTGTTTTGTCATTTATATTCGTTAGTTCTGTTTAATCAGCTACAAAACTGCGCTTTCACTATAGTTTCTAAATGCAAATTACTAATGTTGTTGAACATATATTTACTGAATGTACCATTATCCCTTTCACAATCAACGTTCTTGAGTCATTATTACCCCACCCCCCGAGGGTAATCAGTAGATTTGCGTAGTAATCGCTAAAATCAGGTGTTCGATCCCCTCATTGGACAGATATCTATTAGGTAGCTTTGCCTTGAAACAAATGTATCAATGGCTCCTTGTTTCATGAACACGAAATTTAAATGACCTATTTCCTCCTTCGTATTATCACACATTATGAATTGCTACTAACGCTAAGGTCCCTCGCTGGGACAGCAGTAAGTTTATCGATTTACAACACTAAAATCAGGGGTTCTATTTCCTTCGATGGACTCAGCAGATATCCCAATGTGGCTCTACTGTAAGAAAAACACACACACACACGTATTGTCATCGTGCATAAGATGAATAACCAATGAAAAAAATAGCAACAAAACCAACCTAGTCTCTAGGAGAACCTTTTAATATAAGATACAAAAGTTAGCTTGGGTGAACAGGCTGAAGTGAATACAAGACCTAAGAGTGATAAGGATCAGAGGGTAATACTCCCCCCCAAAATGTGGAATTTATAAATTTTACATGGAGTAATTCCTAAAATGCACAAGGTGAGATGTGAACATGTAGCGTATACAAGCCTTAAGATTATCAACAGGTATTAACGTATCACCACTTCAGCCAATTGAGCTATTCCCTCCTTGCCCTGGAGGTTCCCTTTTGTATCAGAAACACGTGCAAATACCTATACTGTAATAGATAGGTAAACAGACTGGTAGGTAACTGATAATTTACTACCTTTTTATGAGGTCACAAAACCTACTAAACTTTCACGTAAAAATAAAATAGCATTCTTATAAATGTAGAGTTAGGAGTTGGTCTTATAATACGTATGTACTTCAGAATTCCAAGGTCTGTCACGTGGGGTCACTCTATTCCTAGTTACCTGGATACGTTCAGCCAACGTAGTCTTGGACTGAGATTACGCATGCGTGAATTGGAGAAACATGCGTATTGTCTCTGTACCCTTTTCACAGAAGGTTCTGTGTCAACCGCAAATCATCTATTTCGAAACGCTAGTAACGCAGACGTATTCGAAAGGGATCTCGATATTTTTTTACCCATTATAACACATTTACAGGAAGATAGGTTTTACACGAGAACGTGTAGATAATAAGGTTGCACTAATGTTTAAAAGTTTTAGTTCTTGTCATAATCTCCAGATGTCTCTATAACACCAAATAAGAAAAATGTCTGTTAGTGACAGCGACGATGAGGTGAGTTAATGTAGTTAATATTGTGAATAGTAATGAAGTATTGTGTGTTGGTGTAATGTTTTTGATTTGTTGAATATTGAAATGGCTTTAATTTTTACATAGAATGCAGAAATAACGAAAACTGTGTTAAACAAAAAATGTAAATGCTTCACATTTATGACACATTGATTTTAGTAGGTAAATTCTGTATTGTTGGCCTTTCATTTTGCTCAGAGCAAGCAATATATAACGTTTACCACTCTACAAACTCCTCCTTGGCTCAGCAGTAAGTTTGAGGGATTATAATGACACAAATATGGATTCGATTCCCTTTGTGGGCACAATATAGATAGCCCATTGTGTAGTCGGGCCTGTGACAGTGAACAAAGAAATAAACATATATTCCGATGGAAGCAAGTGCACAATATTTCTAAGTAATATATTTTTTAAATTTCCATGCAGCTAATTTGTATTTACTTTGCGTCATCCTTGTAAACGGGATACACGAATGTCATAACGTCACATTATTATAAAGGTTGCACTCCCAAAATTGGTTCGTTTCTGTTTTGGCACCCACGAGAGAAGTAATGTCATTTGGAAAGATCATTGACGTAGGTAATATAAGGATTATAAGATTCCACACGGGGACTTCAGTCTGACATAATTGTGAGAAATGAACTATTTTGGTTTTTTCTTCTTGTTTTTTTCCCCAAGTTTCAAGGATTACTTTTTACTCCAATATCTTGATTGGTTACAACGAAATAGAATTCAGCTGCGAAGTCCAAAACTAAAACAATTGCACATACTGTCTAAAGGTAAAGATATTTTTTTGGCTTCTTTACCTGTATTATTCACTTTTGTTGTTACCTGTGTTCAAAATTATATTTTAAAGAACGTTTTAAAACGTACGTTTGTAGACTTTTTATTTCTTTTGATTCTAGATTTCAGTGAATACCACAATAATATTGCAGGTTTAGATATTTTTTCAATATCTGTTGCTGTTTTGAATTAAGCACAAAGCTACACAATGGGCTATCTGTGTTCTGCCCACCACAGGTATCGAAACCCGGATTTTAGCGTGTGAGTTCGCAGACATACCGCTGAGCCACTGGGGGGCTTTTTCAAAATCAATGCTCGTGTTGCAGTCTTACGAACTTTATCTTCATCACCTTAAGTTATATAATGCAGATTTTTGTTTGTTTCATTATTTGCAAAGAGGAGAGACTTTTTACTAAATTAATCCATATCTGATCGTACCACAAGTAACGATCACTTCAATTTTTCGTTTGGATAAAGTAAAACTATAAGCAACTGGAAAGAGAGTACAATATATTTTATATTAATGCAACTGATAGATTCTGATTATTTATGAACTTTTATCTACAAGTGTTTCAGATGATACAAGTCTTTGAAAGATAATTAAAATTTAAATATTCCCACCAAAGTGTAATTGTAATCCGTTGGATTGTCTCGTGGGCAGGTACTTTGACACAGTTTTGAATTAGTATCGAAACCAATACATGTATACTTACACACAAGCAAGTAGTTACGAAATGGAACCAACAATTTAGATTTCATTTAACAATGGTTAAGAAATGTAATAAATTATTTCCCACCGAACATACACTATTGTTTTACCTGTTATATATATACACACATTAGAGCTTATGAAATACTGTATTGTGTCTACGAAGAGAACCTGTGCTATTACGCGGTCATGTTTTACTTATCATAGTTAACATGACTTTATTAAATAACAGAAAACGTATCTTAATTGTGTGTAATTTCATGTGAAGTTATTTAAGCTTATGTATTCGTTTGCTTGCAACCATTGTATGACTTTTGACGAATAAATAAATACTTGATGTTAGATGTTTGTTTATATTTGAATTTTGCGCAAAGCTACACGAGTGCTATCTGTGCTAGCCGTCCCTAATTTTGCAGTGTAAGACTAGAGGGAAGGCAGCTAGTCATCACCACCTACAGCCAATTCTTGGGTTACCCTTTTACCAACAAATAGTGGGATTGATCGTAACATTGTAACGCCCTACGCCTAAAAAGCGAGCATGTTTGGTGTGACGGGGATTCGAACCCGCGACCCTTAGAGTACTAGAAAAGTGCCTTAATCATGCGGCCATGCCGGGCCGATGTTATAGTACGCAGCCGCACCGTAATTTACTTATTAGTGCTTACGTACGCAAAAAATATTTGTGCTTTTATGTATTTTATTAAATAGTTCCCAAAATTCAACCCTTCTAATGGTAAAGAAGCACGACACACGGTCAACCTAAGTGTATAAGGTTATTAGTTTTCAAGGTTACGTCAACGTAAATGGGTTAATTATTTCGTTTCACTTGATTTTTGTCAAGGATACGAAGTGCATTTTGTTACTTTAAAAACCAGTTTGTGTTTATGTTGCTTTGGATAAAGGAAAAACAGATATGAAGAGTTTAGTTGCTTTTATTAACCAGCAACTTTTTATATTTTTTGTTGATGCCAATCTGCACGAGAGGGTATGTGAGATTGGTTGCCTGGGGAAACCAGGCTCCTGCTTGTAATAATTGTCAGTCCTCTGACGTATCAGAAAATAGGTAAGAAAGATCTTCAAACTATGAACAAGTAACGTACAAAGAAGCTATTTTAGATTATTCAAATAATTTATGTAGGAAACAAAATTAAGTGAATAGCGTACTTGTACAGTGCCCATCCCCACCCTGAAGTGACTCGGCAAACAAATAAAAAAGTTAGCTTCAAGACTGCAGTGTCGTGCATCTATCCACCCTTCTTTCTCAGAGTCACAAGTTACCATTGATTTGTGTATTCTCTAAGTGTAATTCACATTACACAGAACTAAATTTTTTAAAACATTTCGTAAGTCAAGAGGGAGAGGGAATCCTGAAACGTCTCGCATAAAAATAAGTAATAACCGAGTCATTCTGTGGAAGTGGCTGTTTTTTATGTATAATGTTGTGTTAGCTTAAACGTACATTACTTCCTGAAGTCGTATTAACGTAACTGGCTTCACGTAATCTGCTCGAAACGACACAACAGAATTCATGTTATTTTGTGGTTTTTTGGTTTATTCCAGTTTTTAACAATACTTATTTAAATAAGTTAAAAAAGCTCTCGTGCAATGTCTTTATATATATATATATATTGTGCCTGTCTATATATATATATAGACAGACACAATTAAAAGGAAAAAAACACTAAACTAATTGCACATGAAATAATTAATTAAGACCAGGGACCAACGCTAGGAAGACTGTACATGTTTCGATGTTCTTACATGGCATGACGCAGTATTTCAGGTTACGAAATTTAATGTATAGGGTACAAGCAGTGAGACAAGATACGGGTTTTCGAGCATATGGGAATCGTACAATAGTTCAGGTTTATGAGATTTAGCGACAGAGGGCCAATGAATCACGGTATAAGTTCTGGGACATTAGAGATGATACTAAAGGACAGATTATTACAGTTTAAACTACGTTTAATTTAGATTACACACATTTTACAAGGCAATGTGAGCATAATAAAGAAGAGACTCTCTCTTTACTAAAATAAAAAAGTAATTTCTAAGCAATATTACGCAAATAACTCTATGTTCTGTTAAAAGCAGAAGAAATAGAATATTTTTCTTCGAACAATTACGCAAAGCTATAATTTTAATGGCCCAGTGGTTAATGCACTCGACTCGTAATCTCAGGGTCGTTGGTTCATATCCTCGTCACACCAAGCACGCTTGCCTTTTCAGCCGTGGGGACATAATAATGTGACTGTCAATTTCACTATTAGTGGGTGGTGATGAGTAGTTGACTTTCCTGGTAAATTAAGGACAATTAGCGCAGATGGCACTCGTGTAGCTTTGTCTGAAATTCAGAACAAATACAAATACTATAATTTGATGATAAAATAAACGGAATACTTCCAGTCAAAAGCACGTACCAATAACTTTTGTGTGACAGAATAGTGTTAACTAATAATGCACAAATGGGACCACAGTTTAAAGCTCAATTTGTTTTTTTAACAAAGGGACTCGAATGATTAACCCGCAGATCTATAATCCGGCACTCTAGACACTAGTCTACAGCCTGACTGAATTTAAAAAACAACATTTTCAGAAAGAAACGTTAATCCTTCCTGAAGTCATTTAAAAACACGATAAATAAAGTTGTGAGCTTGAAGATGTCTCCAAAATTGAAACTAACGTTATGACATCTAACCAGAAAACCGGTTTGTCAAGGAATCTAGAATGTCATCCAAACAAATGCCCTGCTCCTCACATTATTAGCTACTTCTCAAAGAAGGTCAATACTAGATGATCGAACAGTTTTATATACATTTGTTGTAAAACAACGACAAAAGTTCAAGTCGTTCATAATGAGTTAGGATGTTGGAGAGAGGCCTAATAAGGCTCATTTAGTTCAAGGAGATTCCCTTATATAAACAAACCCTTCTTATCGATAAATGCCCACAGAACAAACACTTTGTAACCTTTTATACAATAAAATGTTTGCCTTGCGTAACGAACTGAAACTTAAGAATGTAAGAAACAAAAAGCAAACTTTAGAAAAATAAACAACAGTTTTACTATGAACTTTTATAAGTACATAAATCTGTAAGAAACTAAAAAGTCTAAAAATTATTTCGTCTTTTTTTTACTATATCGTTTGTTTGTTTGTTTTTGAATTTTGCACAAAGCTACTCGAGGGCTATCTGTGCTAGCCGTCCCTAATTTAGCAGTGTAAGACTAGAAGAAAGGCAGATAGTCATCACCACCCACCGCCAACTCTTGGGCTACTCTTTTACCAACGAATAGTGGGATTGACCGTCACATTCTAACGCCCCCATGGCTGAAAGGGCGAGCATATTTGGCGCGACGGTAATTCGAACCCACAACCCTCGGAATATGAGTCGAGTGCCTTAACCACCTGGTCATGCCGGACCTCATTTATATAAGAATTTATAAACATGTCTTGCCTCCAAGTGGCACGGTTGAACGTATGTGGCCGTATTGTGCAAGAAAACGTGCTTAGGTATTCGTGGTTGGTGCAACATAGACAGTTCCTGTGTAGCTTTGCACTTAATAAAACAAGTAAGAATACATCTACTGAATAATTTACAAGACAAAATAATATCATTTTCTATGTGAGTATATAGAATCTAGTGTAGGTAGAAAGCGTTTTAAAACACCATTTATAATATATACATAACTTATATTCTATCATTATACGAAGTTTAGTCTCATTCTTTCAATCAGCTTGTCCAAGGCTACTGATGGGAGAATGGGAAGACCTCCCCGGAACCGGTATAACTTGCAATCTAATTTTATGTATTTATTTGACGTGTGAGACATTCCGTATGTGGAGGCTGCGTGGTTTATGTAATGAAATCAATTTTATCTGAACTAGTTTCATAAAAGTATTCCTAGTATTGCCAAATAATACAGTTTAGTTTAACAGTAGGTGAGAATTATTTTTATCTTCTTTCTCAGTCCTTGACTGTTGTATTATTTTATAATTTACATGTGTTACTGCCCAAAGCATACACTAGATGAATTTGAATGAAGTAGTATGAACTGTTAGATATAATTTAGCTTCAACTATGAAACCGTTTCCTGTGATGCAATGTTTTTCCTAGAAACAGTTCCAAGAAAATATATTTTCGTCTTTAGTTTCCTTATATTGTTCTGCCATTATTTATTTAAATTACGTTGTTATTTTACTTGACATGTTTCCCCATTATACATCTCTAAGCTTTTCCTTCATCGTTGACCCGGCATGGCCACTTAGTTAAGGCACTCGACTCGTACTCTAACGGCGGCAGGTTCGAATCTCCGTCACACCAAACATGCTCGCCCTTTCACCAAAAAGGAAGGGCCATAATGAAGCTAGAAGTAGAAAAGGTTATTGAGTATATACAAATGGCAAAGCAAGTGGACATAATGATGTCACTACAGAAATTTTGAAAGCATTAGACGGTGCAGGAGTCCAGAAAATTACAAAGCTGTGTAGCCTTGTTTATGATTCTGGTTACATTCAATCTGACATAAATGATTCAATATTTGTCAGAATACCAAAGAAAGAAAAAGTCACAAACTGTCTTCATCACACGAAGTCTGAGTCACATGTTAAAGGTCACATTGAAGTTCATACTACAGAGAAACAGGCCCGGCATGGCCAGGTGGTTAGGGCTCTTGACTCATAATCTGAGAGTTGCGTGATTGAATCCCCGTCGCACCAAACATGCTCACCTTTTCAGCCATGAGAGCATTATAATTTGACTGTCAATCCCAATATTCGTTGGTAGAAGAGTAGGCCAAGAGTTGTTGGTGGGTGGTGATGACTAGTTGCTTTTCCTCTAGTCTTACACTGCTAAATTAGGGATGGCTAGTACAGACAGCCCTTGTGTAGCTTTGCGAGAAATTCCAAAGAAACAAACAAACTTTCATCGTTAACTGGGCACGAGTTAAAGCTTAATTAAGTATTAAATAACACCTTGTTTTCTTTCGAACAAAATGATAAAGTTGGGGGTTTCTTCGTTGTTGAGCGCAAAGCTGGACTATCTTTGTTTTGCACTACAATAGATAATTAGCATATCTCTTCGTTCAATCTTGTTTGCTATAAGCTTGCAAAGTTTGGGAATATTTGCCACATGGCCCGGCATGGCCAAGCGTGTTAAGGACTGCCACTCTTAATCTGAGGCTCGCGGGTTCGCATCCCCGTCGCGCCAAACATACTCCCCCTACCAGCCGTGGGGGTGTATAATGTGACGGTCAATCCCACTATTCGTTGGTAAAAGAGTAGCCCAAGAGTTGACGGTGGGTGGTTATGACTAGCTGCCTTCCCTCTAGTCTTACGCTGATAAATTAGGAATGGCTGTCACAGATAGCCTTCGAGTAGCTTTGTGCGAAATTCAAAAAAAACAAAAACAAATTTCCTACATGTGTATATTTTTCATTTTCAAGAGTACTAATTAATTCCAACTGTCCGGAAACACGCAGTCTATTCATTTTTGTTGCTGTTGTTGTTTGTAAGTGTATTTCATATATACAGAAAACTGTGCAAAATTGTCAGGACAAAGTCAAAAATTAGATTTCAGGCTACCTTCAGTGAACAATAGAAGGAAAGTCACAGACAAAATATCAAAATGTTATTAATTTTCATATTTAGTGCAACACAAACCTTCTGGAAGTGTGGAAGCTCAGTAAACAGTTACTATTTGGCATGTCCGTTTTTTTCCTTTAATAACGACATATAGTCTTTCAAACATTTTTTGCAACATGTTTAATCAAAGCGTGCTTTGGGATTTTACTCTAAGTGTCTCGTATACATACCATTAAAATCTCTTTGGACGTAACTTTTGATCTCTCAAATCCCAAATCTCCTCAACTGGTTCAGTTCGTTGTTTGTAGGGGTCGTTGCATTATTTGAATGACTTCAGCGGCTTCTATCTTAGCTAAGTAATTTGTACGTAAATTGGATGGGCGTTTGGGATATTATTTTCTTTGTTGTAGAACCCTTTAGCTATAATATACATATTACTGAGGTAGACCATGACGAATCATTATCTGAACGTATTTATGCTTATCTATTAGTCGACCTATTTTACAAATATCTTCCGTCTCCTCAAAAGAAAATTACCCCAAACCATCACACTTTCTCCCCCATATTTCTTTGTCTGTATTCTTATGCTTCGAACTAAATATTTCAAATTTGGGCTCATCCGTCCATAACATTTTTTTCCAATCACCAGCAGTCTAGTTTATTTTTTTTTCGAAACAAATTTTAGTCCATTGACAATATTTCGAGATCAAAGTAAAGGTTGTTTTTTAACGGCTACATGAACAAATATTCCATTCTCGTTCAGTCATCTTGATACCGTTGATCTGGGCACTTTTCTGTCACTTGATACAGGCCCCCCAGTGGCTAAGTGGTATGTCTGCGGACTTACACGCTAAAATCCGGGTTTCGATACCCGTGGTGGACAGAGCACAGATAGCCCATTGTGTAGCTTTGTGCTTAATTCAAAATAACAAATAACACTTGATACAGGGTAGTTTATTTTATGCTAAAGATCAGTGGCAATCTTCCCTCTGTTCTGAAGGCTACATTATCGAAGATACTTAACATAAGTATAATCTAGTTTAGTTGTTCTGCCTTCTCATTTCCTATTTTCAAATGTGTCTATCTTGGTTTCACATGACGGTGTTCGGGTAGCATTTCCAGTCTGAAGCAATTTATGAGTCCAACCAGCATCACGTAAAGCTTTTATGCAAACTCTCTAACTTACTGACAGTTTACTACACTTTTTGGGTTGTGATATGAAAAAACAAACAAACAACAACTTAGTACATAATGTTAAACATTGTTTATGTGAGGGTTTATTTCGAAAATGCTATTAAATTTATTTCGTCTAGCACATATCAATATCATATGCTAACTCCTTGCTAGCTTTTTTCTATATAGTTAAGACATAATGTAATCTGTAGCTTATTCAAGCAGAAATCTTAAGACTTTTCCTTGGTACACGTGCATGGCAATTCTAAAGAATGATAACTAATTTCACCTTGAAGCTTTACTATAGTGTTGGAACTTACATTCTGTAATGGTGTGTAAGAATTAACTACATAAAATGGAAAGAATGAAAAAAATATTTTTGTCCCAATATTATTGTACAGTATATATATATATATATATTTTTGTCACATATTTGTTAGACACTATTAATTAATTAACGCCATTTTTGTCAGAGAATAAGACAAGCTGTGCAGTAAAAGGAAATTCCAAACATTTTCATGTTCAGACTTCGAACATTACTGTAAACAGGAAATATTGTTTTTATTTATTTTTTTAAATTTTAATAGTACCTTTTATACTTTTGTTTTTACGAATTCAATCTTTCTAGGGACATCTCTAGCTTCAAGGTGTTTGTTTCTGATATTTTGGTGTTGAGAAAACCGTGGAAAAGTTGTTAAAATGTATACGGTAGAATAGTGGCAAACTTGTGCTGCAAAAAATAAATAAAAAGGAACCATAGAAAAACAGCGCGAAGAATAATGACAATACTCAGTTCTAACACTTTTTACCATCGGATTGTTTTACAACGGCCCCTGGTGAGCTGTACATATTGCATCATATTAAGTAATTTTATCTTTTTGCTTGTTACAGCAGCTGTTTAAAGAACTGAAAAAATTTGTTTTAAATCACTAATTTTCTGCACAAAATATGTAGGAAACTCTACAAATATAGTAATGGTACTTTTTATGTACTTCTTTTAAGAATCATGTTATTAAGGATACTGAAATGAACTAACAACAAGTTTCGTAGATAAGTATTTATGAAAGATGGGTATAAAAATATGAGTGTTGGTTGAAGTCCTTGCTACACTAATACATTTACAGAAACAAGTGTATCTCGTTAGTGGTGGACTACTTTGGTGTTAGTATTTATGTCACAAGTGAATAGTAACTGTAAAAAATTATTATTTGACACACGTAAAGTGCCCAGACAAATAACAAAGTGCCTTGGCAAGTAGTCAAACTATAGCCGTTTATTCTGTATTTTACAGTTTATCTAGGCATTTATTAAACATCTGTACACAGGTTTTGATGTAGGCAAATAGTATGAAGCTAAACTATGAAAAATAGTGTTTTAGATATAGTGAGGCTCAAAACTATCTTTCATATTTTAAAATGTAATAATCAACTGACTTTGAGACTACAATTACGCTGTTTTCAACATCGTGTAGCCCAAATCAAACAGTTTTATTAGTATGCCAATAGACTTCTGAGTCTGCCCCATTCATGGCTCTCTGCAAGTCTAACGGATATTAGGTTTCGATTCAATTTTGCTCGCAATCTGAGGGTCGCGGGTTCGCATCCCGGTCGCGCCAAACATGCTCGCCCTTTCAGCCGTGGGAGCGTTATAATGTTACGATCAATCCCACTATTCGTTGGTAAAAGAGAAGCCCAAGAGTTGGCGGTGGGTGGTGATGACTACCTGCTTTCCCTCTAGTCTTACACTGCTAAATTAGGGATGGCTAGCACAGATAGCCCTTGAGTAGCTTTGGGCGAAATTTCAAAACAAACAAACAAACCAATTTCGCTGCAACTTTTCTGCAGTTCAGTGGCGGTGGTGTCTGTCGTCCTTGTCTTTAGTTCCCTGCTATGGGCCCGGCATGGCCTAGCGCGTTAAGGCGTGCTCTTCGTAATCTGAAGGTCGCGGGTTTGCGCCCGATTCGCGCCAAACATGCTCGCCCTCCCAGCCGGGAGGCGTTATAATGTTACAGTCAATCCCACTATTCGTTGGTAAAAGAGTAGCTGAAGAGTTGGCGGTGGGTGGTGATGACTAGCTGCCTTTCATCTAATCTTACACTTTATTTTCCCTATTAAATGCTAAGAAAGTTTTGTACTTTTATTTTCCCTTTTCTTATTTTCATCTTTCGTAGCTCTTCTCAAATAGGTGGTTGAGTCTAACATCGCAGAATGCCTATTTTTTTTATGTTCATTGGCCTTAAGATTTTGGCCAGCAGTGTGAGTATCGGAGAAAGAAAGGCAACTATGGCACTAGATCCTCTTATGCTGGTGACTGACGAGCTAAGCCTGTAATCGACACGAAGCTACTCTACGTTTGAGCGTCTTTAACTTTTCATAAGAGAACTAAGGTATCATTAGAGTTACTCTGAATAGTATGAAGTTCACGTTGAGAAGTCTAACACATCTTTCTGATTGGCGTTCGAGACAGTGAAAATGAGGTTTTATTGTTTGCATCCCGTTGTAATCACTGCTGCGCCACTTGTCAGAATGATGGTCTATTTGGTCTGACAAGAGTATCCCAAGAATTGTTGGTGGGCGATATTAACAAGCTGTTCTCTCATTTCAAAATTAAGGACAATTAGCACACATAGTCCGCATGTAAGTTTTCGCAACATTTAACTAAGCAAACAAACACATTTAGATTCCATGCGTATAAATATATAATGGTTTTAAATTAAAAATACAAAATGGAGATAAAAAGATACATATGTATCTTAAAGTTGGTTATAGGTGAAGAAATGTATAAGAATGAATAGCGGCAAGAAAGATGGGTTGAAGCTGAAGGGAACTATAATTTAAAACATACATGTTTTCTTTATACTTGGTTGGCTCGAGCATAGCATAGAAAACATTTAATTGGTAGCATGTAAACATAACGTATAGCTGCGGATTTATAACGCTAGAAACTAGGTTTCGATACCTATGGTGCGCAGAGCACAGATTGCTCATTATGTGGCTTTGATTCAAACAAATTTACAAAAATCATTTTCTGCTATTTTTGTGTATCAGATATGTTATATTGAGATGGAAAGTTCCTATTTTTTCTTGGCTTAACGACATGGTTTACTCACGAATTATTTCTACTAAATTATACTTTATTAGTAGAACAGTGCAATAAAACTGTTAATAATAAATTCCGTAGTATTTTGACCAGTTTCGCTGAATACATATTATATATATATGTATATATTGCTTTCGTATGCAGGCATACTACATGTTTCCTATCCATACAAACAATTTCAACATTTTTAACACATTGTTCGTGTAGTGTCAATAATGAATATTGGTTTACGGACCCACCAAGATCCTCTCGCTCTAGTTTCTTAAAGAAGTGGGCCATTCAAACTTTTATCACATGCACTTTCTCGTTAGAAAGACTCTTGTAATACAGTGATTTTTTCATTCCAATGAAAAGTCAGGTGACGTCTTAAGGCTATAACATCTCTTATTTTGAAGTGAGCGTATTTGTCAGTCATATTGGTAGAATTTGCATCCTAGAGATGATGCTGTTTTTGTTTTTAGTGCATGAGACAATACTTATTTACGGTGTGGTTTTAGAGAGTATCGTTGAATTGGTTAAGAATTACAGATAGATTTGATGATCTGCAACCATTCTAGTGAAAGCGCCCAAGAGATTTACTTGTCTTAAATCTTTGGAAATACTTACTTTTTGTCTTTAACTTGTGTCGAGATCAGTTAGTCAGATTTTTTTTTATCTGCAATGCATTATTGGATAGTGTCTCGTTGTTTGTAGTCCTTGCCCAACTGTTTTAAGGAAAAATCAGCGTATTTTAGAATAATAAACTACTGTGATAAGACAAAGCTCTTCAAGAAGCTATCTGTGCTGTGCCAGTCACGGTTATCGAAATCCGATTTTCAACGTAACGTAATATTAAAGGACAGAAAGAAACCTTTTGGTTTATCTAGGTTGTCTTGTTGACTACATTAAAATAAACTTTAAAAAACCCAAATCATACCATTTTTTAACATTCAAATATTTATCAGACTTTCCCTTAATCACGCTTAAAATAACTGTATTCACTACATCCGAAGCAACTTGTTTCATTGATCAACTGACATATCAAAACAAAAAAGTATATTTTATCTCAAGATGATTCCTACTTTGCCAAAATTTATATTTGTTTTTTCTAGTCTTACTATTGTCACCATTAAATATGAATAAATATGGTGCGTTAAGGTCATTAGTTCCCTTAACAATCTTTAAAAAAATTAATTAGAAATCATAACGCGGCTTCCTTAACATTTTAGCTTGCATGTGTGTTTTCTTATGGCAAAGCCACATCGGGCTGTTACTGAACCCACTGAGAAGAATCGAAACCCTGATTACAGTTGATTATTTACTTTACATATTCCTCACTTTTGTTGTTGTAGTTTGTTATTAAACACAATGCTACCTAAAGGGCTATTTTTTTGCTCTTCACACCATAGATATCAAAACCCTGTTTCTAGTGTCAGAAGTCTGTAGACATACCACTGTTTCACTGAGGACACCCAGTTACCTCACTATTATCCACCAAACCTGTTTCCAGCTCCCGCAGCTCATTTGGAATTGGAACTTAGTTCTAGGATTATCTGAGTCTGATGGGTATTGAGAGTTTTGAGCTAGTTTTTACTCCTGTAAGTTGTTGGGCATATGAAGACAGGAGACTGGTATCTAGTTATTTATCTTCCTTGCGTATATCAATGCCTAGATTCTTCAAGATTCACAATTTAGTCTGTGTTGATTTTTATATTAAGATCGTAGTTGTTCAATCTAGTTGCAGTCAGCTCCTATCTGCATTTACCTTAGCAATTGAGTCCCACCACTATCGAAGTTTCTGGTACACAAGGACCAGATACTGCAATACCGTATTTTTTCCCTTTGGTTTCGCATCGGCTTAATAATGGTTCTGCTGTATTGTATGATTTTATTTTCCTCATTCACTCCACCTTACTGTGCACATACCATTCCGTGAGCAACTGATTACTGCTGGCAACACCCCATCAATCATTAGACTATCACAACCTGCTTCTACTTTCAGAGACAATCCAGAGAAGCTTTCCTTTCGGGACTGTGACATCTATTCTTTCTTCAGATCAATCTGCCATCAATATGGGTATTTTTATTATTCATATTATCTCCCAGTTTGGCTTGAGCGTCACCCATCCTGATCAATGCTATAGACTAGAATGCCACATTTTTACCCATCCTTCTTCCACTGTATGATTTGATTCTTTCTCTTTTGAGAATGTGGCATCACTCAAATCACTTATTGCTTATTGGCATTTAAGCAACCAGAAATCTTACAGATCTGATTCCTGAGTTCCAAAGTTTCCTTAGTTGTGATACTTCTTCAGTCTTGAAGATTTTAATTGGGATGCTAATATAAACTGTGTTCCTCTACTGTTACTTCGTCCAGAGTTCCATTCTCTTTATGAATGCCTTACTTCATGGTACATATACCAAAAATCAAGAATACCAAACTATACTTAGATAACCAGTATTCCATACACAATATTTTGTTTTTCTTGCTTTTCAACGATTTTCATGGTTTGCGTTTCTTAAAGAATAAATCGTCAAGCTTCATCCTGACTATTCTATAATGATGTCTTATACTTTTCATCAAGAAGAAATGTGATCTAAGCTCCTTATTTTCAAATTTTTGACTAGTCATATCACCCATCTAGCTTGTTATGTTCTACGGGTGATGCCTGTGGTAGCAGGTCCATTCTCTCAATCCAAACACGTTTTTGAAAAATAAATGTTGCATTGCTAGATTCAGATGAATTATCTTTAAGTTTTCAACTCAGTTTGGTGGGTTGGCCTCTCATTGGATCATCCAACTACTGGTAGTTTGGTCTTAAGTACTTCATCTTTGGGTCTTAGCAATAGAAGCTTTCCTCCAGACAAAATTCCTATTCATAGCCTTCTCTCCATATGTTATCCAGGATATGAAATATAGCGTGTTTCAACCCATTGCCAGGTATAGATTTATGCTTCTGCAATCCCTTTCAGTGAGTTCAACATGATGTGTGTGGACTTTATTTTGGGCTTTCTCTGTGATTAAACACGATGTAGCCAGCTATCCAGAAGCTTGAGCTTCTGGAATATAGATTATGCTATCTTTCACGTAGCATTATAGTTTAATTTCTAAGGTTGACATGTATTTGGCTTGGTTTATGCTTAGTCTGAATGTCACTTTTCTCAAAGGCAATATTATACTGAGAGGAGGTTAAACCCTTTTTAATCAGTGATTTTAGTCATAACTCACTTTTTGATAAGACTCTTTAACAGAGGTTTTCGTACCTTCCACAATCGCCATTGTTTCAGTTAGTCTTACCGACTATCATTCGATTTTTGCAACTACATACTTTTGAGTCTCTAGTACTCTCCAGATTCCTAATATCATTTTGGGTAAGTGATCCCAAATGACCATTCCAGTTACCTGACAGGTAGATTAAAGTTACATATTCTTTTTCTACATATGTTTGTGACTTAACTCTTATATTACATGAATCCCCTTTACATGCAGGTTTATATTTCGTGGCTACTGACTTAAAGACATAACCAGTCAGAGTGATTTGCAATGTTTGCTCACAGATCATTTTTTCATTCTCTCTACATCCTCATTCTAGTTTTTCTTATCCAGCATACTGACAGAAAGGAAAGGAATTCAGTTCTTTTTTCCAATTCATATCCTCATTTTTCTCTCTTTGTCCGATCAAATTTCGATTTTGGTCATGTTGAGTGAGGGTCTTGAAAGATTTACCTGCATTTATATCTCTATTCTAGACTCTCTTTGAAGGCGAGATATCTTCTCTGAATCACATCTAGTCAGATTTCTCTTTTATTTGCCTTTAGCAGCCCAGCCAAATTGCTCACTAAAAGTCACTATATGGATTTCTTAATATTGCTATTTCTGCTAGATTATCCAAAGAGGCGAGTATTTTTTACTTTTACCTTTCAGGGTCTCTTACCTTATTTTCACAGGATCCCACTTAGTGGTAAGTGTTGCCCAGACAGAGGTGCTTTTATCAAACCAGTTCCACACTAACAACCACTATCTTACTATAATTACTATTGGCTGCAACAGGCACTGTATAAATGAGGTGTTCCATAAGACCACCTTGGAGCTCACTGGACGGTAATACATTACTACGTTGAATCTCTACTTATGAACTATCATGAGTAAAATGAAAAAGTATCCTACTTGTTTGTCCCTGCTGATCATCAGATTGAATAAATCAGGCTTTGTTTGGTTTTCAATATTTAAGGAACTTCTTTTCCTGTTGCATTGTTTCCAGAACACTTTCTTAAGACTCACCAGTATACATCATCTCCTCCCAGATTTTACTAGTGGAGCTAGGGAGTCCTTACCATACCTGGTTTCCAATCACTGGATTGGTGGACAGAGATTTTTACTCTTGAGTGTGAGACTAAATTCCTTCGCCTTTGGAGAAGAGGGTGAAGTTAAGGGCCTTCTCATCATATTCCTAGATGTTATTTCCCCAAATTTCTATAGGAGTGGCGCCAGTCTAAATATAATACCAGTTCAGATTTTCTACTCAGCTATCTAGTTGGATGTGCATGACCCTTTTTGATCGATATCACTTCAGTATATTATTGTAGGAAGGAGATCCACTATCTCCTTGTAATTCTGAATGCAGAGTGATTGGTCTTACCTTGGGTTCTTTGTCCTCTCCATAATTTCAGGTGCAAGTGGAAGGCTTAGGAGGAACTTTTCTATTTCAAATCAGATGAGTTCTGTTTCTTTGTTTGAGTAAAGTATAAACGATTTCATCATTTCGAGCCTGAGGTGTTGTCTTTTAAACTTTTTCAAATAGAAGAAAAAGTTGGTCCAATGAGATGTAGCTCACCTTCTTAAAGTGATCCAGACGGTTCAAAAGACATCACTCTATAGCTACAGGTTGGGATAAAATCAAAAGTATATTTATACATAACATTGCAGTCCAATTGTCTTAGCTACTAACATGGGATATAAGGATCAAGACTCCTTAGGTCCAGGCTTGACTATCTGGTTTAAGATAGCCTATAGTAATAACTCTTGTACAATTTCACCCTTGACACAGGAACTAAGTGCAGGATGAAGAGCATACCTGTTCTGAATGTAGTGTTGGTGTTGTTTCCCAAATTATTTTGGTACACCCATGATCTATGCAGGTGCCTTCTGTATGGATAATGCCTTTACTGGCCTCTCCACCTTCTCGATGTGAGATTCTAACCATGAGTGACGACAGCACAGGCGAGTACGTTTTGTTAGTTAACATTTTCCTAAATTGAAAATGTATTTCCAATAATACTTACCTCTTCTAACACTCCTTCTCTTACTCTCTAGTAAGTGTCGGTGTTAAAGACTGGGATGATGTCATTCTTGAAAACGTTATAAAATTATCTGAATGAGATGCATGTATACAGTATCAGAACAGAAGGCGCTTTGACATAGGTGGAGAGTATCATGAGACAAAATTACCAAAGGCACTTAAGTGGCGTACAATAAAACTGGAGTAAGCAATTAAAAATCAGACTAATATTTAGATGGACAGAAGAAAACCATGGAGGTCGAGTAATAATTATAATTTTCATCAAAGGTAAGTATTATTGGAAATACGTATTTGGTTTAGGAAAATGTTAACCTTCTAGAGCATTTTCCCATCAGCATACAGCCATAAGTTGAGAGTTTTAATAAAAACCTTTCAGAAACTGTCCTATATTTTAATATTTATAGATCTTTATTCTACTAAGAACGAGTCTTTGTCTGCATTACCACACTCAAATTACATATTTTAGTTAACTTCATAATCACTCACTTTTTCTGTATGTAACAGTGTTTTACATCAAGAACTTGCCAGTCATAAGGTTACAACTATTGGTACAAATGTTAAAACAGAAAATTATTTTTGGACACTTGATAATCTACACAAATTCTTCATTTTCTTAATAAAACCCATATTGTATGGGGTTTAACGACCTTTTTCTGTAATATCAAATTAAAAAGAAGTAGAAAATTATTTAATTTTTTTAGTAATTCGTTTGTTGTTCTTCGTATAGTGTCCTGGTAGTTAGAAAATAATACCCCTGAACACCCTTCACACTTTCATGAGTGTTGTATAAAGATGGCAATCCCGTTTTCCAAACAGCCTATCAAGACCTATCCAGTGGGTGCTGTTCACTAGCTGTATTTCCTCTGATCAGTAGTTTCTAATTAGAGACAACTATATTTCAGTTCTAGGAGTCTCTGATTAGCTGTTTAGCCCACATACGCATAAAATATTCACTTAAGGAAAAAATTCGAAAATTTTCACTTTGTTAACCAGAAATATATTATTTGTTTTTCTTAGAACATGCATATTATTTTTATTCGATCTGTTTAACACTAGCAATATTTTAACACACACACACACACATACATATGTTGTGTGAAATTAATTTAGCTTGTGGATAAAATGAAGCTGAACAAAACTGTATGTGTTTTTACCCATATTTTAAAAATGATGTCGTGTAATTTATCTTACAATTAATCAGTATAGATTAACACATCAGTTTTCTTTTCCAGATGTTTGAAGATGCTTTGGATGAAGGTGCTTTGTCGTAAGTATGACCACATTTTGTATGTGTGAATGCTTAATTTTTGTATGCGAAAGTCTTATTATGTTTGCAGATGCTTTGTTTTCCTTTATGAATCCTTTAAGAATTTCAAGTCACATAATGTGTTAAAATTTGGACTTCATTGTACTTTACTGCTGTAAGTCACTGACAAGAAAGTGTCTTATTTGATATCAGAACTCATCAGTTTCGCCTGCCTTGTTGTATGGCCCAGCATGGCTAGGTGGGTTAAGGCGTTCGACTCGTAATCTAAGGGTCGCAGATTCGAATCCCGATCACACCAAGTATGCTCAACCTTTAAGCCGTAGGGGCGTTATAATGTGACTGTCAGTCCTACTATTCGTTGATAAAAGAGTACCCAAGAGTTGGCGGTGGGTGACGATGACTAGCTGCTTTATCTCTAGTCTTACACTACTAAATTAAGGACGGATAATGCAGATAGTTCTCGAGTAGCTTTGCGTGAAATTCAAAAGAAACAAACAAACCAGCCATGTTTGTTTTAGTGCAAAGCTACGCAACACCCCATCTACTATAGTCTATTGAATGAAACCGAACCATAATTTATGTGTAGCCAGTCTTGTGTCATAAAAAAATGAAATGTCCTTTTTATACTATATTTGGTACTATATCTCTTTCTTTTCCTTATGATATTTAAAGATGCATTCATTATTAGAGCAGCGATTCTCAGTCAGTTGTACACAGATTCTCTTCACGTGGTCCAGTTAACCTTTCCATAATTCTGGAAAAGAAATGGCAACATAATGTTTAGATTCTATTACGGTTTGTAAAGAAAAAAAAACATTCAGGTTGTTTACAAACAAAGTTTTGAGAGCTACTGAATTAGAATAATTGTGTATGTTTGACAGAAAATGTTAAGAAGAGTTAGAACATTTCCTCTAATTTTGGCTTAGTATTGACATAAAATAGCTGGATATAGTGAGTAAAAATTTATACATTTTTTTTGTTTTATTCACACAATAATCGTGATGGTAAGTGCACTATAAGAGTGACAAATAAACCACAGTATATAGCCACACAAAAATAGCTCAAGAAATGGCAGTGGGTACTTATTGCCTAGTTGCTTACGCTGTAGTATATCAAAGTAGAATTATCACACGGATGAAATTTGTTCAGTTTGACGTGAAATTGTGACCGCTGCAAAGATAGATCAAAATAAGGCCATGCTTTTTTTTTCTTTATTTGAACCCATTACTTGAAAACTGGCATTGATGTATACGACTTATTCAAAACAATGTTCTAATTTAAGATAAATTAAAAATCTTGAGATTATATCTTATATATAGTGTTCAAAAACGTTACAGTTCCCTAATGACTGAATTTACTGATTAATTTGGACATTGCTGTAGAAATATCAAAATCGTTCAAAAATTATTTGTATTATATATTCAAAATTTTCGTATTTGGATCTCCAAATGATGGATCAAGGATACTGGTGTGATTTTAGGACTAGTTTCACAAGTTTTCAGATAATATTGGGTCGGTCATTTAAATAGTTAAATAATAATCTATTCTCGTATTTTGAAAAAAAACGTTTCGATTTCGCTGTCCACAAGGAATTTTCTTGGAGTGTTCAACATTAGCTGAATGAATTTATTTAAAAATTCCACGACAATAAGATGTAAGAGACCATTCAAAATCAGGCAACAGTTCATTTTTATAAATAATTTACCATTTCGTTATAAATCTTGATAAATATCTGTGGAATAAAGAGGAAACTGTGTATGTAATAGTTTAATGTAACCGCTAGATGTAACTGAAGCGAAATGTCGTGAACAAATAACCATAGACCATGATAAAGTATTTTAAAATTAAAGCTAGTATAATCACACATACAAATACATCCATATATTCAAATTACAATAATATATTTCTCTCATTTTTATGTTTTACTTTTAAACACTTGATAAGATGAGTTATAAGATTTCATAAATAAATATAAATATTTTCGCGATTAAACAAGAGCACTATAATCTTGTTATTGTTACGAGACTAGATGTTACCATTATATTTATCTGACCCATCTCCTAAGTCAGAGAAAGTATAAAGTGTACAATAAAGTTGAAACCTTTTATAACTTTTGTGCCCCCCAGTGGCTAAGCGGTATGTCTGCGGACTTACACGCTAACATCCGGGTTTCGATTCCCGTGGTGGGCAGAGCACAGATAGCCCATTATGTAGCTTTGTGCTTAATTCAAAACAGCAACAATATAACTTTTGTGAGCTGTGTATTTTCGATAATTTAATACAGACATTGGTTAGAGGGCACAAGATGTTAAAATAGGCCTGTAATAACTTAAATATTGTAGATGATGTCACAAACATGTAGAATATCTAGAAATGAGGCACGAAATATATATAAACATACATGCAAGTGGGCCAATTAGTTGGTAAGTTTACGATGGATTAATGTGTTTCTTTCAGTCAGTAAAGTTTCAGTTATTGAGTAAAGCACTTAATTTTAGTGAAGCCCTCCAGTGGCACATCTACGTACTTAAAACTCTAGAAAGCGGGTTTCGATACCCTTGGTAGGTATAGTTTTATGCTTTATTAAACTAACTAGTTTTAGTAAAGTATTTGAATCAGAGCTATGTACTTATCGCACATATTAAAGAATCATACTTAATTTTATTATATATGAAATCGTAAAAGTAAGTTTATTTTTGTTTGTTGTTGTACTATTAGTTAAATGTTTTTGTTTTAACTTCGTTTGTAAATCTGGGCTTACAAGAAGTGGAAGGGTGGTCAAAACGGGCCAGCATGCAGATTGAGCCACGTGGTTTAATTACATAATAAAACATTTTAGCCAATCACAAGCGCGCTTTTCATATTACGTATTATGATGTCATAAAATTTTAGAACTTTTTTTTCCCTGCCTCTGAGCAACACAAAAAGGTAAGAAATTGCATCATTTTCACCAAAGTACCTCACTAAACATCATGTAATGCCTTGTTTCTACACCCATTCACGATCAACATGTATCGTACTCAGAAAAATGTATATAAAATAAAAAGTTAGAATTTATTTTTCAAGCTTAAAATGCAGATTTTTTTCTTAATTCAAATGTTTTAAACCTTATTTTTTCTTAATTTCTTTTTTAAAGTTTTTCTTATTCAATTTGTTGATTTTTTTCTTGTAGATGTTTAGATTCAGAGCACTGGGACTTATCATCAGATCCTCAGGAAGAGGTTGTTGGTAAATCAATGGAAGAAGAAGGAAGTTGGGACCTTCAGGAAGCTCTGGATGAAACTGTTGGTGCACTGGATATGTTTCTTAGTAACAAATTTAATGAGGCACTCAGTATTATCTCATCCAGGTTAGAACGAAGCATTATAACTGAGTTTACTTGAGTAATAATGGTATAGTGAACTTTTACAAATGTTAATTTGCAGTTAACAATTATGAAAACATGTCAAGAAGTTAATAAACATTAGCATTTTATAACTTCAAGTAAACTTAATAATTACTATTTTTATTTTGAGTTTTAGTTTTGTAGTTAACTTTACTAAAGCACTATCTATCCAGTTACTAACTATTATAATACACATTTGATTATTATTATTAATCAAAAAGTAAGAAATTGGAATAACTAATTATAATTTACTAAACCTAACTGTAGGGGTTTAATGTTTGTAACAAGAATTTCTTATGATTATATTTACATATGTTCAATGTTTACCAGAACTGAGCATGGTATATTGTGTAATGCATTATACTTTTTATAATGCTTCAATCTATAGAGCCCACATCAGTATTTATCATGGAGTAGGTCGGGCTTTGGTGTTGTTTATACAAGCAGTAATGACAATGGAAATGGTAAGGTTGTTCTCTCTTTATAATTGCGTTTTATTTATGTATGAAATTCAATGATATGTCTTTTTATTTTTATGAGATATTTTATACAAAGATGTATATTTTTATTTGGAAAGGATTAATAGAATCTTTAGAGGTCAAATGTCACTTCATTTTTGAGTGATTGATAATTTATTATTTAATCTAATATTTCGTTATGTTTAAAAAGATTAACCATATTAGGTCAAGAATGTAATGTTAAGGAATTATGGGAAAAATTATGAGGTGCTCCTTTGCTATATATGATTAAGATTATTTTAGAACTTAAGCATAATTCAAAACTAAGTCAAAATTAATAAATACCTGTTAGTCTAAGATATTTCCCCCAGTGTAGTATTACAGTTACTGAAGTGTGACACTACAAAACTACAACAGAAAAATGCAAGTTATATAGGTTTTGTTTATCTAATTATAATTTGTATACTTAAAAAATAAATTACTTTGAAATTAAGAGAAAATGAGTATAAAAAATCTGTATATGACTTGGTATAATGAAAATATTTTGTTATCAACTAATGAATGTGAAAGCATCTCCTTCATTAATAGCTGTAGATATTTATATGTGTGTGTGCATATTTGTTTACAACTTTTTATTATCAACTTGATAAAGAAGTGACTTTAATTAAAGTAATTCAGTTTTCAGTTGTTGAAATGAAGTGAGTGTATTTCATAAAATATACTAATGTATGTATATGATTTTAAACTAGAATTTCTTGAGAAATTATTTCTTATGTGATACAGTGTTTAAAAGCTGTTTATGTATGGTCAATAGAGTGATATTGACCTGGCTATTGATGCATTGAAACAAGCTGTTAAAGTCGCTCAGAGATACAGGAAAAAAGTGTCTACCATAGCTCGAATCTTTCACCGTCCAGACTACAATACCTATACTGAAGGTGGGTAATGCAGTTATTATTCTTATAACTCGTGAGTGAAAGTAAAAGAAAATATGTTAACAGCACTACATATGCTGTATCCAGTGCCAACAAGGCTTTTAGCCCAATCGCAAAGCTCATCAGACTGGCTGAGGTACAATGCATGTAGGTGCTGTAAATATATCATTAATTGTCATGAACAAAAACTGTTGAGGTATGAATCGAATAACTCGGTGAATTGTAATTATTGTCAGTTTTTGAAAATTATTTAATATTAATATTATAATTTGCAATAAATTGTGGTAAATAACACAATAATAATTACGTTTAGTAAGATTGGTAATTATAAGTAAGATGATCAGTTTTAACTCAGAGTTTAGTTGTTTAAATTGTATTACAATGTTAAATTACTCTTAGCCTGTACAGCAGTACCTTAAGCTAAGCTGTAATTTAAATTACAGGTAAATTGTTAAATATGTTACACATAGTTTTATTAAATGAATACAATCTGAAGACTAGTTTATTGTCTCTGTATTTTAAAGATTAACTTGTTTACTCGAATTTAGCTCCATTAGTTTAAATTCAGCTAATTCATAAATAGGTTATTTATAAATTAGATTAAATTAGCAAATATGTTATATTATTAACGTCATATAGTCTTCAAAGTAAAGAGTAATTATTGTTACTTCTAATAAAGTTTTATATAATTAAAGACAAACTTAATTATTTCAGTGGGAAAAACTAGAATTAATAACTAATATAATTGATTATTAAATATTATTAAATGATAATAACAATGTCGACAATACTCTACTGGTGTTTGATATTGAGTATTTATTTTCAGGCTACAAATATAATTACAATGGTTTAAACTAGTGTACGAATTAAGCATTCACAACTTTGTTAGTTGTGATGTGTGTGATGAATGGGTTTTATTTGGGAACTCAGGGCTAGCATGTACTTTTAAAGAAGCTAGTCGAAAAGATGTTTAATTTGGATGTAGAGTTTGTTGGTTGAAGATGTTGAAGTCTATCCTAAATAAATCGTAGGCAATAGATAAAGAAATGTAGTTTGAGGGATTGGTTTGGTTTTTGAACTTCACACAAAGCTACATGAAGGCTATCTGCACTAGCTATCCCTAATTTAGCAGTGTGAGACTAGAGGGAAGGTAGCGAGTCATCACCACCTATTGCCAACTTTTGGACTACTCTTTTATCAATGAATAGTGGGATTGACTATTATCACATTATGGGCCCCCTCAGATTACGACTCGAGTTCCTTAACCACCTGGTCAGGCTGAAAGAGCAAGCATGTTTGGTGTGACAGGGATTTGAATCCATGACCCTTCAATTAGGAGTAAAGTGCTTTAACCCTTTCGACGCTGAATAACAACTTTTAATCTTTGGCATGGCACTGAATATACATGTTTGATACGTGAACTGATTACGGTATCAGTACTAAAAGCATGATATCTCGGCAATAACTCAAAAAAAGTCCCTGAAATATTCAGTGCTTGTACCCAATACTATATATGTTAAATTCAATACATAAGAATAACAGGAATAAAGGAAGGTCACCTGATGCACTGAGCCTTTAAGTCGGCTGCGGTTGCCAACTGTACTGAAAGGGTTAATCAACTGGCCGTGCCTGGCTCAACCTGAGAGAAATGGCAACAGGATTCAAGAGGAGATTAAACTTTTACATATAAGAATTTCATCAGCTAACAATGACTTTTGTGAATTTAGTGTGCAACTAAGGCTAAAAGTAGTGGATTTAATTGTAATGAGTCTATTCTAGTGATCAACAGATTTTAGTCTTTGACTTGTACAGATGAGGAACTGTTGGAAGAAGTAAAACAAAGAGGTCAGAGAAGGAAATTAATGATAAACTTAAGGATGTTATAGTTATAGGTGATTCCTTGACAAATTATGTGGAGAGGATAGTCTGTATGGTAAATAGCAAGAAAGGAGTGTATCATTTTACCCAGGGGCACAGGTGGAGGATATAACAGATAGAGCAGGAGATATAAAAGGGGGCTAGCACAGATGGATTTTCTGTTGAGCACATAGGTACTAATGATGTTGTAAAAGGGATGTTAGAGGAGCTAATTAATAAGTACAAGCATTTAATAAAGGCATTTAAAGAAAAAGGCTGTAACTTAATTTTGTCATAGGTAATGCTAAAAATTAACTGTGGGATAAAGTTATAAGTTGGTCTCTAAGGCTAAATTCAGTGCTAAGGTTATATGTAAGAATGGGCATATTTGCTGATTGAACTTGTGAGGTCATTTCAGTTGAAGAAAGGAACCTTCTTGAATGTATAGTTTACATTTAAATTGTCTAGGATCTGGCTTGTTATAGTTAATAACTCTGCTGTAAGGGAGGTTTTAAACTAGGACTAGACAGTGGTGAGGGTTAGGATAAATTAAATATAAAAAGAATAAGAGGCAAAGAAAAGTTTTAAGCACAGGAAATGAGTATAGAAGTATTTATAAAGGTAGGATTAGCTTTTACTATTGAAATGCTAGAAGTATAAGAAATAAAGTAGATGACTTTACAGTACTAGTATGGAGAGTTTTGCTATATTGGGAAGCATGACTACATGTAGATTGTTTTGATGACAGAAATTTCTTTGAAATACAGGGTTACAAGGGGACAAGGTACTAAATATAGAAGGAGATGTGGCTTTATGTGTAAAATGTAAGTTACATCCTGTTGAAGATATCAATGATAATGGCAAGGAGATTAAATCCATTTTGGTGGTTATTAGTGGATATAAAGGGAAAAGTATTTACTGGGATTTTTTTATAGATTGCCAGATGCCACTCATGAAGTTATAAAGAAACATTACAATGACAGTAATATTTTATCTGTTAATGAATTATTAAGTCATAATTATAGGTGATTTTAATTTCAAGCACACAGATTAGGAAATGCCTGAAAAATGGGAGAAAGGTTACTGTTCAAGGCTTTTTTCACTAAGTTAAGGAACTTAAAAGAAATAAACATAGAAATGATAGAGAGGTTGAAATCAGGGAACATCTGCAAGTGATCTTTGCACTGTTAGGTTCAATATTTTTTTGTATAAAGATTCAAGAAGTAATGATTTTTGTTCACAGATTTAAAAAAAAAATTGAAAGGATGCAACAAGAAATATCTGTTGTGAATTTATTAGTTGAGTTATTTGAAGACACTGATTAGATGTGGAAAGTTTCTAAAAATAAATATATTCCTTATTGAAAGAAAAGGGATGGTTGCAAGTGAGAAATACAGGTTGTATGATATACAATTAAATAAAAGCCAAACAAATTTAATTGAATGGCATGATAGAGATACATAATATCAAGAAAGTTGGTAAAACAAGAAATTAGGACATCAGAAAAGATGTATGAGTAAAGTTTGATTTGAAAATGTAAAAAATGAAAGTAAAGGATTTTTTAAATACATTAAGGGCAGACAAAATATTAAATTTGGAGTAGGTTTATTGAGGTATGATAAAGGAAAGCTCTTGTCTGATGATTATTATGTGGCTGGGTTATTATATTTTGCTTTTTTCCATTTTTTTTAGTAATGAATATAAAAACAATATTCTTCAACTTTAACATTTGTTTAATGGATTTACCATTTATATTGTTATTTTGGTACTTATGTTTGTTTTGGGCTGTTGTGACATGTATTACTGGATGTGTATTGTGTAAGTCCTGCCTGTTTTCTAAATTTCTAGAAGATTCATGAGAGTAAGAATCAACAATGTTTGTTTTATGAAAATTTTAACTTTCTTTTTGAACTGTATTGAAAGTTATAGTTTTGCATGATGTGTATAAAAGCAGTTAGTCAAGAGACAGTAATAGATTATTTTTGATCAGCTATAGTCAGTATGCTATAAGTCTCAGAAGTTATAATTCTGATTAATGCCTGATAATCAGAAAACTACAGAATTGTTCCAGGAATGTTTATAGATTTTGAACATCACTAATTATTTAACTTCACTGAATTAACTTTTGACATAAATTTTTCTAAAAGGACATTAGATATTGTTACTGGTGAAAACTTGTAGGTACTTAGCCAGCCATCATAAGAAGTGTTGAGGTGAATCAACAAAGAATTAAAGAATTAATTTGCTCTCTGTGAATGTCGATAAAAGATTCAGTTTGAGACCAGATATAAAACTCAGTATTGTTGGTAAAACTTTTGTATATAAACCATTTGTAAAAACTATTAGTAATAACTGTTATTATAAATTGTATTGTATTTTTTATTTGTATATTACAATACATTTCTGTTAAAAAGAAAACTGTGTATATCAACTTTATTGAGAAATACCATAAATTTCATACATATTAACATTTAATAGATTCTAAGTTCCAGTTTCTGGTTATTTGAAATTTTAATATGTAGTGTATGTAAAAACTTGTCCAAGATAAAATATAATATGTAACAGTTGGTAGATAAAGACAAGGTCAAACAAGATGACTGCATTAATTCTGAGCTTGTAAAGAAAAAAAATAAGTAGAACAGTTAAAGAACGATAAGACTTCTTACTCAGATAATAGTTCCCCAAGGGTTTTAAAGAACGTTAAGGATTGGATATCTCAGCTACTTGCTTCTATTTTTTATGTATAAATTCTTCAGTAGTAGGCAGGTAGCAAAGTATTAGAAATAAATTAGTTAATGTTGCATCTCTTTTCAAGGGAGGTGATAAAAATTATTCAAATAATTATAGATTTCTTAGTCTTGCATCAGTTGTAGGAAATGTTTTGAAAAGTGTGATGAAAGATTCTTTCCAAAGCCATTTAAGGAAGTTTTGAATTACATTGGATAGTTAACATTGTTACAGTTGGGGAAAATCTTGCTTAACAACTCTTGACATTCATTGCAAAGGTTAACGTTTATGTATGTGAGGATGAAGGAGTAGATTTAGGGTATCTGTATTTCCAGAAAGCATTTCACAAGATGCCATGTAAAAGACTCGTAAAAAATATTTTTATAGGTAATTTAGCAAATTTTATAGAAGGCAGAGGGTTGTTACAGATGAAACTAATTAAACTGGATGAATGTTACAAGTGAGGTACCTCAGGGTTCAATGTTAGGACCTTTACTCTTTTCAATTTACATTAGTCACATAGATGAAGGAATAGTCAATAAATTATTTAAATTTGTAGATAGTATTAAAGTCTTAGGTGTTGCTATTTGTGAAGAGGATACTACTTCTTCACAAAAGGATTTAGATCACTTAGTAGTTGGGCAAATAAAGAACAAATAGGTTCAATTTTAATAAATGCAAGATAATGCATGTTGGTCACTATAATTTGAATTATAAGTATCATATGGATGGAGATCTTGGCATGATAGTTGGAATCTTCGGCCATCCAAGTTGTGTGGTGTTGCTTGTGGTAGGCAAGTAGGATTTTAGGTTGTATCTGCAAAAATTTTGATTACAAGTCTAAAGAGGCTATAATTTTATTGGGTAGACCACTTGTTAGGCCACATTTATGGAATTATGTTCAGTCTTGGGCTTTTTACTTCAGGAAGGACATTGTTGGAAAAGGTTCAAAGAAGGATTACCAGAATGGCACCTGGAATGAAGGGGTTGTCATTACAAGCAGAGGTTGAAATATCTTTTCTCTTGAGTTAGGAGGAATCTGATTGAGGTGTTTAAGATTGTAAAGGAATTGGTAATATTGATGCATCATCTTTTATCATACTCGAGCAGGAATAATAGGACAAGGGGACACATAAACTTTGGTAGGGTAGGAGTGATTTTCAGCTAAGACAGGGTGTTTGGAATTTGGAATGAGTTGCCTTTGAATTTTATGGAGATAGTAAGTTTAAGTGAGCTTAAGAGAAAACTTGTTAAATATATGAATGATAAGGGCTAGTTCTAAGATCTTTTTAAAAATTAATTTACTAATAGTTTAATTTAGAGGATGGAACAGCCAAGATGGACCAATAGATCCCATGTTGTCTCAAAACATTATGGGATATACAAATCAGATTTTTATAGTAAAAAACAATTACACAGATGTATTTTATTTTTTATCACTGTTTTTTTACTTATTTCATTTATTATTATTATTTTATTTAAATTAACTTGATTGCCACTCACAAGAACAGGAGAACTAGCAAGTTAAACTTTGTGTTAAAGCACAGATAATGGGTCAGAATATTTCTTTTCCTGTTTCAGTTAAGTGCAATAAACAACTACTTTACTTATTATAAGTTGGTTATAGTAAATAAATAAAGTTAAGATTTATTCGGATAAGACTAAGTAGTTTGTGTAGCTACATAAACTTAGGAAATTCATACTGACATATTCATGTTTAATATTCTTTTTCCAGTTGAAGTCCATGCAGAGCTAATATATGCGGAGTGTTTACTGATGAATGCTATACTGACCTTTGTTTATGATCAAAGTTTACTCACATTTTTGAAAGGAGGGATCCGGATTCGATCTTGCTATCAATCTTACAAGTAAAAATCATTTTTAATTACTGTTGCTCATCTTTGTTTATTAATATTAATTTATATTACTTCATATTTTAAATATCATATTAAGTGGTTGTATATTTTATTTTGGTGTTAGTGGTGTCTTTTTTTTAAGATACTAAACTTAATTTTATGAACATTTAATAAATATAAGAAAACTCTCATATTCACTACTTTTACTTTCATTTCTCTAATGCAGAGTGTAAGTAGCTACATGATTGATTAATTTTGCATAAAATTTGTTACAAATAACACACCTCTAGAAGTAATTAGTTTTTGCATAACTTTTCCATAGTAGGACAACATTAAACTTTTGGGCCAACAGTGCTAAAATCAGGGATTCAATTCTCCTTAGTGGACACAGTAGATAACCTGATGTGGCTTTGCTGTGAGAAAACACACAATTTGTATAATAAGGTTAAAGAAATATTTCTGTCAGGTATACATAATGAAAATTTTACATTTTTGGTTATAATGATTTGAGTGTTAAGTTATCTCTTTGAGGTGGAGTAGTGGTACTTGTTTGACATTTGAGTATTATTTTCAGCCTAGTAAGGGTGGCAGATTAATCTAAGCACAATGTTTAGAAGTCTGCCTTGATCAAGCTTTAACACAAACCTTGAGTCACGGTAATGCTCTGGAATCTGTGTTTTACTATGTGTGTTTTTAAGGTGGAAACTGATAACTTCATAAACCGATTTGTTTCCTAAACAAATATAAGGTAGTTTGAAGTTACCAACATGTAATAGCTTTGTATAAAATAGTACATGTCGTATTGTTTGATTTTAATTGTGATCACAGTTTGTTATTGATATTAATATTTAATGAACTAAAGGGAGATATCTTAGTAAGTGTAAAACTTGCAGAAATTTAGAGATTTTTGTTTATATGATGCATTTAGAGAAGAATTTATTGTTTTCATTGGTATGTTTTTGTGAAGTGTTGTGGGAATATCTGTAAATTATTAAACTATCAAGCTATGGAATGTGTAAAGTTTGAAGACGTTGTGATCATTATAGGAGACATAAATGCCAAAGTTGGGAATGAAGACATTGTGGGAAAATATGACCTTGGTAGCAGAAATGACACAGGGAGACAATTATTGCAGTTTTGTGAATAGCGTGATATAATAATTACTAATACATGGTCTTAACACCTAAAATGCAGACTGTACACTTGGAAGGGCCCTGTGTATATATATACAGGAACTGAACATATTTCATCTCAGTAAATCAGAGATTTAGAAATAGTGTGAAACAAGCTTATATCTATCCTGGAGCTGATGTGGGCTCTGACTATAAATTAGTAATGGTCAAGATGAAGATTAAATGGAAGAAGCAAGTAAAATGAGGTGTAAATGAACAACCAGACATGAACTTGCTGAAGCAAGAAGAATACAAAATTAGATATACTATGGAAGTACACAACCAATTTATGTGTGCAAAAATGTGTTCACACAAAGTAATGATAAAAAATAATTGAACAGAAATGAATATCACTCAAGAAAGTTACAGTGTAGGCTGCAAAGAAAGCTCTCCAAAAAAAGAAAAGTATGGATGATGTACTGCACATGAGACAAACGAACAGAACAGTACGAAGAAATAGGTAAATAAATCAGAAATAAGTTTAAAGAGGCTAAGGAAGCCTGGTGAAATAAGAAATGTGAATATCTTGGAGCTCTGAACAAAGAGCATAAAACAAAAGAATTGCCTAAAATGTTGAAAGAGATGACAAACAAATGAAGATCTGAAAATTGAAACAACTGTTTATGTAACAGAAATGGAAAAATAGTGTTTGATTCATAAGAAGTTACTAATATATGAATTAAGTACATGAATTTACGTTTATTATGGTGAAAGAGGAGATCCACCTAATAGTGACAACCAAAAATGAAGTGCCATTATGAAGCTAAAAGTAGAAAAGATTATTGAGGACATGAAAAATGGCAAAGCAAGTGGACATAATGAGGTCACTACAGAAATCTTGAAAGTATTAGATGATGCAGGACTGCAGAAAATTACGAAGTTGTGTAGCCTTGTTTATGATTCTGGTTACATTCAATCTGACATAAATGATTCAATATTTGTCAGAATACAAAAGAAAGCAAAAGTCACAAACTGTTCAGATCACACTAAGTTTGAGTCGCATGTTAAAGGTCACATTGAAGTTCATGCTACAGAGAAACAGGCCCAGCATGGCCAGTTGGTTAGGGTGCTTGACTCGTAATTTGAGGGTTGTGAGATTGAATCTCCGTTGCACCAAACATACTTGCCTTTTTAGCTACAGGAGCATTGTAATTTGATTGTAAATTTCACTATTTGTTGGTAAAAGAGTAGCCCAAGAGTTGGTGGTGGGTGATGATGACTATCTGCCTTTCTTCTAGTTTTACACTGAGAGAAAGTTATGAACAACTGAAGAAAAATAAATAAAGCAGAAAGTGGATTTATGACAGATAAAAGAATGAGGAAAGAAGTCTTTAATTTAGGAAAAGTAGCAGAAGGATACTTGGATAATGGAAAATAGGTATGTGTGTCCACTTTATTAATTATGAGAGAGTTTTTGACAGGGTCAACCATGAAAATACTAGATGTAGATGGCAAAGACCAGCTGTTGATACAAAATTTGTATTGGAACCAAAAAGCATTCATAAGGACTGAATAGGAATTATCACCAGAAATACAAATTAAAAGAGGAGTACACTTGGGTGTGTCTTCTCTCCATGTCTAATCTGCACACAAAAAACATGTTTCAGAGCATTGAGAGTCACAAAGGTATTATGATTGTTCACATTGTGATAAGCAAATTCAGGAATGCTGATAATGCTGTACTGATGACTGAAATAGAACAAGACTTGCAGAATATTCTGAATGATGTAAATAACAGAAAAATAGTATGGATTGAGAATGAATGCTAAGAAGACGAAGAGTATGCTGCTAAATAGACATGGTAATAAGTCAGAAATTTAGATAAAAATAGAAGAAAAGACATAAAACAAGTAGAGAAATTCATATACTTGGTTCAAACTATAACATGTGATGGAAAATGAGAAGATGAAATAGTGAAAAGAACTGAAGTGGCAAGAGTTGCTTTTAATAGTAGGAAAACAAATTTAACATCAAAGATCATAAGTGTAGAAACAACAAAGAGAGTCATAAAGTGCTATGTTTAGTGAACTCTGTTGTATGGCTGTGAAACATTGACCTTCACACAAGCATTGATTAACAAACTGGAGGCATTTTAGATGTGGGTAAACAGAGGAATGATGAAAATATCCTGAACAGACAATGTAACAAATAATTAAGTTTTCAGTATGGTGAATGTGAAAAGATGAGTTATACAAACTGTCAAGAAAAGGAAAGTAGCATATTTTGGTAATTATTATAGGATGAAAGAACATGCAATGAGTTCTACTAGAAGGTCAAATAGAAGGAAAAAGGCAAAGGAGAAGACCAAGAACAAATGTTAAGGAGTGGAGAGAGCAATATATGAACACTTGGTGAGAAAATAACAAGCAGATAGAAGAGGAGGATTGTGACAGCCAGCCTTCCTGTTGAAAATGTCACATGATGATGATGCAGATAGAAGAGGAGGATTGTGACAGCCAGCCTTCCTGTTGAAAATGTCACATGATGATGATGCAGATAGAAGAGGAGGATTGTGACAGCCAGCCTTCCTGTTGAAAATGACACATGATGATGATGCAGATAGAAGAGGAGGATTGGGACAGCCAGACCTTCTGTTGAAAATGAAAATGATGATGATGAGATAGAAAGAGGAGGATTGTGACAGCCAAGCCTTCCTGTTGAAAATGACCATGATGATGATGCAGATAGAAGAGGAGGATTGTGGACAGCAGCCTTCTTTGAAATGACACATGCTGATGATGCAGAGATAGAAGAGGAGGATTGTGACAGCCAGCCTCCTGTGAAAATGACACCTGATGATGATGATGCCGATAGAAGAGGAGGATGTGACAGCCAGCCTTCCTGTTGAAATTGACACATGATGATGAGCAGATGAAGAGGAGGATTGTGACAGCCAGTCCTTCCTGTGAAATGTCACATTATGATGATTGTAGATAGAAGAGGAGGATTGTGACATCCAGCCTTCTGTTGAAAATGTCACATGATGCTGATGCAGATAAGCAGCGGAGGATTGTGACAGCCAGCCCTTCGTGAATTTGAACATGTACATGATGATGATGCAGATAGAAGAGGAGGATTGTGACAGCCAGCCTTCCTGTTGAAAATGACACATGATGATGATGCAGATAGAAGAGGAGGATTGTGACAGCCAGCCTTCCTGTTGAAAATGACACATGATGATGATGATAAAACTACTTAATTGTAGTACATTTATTTTACTAGTGTAGAAACACGAGTATTGCTGAGAATCTTTTTAACTTTGGTAAACAGTTTGTGAAACCCCTTTTGTTGGTACCATCTAAAATATTTGTGGATCGTGCACTGAAAAGTGGGAGCACCATGGCTTAGTAATTTCATGTTCTGGTCTTCTAATTGGGTAGTTTGAGGCTGGCCTGTGTTATGCTGTTGTATTCTTGAGCAAGATACTTTACCTCACTGGTTCCAGTCTAATCAGCTGTTAGCTGTTGATTAAAATGCAATGAACTGGCATCCAATCACTATTCTCATATGCTTGTGCCACTTGGAACCAGAGTTCATCAATACTAGTTTTATTTGCCTTGAAAAGGCATGGCAAGGATTTAACTATTTACCTTTTGTACATTGGATAAAGACTTCCTTACTCAATACACTAAAGTTCTTGGGAATTCTAGAGAACTATGATTTGTGTTATGACTGAGAAATAAATTTGAAATTGTTGAGTATCAAGTCATACTTTAAACTTTAGAAAATCTAAAGACAAGTAAAAGTGGCTAGTTTATTTTCAAATATTCTATTTATCATGTGATAATTATGAGAATATAAATTCAAGATGTTTGTGATGTAATTTGAAAAAAATTAAATCCATTAATTTAAAATCAGTTGTTACCATCTATCCCCAGATGTTTTTATTTTTGTTACTTGAATATAATTTGTTAAATAAATTAGGCACATGAAACATACTATGAAAAAGACAGTTTAAAATAATTATAATGTCCTTCTTCTTATTTAGATAAAACTAAAGAGAATGCAGAAATAATTATGTTCATGTTTATTTTTATATCTTGAGCCCTAACTGTTGAAGGAATTAAGAATATATCCTTTTTTTACAAAGATTTATATTATTGTCATCTATTGTAAGCTCATACCTGAACAGCATAAATATGGAAATAGATAAATGAATTTCTGTATTTAAGTTACTTAAGACAGTTACTACTAACAGTGCTAAATTCTTACTTAAGAGATTAAACCCTCTACTTGAAACCATCCCCTATTCTCTCAGACTCTGAAGATTTTATCAATACAATAAAATACATTAAATCAAGAAGATATGTTAGTATCTTTTGATATAATTTTTATTTACCTCACTATCTGTGGGACAGACCTCACACTATATAAAACAAAATCTAGAAGACAATTGTGTAACAGAACACATTATCATCCTCACAAAATATTGCTTAAACAAAACTTATTTTGCATATGAAGGCTAATTTCACAAACAAAATAATGGACATGCAATGGAATCTTCTTAGTGTTATATAGATACTTCAACCATAAATTCTTAGATAGAGCTTGTATCAAGTTTCTAAACAGTGAAAAATGTTAACTCTAACCTTTATCTATGAATAACACCCACACATAGCAAGTTTGTTTCGTTCCATTTTGTGCTAGAAATTGTTAATGAAATTACAAGCCTTTTTTAACAATTTGAATAGCCTTCCAGTGGCTCAGCAGTATGTCTGTGGACTTACAATGCTAAAAACCTGGTTTCAATACCTGCGGTTGGCAGATCACAGATAGCCCATTGTGTAGCTTTGTGCTTAATTCCAAACAACAAAACAATTTGAGCATTGGTGTAAAGACTGTATTCAAATCTTCACATAAAATTAATACCTTACTACCAAACTCGAACAAATCTGAAATAAAAGAGCAAAAAAATTGGCATATACAGTATCTCATGTGAATGTGAAAAGAAATGCATAATACGGAAATGTTACATTCCTTAGAAATAAGATACAAAGAATATCAAGATCACATACATAAAGGCAGTTTTTAGTATCTGCCTTAACGTAACATCAGTATGAAACAGGTCATAAAATACATTGGGATGAGATTCTTTTCCTGGGTTAACTCGAACAGAAAGAGACTATTTAGAAATCATAGAAATTACAAAACCAAATGATCTCTTACTAAACCTTTATGAAAGAAAAATTGCTTATAATGTGTAGTTTCCATATTGTAATGGATAAATCACTTAACATTATTGCCACTTCATAAAGGACAGATGACAGATTATTTTAAGTCATACATAAATTTATTATAATAATTCCTAATATGGTATGTTCTTGGTATGAAAAGGTTATAGGCAGACCAGATGTAGAAGTGTTAAACATTTTAAACCATAAATTATAAGCTTTGAGGTGCTTTACTAATACACATTTTTCTGTTATTTTTTTCATGTATGTTTTAATCCTAATTTGTAACAAACTTGTATACTAGTTCTATTCTGTGGATAGTAAACACTGAAGTTTAGGAATTATTCTCAAGGTATTATTCAATGCCTCAGTATTTATATATTGCTTTTATATTGATAACAGATTGTTTTATTTTATTGTGGTTAAGATTTGCATAATTTTAAGAAAACTTTCAAATGTGTAATCTTTCAATGATAACTTTTTACTTTATCAAACTAGGGAATGCTTACATATTTTGAAAACACGAAGCTTTGAAGATGAAGGAAGAAAAAGGCATTTTGAGAGTGGAGTCTGCATGGGTGTCGGAGCATTTAATTTGGTAATATAGTTAAATAATCTGTTATGTCAGTTTAAGGTTTATTGTTTTGTTTTCATTTGTATGGTGTGGAGCTGTAAATAACCATAAAATTTACCTTTTTGTTTTGTAATACTTTTAACATGAAAAATATTACCTAAAGTTAAATGGAGAAAGTCCTAAAGTTTATAAATTTTAATTATTTTATTTAATCAACTGTAGTTCCAGCTTTTCTTAACATAGAAGTGGGGTGGCTTAAGACGTATGGTGAGACCAAATCATAAATAAGGTTGATGGACAACATAAACTAGAGGAGGAACAGTGACATCCAGGGGACTGGCCCTCTGTACTCTCCCCTAAGTCTTAAGATATTTTTTTTATTTTGTTTATTCTAAAAGAAAAGCAAGAAAATACCTAACAGTATACAGTTTGTAACCACAACTTATTCAACAAAATCTCCAATAGTAGCACAAACTTATTCTTAAAATCATTCTTAACCAGAAAATGGTCAGTGAATTTTTTGATTAGTTATAATTAATTCTTCAAAGTTTTATATTCTTTTTAATTTTATCTGAAAGGTTTCCTTAATTTTATTTGTCTACTTAAAGTTTAATTGAGGATGAATATTTTATTTGCAAGATATGAATTTTCAGTTGGTAAATTCAGGTAATTATAGAGCTGTTTAAATTTTGAAAATGTATTTATGAAAGAAACCTTCTATGTAAGGCACCAGATGTTAGTGTGATCGTATAATCCTGGAAAGTATAAAAATGAAAAACTGTATTGAAAAGAATTGAAAGATTGCTTTACACATAAATCAGATGTATAAACTACTGGTGGTATAGAGTGAATGGATATTCAAAGTTTGTAATTTATTTTGTCTTGATTCTGAGTTTTGGATGGTCAATTTGTTTATGAAAGATTTTTCAAAATATTATTGGTTTTTAGGCTGTTGTAATAGTGTTAATTGTGAAAATAGAATATCCAGGTGGTAAATGTTTCTACATTCTCAGTTTGCTATATTTACATTCATTTTAAGATTTTTAGGTGTTAGATTATTGATTACCAGTATTAGGTTTGAACTTGATGTAAATAAACAAAAGTACAATTTTCATAGAATGGTAAACTTATGAGTAATGTTTGAATCTAAGGCAGAACTATGGAGGATTTCTTTTTGTGGTTAGATAGTAGAGAATATGTTTGTTGTTTTTGATGGAGAAGTAACTTTTCTTGAATGTTGAAGAAAGCTAGTTGAGATGATCATTTAGATGACTAGACATCTGTATATATATGTTTTTGCATCTATAGCATAAATTTAATATATAAATTGTGTAAATTTATTTAAATCTTTGTTAATACTAGTGAAAGAATTTTGTGAAGTCTGTAGTAAGATAGTATAATAATAATTTTTTAAGGACATAAAAATATGCTATGCTGTTATTTTTTGTTTTCAAATATGCATTATTCTTATTGTATTGTAGAAAATTTACAATTGGTCCTAATACTTGTAACAAGTGTCTTAAGTTGAAATAAGTTTAAAAAATATAATGTGATTGTTAAAATTCGTATTGTAAATATATATCTTTATTTTCTGATCAGATGATATCACAACTCCCAACACGAGTATTGAAGTTGCTGGAGTTTATTGGTTTCTCTGGTAATAAGGTAGGTAGAAGTAATAATCATAATAAAGACTACATTTCTGGTAATAATTTTTTCCAGTAATTTTGAGCATTAAATATCAATAATATTGCTCTTACCATGTGAACATTTTGCTGATTAATGTAGTTAATTCATTACAATACGTAGAGTTTATCTGAGGCTGTTTATTTTGAATATCTGTGTAGGAAATGAATAATAAAACCTATTTTCAAAGTAATGATTCAGTGTATGTGTCATCTAGCATTAACCCAAGTTTTAAATGTTCAAAATTGTAATTAGCTCTAAATGTCAGCTTTAAGATTATTTTTTTTTGACTTATTTATTAAAAGTTGTATTAGGTTGTCCAGAAATAAATGTTGGAATTCTCACAATGACATTTAGGAGCTGAATGTTGAATAACTTGTTGCTAGTTGGTTGGTCTAATCCTTTTTTTGTTACTTCCAAGATGTCTTAATTGTCTGGTTTTTCAACTCTACTCAGAGTTACTTTTGCAACCTCCAAGGCAACATGGACAAGAAGGACTTTTGTATGATTTTCCACTTTGACTTCAAGCTTGGACAAAAAGTTGTTGAAACTACACAGAAGATCAAACAATTTGGCCATGAATCTGTTACTGAATGTATTGTTCAGTGTTGGTTCCAAAGGTTTCAACATGAAGATGAAAGTCTTAAAGACCACGAAGGTCAGGAAGGAAGCCATTTTTAGATAAAAACACAGGAAAGTTTAGGGAAGCAATTGAAACAGACCCTTGCACAACAGTACGTGAGCTTGCAGAAAAGCTAGGCAGAGCACACCATCTTGTGCTATAAGGTACATTATTTAACTTGTATTGTCCATTGTCAACCATCTGAGTGCAATTGGAAAGATGAAAACGTTGGATAAGTGGATTCTGCATGAGCTCACTGAAAATCAACAAAATCAGCATTATCACACTTGTCAAGGATGATGCTCCAAAAATCAAATGAATTGGAAATGAGGTTGTGCCTCATTCACCTTATTCACTAGACCTTTCTCATACAGATTTGACAACTTTTTGAACAATAAACGCTTTCAAAGCCAGACAGCTGCAGAAGAAGCTTTCGGTAGAGTTCATTGACCATAGAAACTCTGATTTCAGCATCAGGAGTATAAATAGCATCATAACACGTTGGCAGAAATGTGTTGAAGTAAATGGTGCTTACTTTGATTAAAGCTTGTTTGACAACACTGGTTTATACTTCTTCCAAATTTTTCAGTTCAAAAATGACATTGTAATTTGGACAATTTAATAGTTAAGTTTAGTAGATGGGACAGCTGAGATGGACCAAAAGGTCCCATATTGTTTTAAAAAGTTATACTGCAAATTTCATAAAAGAACAGTAAACCAATAATAGATGTATATTGGTTTTCTGTTCTGTGACGTAATTGTAGAGTGTTTAGTCAGTCTTTTTTATTTTTAACACAGTGACTTAAAAGTTGGTCTTGGGATATGCTTGCACTTCTGGGCTGGTGTAAATACGTGGTATTATTGGTATTATGGTATGCTATTGGTAAATACTTCAGGAAAATAGAGAGAAAGTTTATGTACATCTGATGAGTTTCTCACAACTATGTTAGAATTTTCATAAATAAATCCTTGTTTTATTTTTTTTTCTAAACATTAACAAGTGCAGAATAAATGTACTGTTTGATAACAGCAACATTATAAACATTGTACAGATGTTTGGTCAGAAACATTTAGAAGAGGGAAGTAACTTAAGAGATGGCTTACGTTCTCCACTGTGCGTTATCATCCTGTCTGGATTTCATACATATGTTGTGTATGCTTTAGGTGAGTCTTAATTCAGTCTATACGTTATAAAAGTTTTATTTTATCTATGTGTACATGTGTTATGTAAGTATGCATTTATAGTACTGTATTTTTCAAAAGTCACTTCACTGTTGAGATGACTCCATTAAGGAAACTGATGAACCCAATGTTGTGAACCTCAGTGAGTAAGCCAGTTATATCATACTGAAAGCAATGTACCTAATTGTGTACTGTGTTCTACAATGGTATTGTGGTAACATTACATGATAAAAGCCTACATCCCAAGTTATATTTATGTAATTTTTAACAAGTCACTGCACTGTGTAACAATATTTTGTGCACTGAGTTTCACAACACTGTGTCTAGTACTTTCTTGAACATTTGAAGTGAATTTTAAAGAAACTGATATATTATAAACGGAACGTCATTTTTTTCTCAAGACTTAGGCCTGGCATGGCCAGGTGGTTACAGCGTTCGACTCATAATATCAGGGTCACAGGCTCGAGTTCCCATTGCACCAAACATGCTTGCCCTTTCAGCCATGGGGGCATTATAATGTGACAGTCAATCCGACTATTCGTTGGTAAAAAATATTAGTTTAAGAATTGATGGTTGGTGGTAATGACTAGTTGCCTTCCCTCTAGTCTTACACTGCTAAATTAAAGACGGCTAGCACAGGTAGCACACATGTAGCTTCGCTCGAAATTCAAAACAAACCAAACTTATGGGTTAAATTGTTTCACAGACAAATTTCATATTTAGTTGCACTAGCAAACACTGAAGTATATATTGAACCTTTACTTTTTAAAAAAATTATTGGCTGTGATCCATAGCAATTACTTTTTTTAAGAATTTCATAAATAAAGTAATTGAAATATATGTCATTTAAACCCAGTATTTTTAGTAAACTTAATTTCAAAGCCTCCTGGTTGTAGCTTTAGCAGAGATAGACAGTGTATAAGAATCAAGTATAATCAAGCCAACATAATAATTATTAACCTGTTAGTTTATTATTTCAGGTGAATTTTCTATATTCAGGTATGACAGGCAATTTTTAGTAATTCATATTAATTAAGGTATGTTTCTTATAGCTTTTTTAGCAACTGTATTTCTTTCACTACAGCAAGTACAGATGGCTAATTTTCACTGATCCAAATGGTTTGTGTATTAATGTTGTGGCAACATTTTTTTACCATGGTGAAGTCCTTACCATTGGGACAATGAAACACAACCACATGTAGATTTATGCTACAGCCTCTTTTATGGGAGCATTAAAAGTGTTTTATTGAAGTAGAAAACTTGCACAGCAAAGCATTTGGGACAGTAAAAAGCTTGAAAAACTACATCCCAAGCCAGTTTAGAGCAAAATTCTCACCTGCAAAGCAAAGAAAACCCTCTGAATTGAATGACCAAAGCTGGATATATCTTTTAAAACAATTAAAGATAAAGGAAGAATTTGAAGTTGACAACGTCACAAGTTCTGTGAGAAAGGTAACGAAAGGAACTAGAACATAATAGACCCATTTAACCACATACCTTTTAATCTTCTAGTGATGCTCTCTTGGGCTTACATGTTCTTAGCATGTTTGAACAAAGCCTTAGAAGCACATACAGCAGATGATCTGTTTAGAGTAATTGTGACTGTAACTGATGATGGAAGAAGTGGTTTCAAGGACATTACAGGATATGAAACATTGTTATTATAAAGTACATTTAATCTTTGAGTATAAAGTTAAATAAAAACTAAATCTTAGCATCTTTGGACTTGCTTTCATTTTTTTAATTTTTTTATTTATGAAACTGTACAGAAATTGCAGTAGTAATTTGAGTAGCAGCCTAGAAGGAGATGAACCAGATATTATTTAGAATAAAATGTATGAAAAATATTCTGTGTTTATTTTCACAACTGAATTTTCTTGTACACTTCACCAAAGCTGTTTTCACTTTCTTGCAACCTAAATGTTTTGCATATCTTATGTTATAATACAACTTTTATTTGTGTGTTTAATAATTCAGGTTTATGTGATGGTGATTTAGAATTGTGTGAAAAACATATTAAGAAGATGCTTAAGAAATACCCAAAGGTACCTGCATTATTTACTTTATTTTTGTCTATTAGGTATACATGTATGTCTATATATATGTGAATATAAGTATAAAACAGTTCACATTCATCCATAAAAGTACCTGTAGATATAAAAGAAGCAAGAAAATTGTTAATATTTTTAATGTTTGAATGTTGAATAAAACTGATAAAGTATGTGTGTAACTTTAGAAGAGCATACTTGATTAAAGAGATGAATGAATTTTACGTTGAAAGATAGGATAAACTTTATCATCTAAAAATGTTTTCACAATAACATTATAAAATTAATTTTGTTAAAGAGATGGATACAAGGTTGAAGAAGGTATTTGTCAAAGTGAAGCATTATGGGAAATGTTCAAGATAACCTCACTTAAATTCTTTTTTTTTTTCTTCAAATAACATATAAGTGTTTGGTGCTGAAAATAATTGAAGTATTAAGAACTAATACTGAATTGTTTAAGTGTTCAATAGACTATTATTCTGTGGAACAAAAAAGTTTCCAATTGGACAAAGAATTGAAAAAGATAGTAATGCAAAAACCACTATTCATCCAATATGTGAAATTTGTTATTGTCATAAAACCTATAAAGAAAAACTTAAAATTCTTATCTTTGTTGGTTTATGGTTCATTGGTTTCAGAAAAAAAACATTTATAACCAGAAACACACAGAATTATAATCTTAAGCATGTCTTATATAAATATGTATATATGTTAGGTTTCATTTTTTTAAAAATAAATTGTGTTCTTCCAATCTTAATTAGATATTTGAGTGCATATTTTTTTTTATAAGTTCATGGCCTGTGTAACAAGTTTGTTTTTTCGTTGGCAGCTGTATTAACTGTTCGAAATATTAGTCAACTGCATGTGTAATATATGCTTATCGGAAATACTAAAATAGTATTATAAGCATTTTACTATTTATTTAATAAAGTTTGAATTAAATATACTATAATACTTGGTTTGGTTGTTGCTAAGTAGAAAGCTACACACTAAGCTATGTTTACTCTGCCAATCTCTGTCAAAAATTAACTGCTGAGCCACTAGGGAACACTGCAATACCACTAAGTCATTTTTTATAATTATCTAACGAAGTTTGAATTAAATACAATGAACGTTGCACTCATTTTTCATTTTTAGATTAATAATTAGCATTGGTGTGGTACTGCTATAAGTGTTCATATATTATCTAATGAGATTTGGATTAATTTCAGGGAGCACTTTACCTATTTTTTGATGCAAGATTAAAACAACTTCAGGGCAAAGTGGATGATGTAAGTAATATAAACCTTCATGTTACTAATGAGATACAAAACACAAATAATTCCTCTTCTTCACATAAACTTTATATCTAGTTGTCAGTTTCTTGTTTAAATCCGCATGTTTGTATACACTCTGTAGTGTGCTGTACAGTTTTTCCTATCAAATTATTCAATATTTCCTACATTTCTGAAGTATCAAAATCTAATTTTTCATACACTTTAAACAACTAATATGAAAATTCTTGGGTATATGAAATTAAAATGCATAATGTTCATGGATGCTTTACTTATAAGTAATATATGTGTATATTTTTACAATAATATTGATACATATTGTATGTATCTTTAGAAACTGATGAATATGTTGATATCAGTAATTTAAAAATATGTGAATTTGGCACAAATCTTTTAAGAAAATACATAGTATAACTTTGTTTTTAAAAAACACATGCTGTAAAACATAACATGTTTTTGATCAGGATGGCCACAAATCTGAAAAAGGCCGAAAAAATTGTACACCCCTTTTATTTTTTTATTTTATAGCCTGTTGTAAGATAGTGATTTGTCTTTAATCTTTTAGTTATGGTTTTTATCTCATTTTCTTTTCTTGCATTGGTTAGCTTTCATTCTAGCTGCCTTAAAATCTCTCTAGCTTTTGTTTGTAATGTATATTAAATATTAATTCACTTTTATATTACAAGGTTTTTCAGCAGTGATGTGTTTATACTAGTTTCATGTATGACTGTGTAAAACAAATGATAATATGTAATTTCATGGCTAGGAAATAAACAACCTCCTTGTTTTGAAAGTAAGTGTTATTAGCAAGAGCATGCAGTTACACTGTGAATCATAAAATGCATTTGTTTTCATTAAAAGTGATAGTTTATTACAGATACATGGTTAGCATTATTTGTGATACTGTTGAAAAGTATTTAATGGAACTTATTTTTTTAATGTAAATTCACAGATTATTGTTTTTATTCTTACTGGCTCTTTTTTAATTCATTGTAATCATATGGTATGCTTTGATATTGTCAGCAATGCAGTTTTTATTTTGAATTCTTCTGTACTGACTGGTAATTTTATTAATTTTCAGCCACATATTGTGTACAATAAATTTGCAGTTTACTCGTAGCTGTAATATGGTTATTTATATTACACTATCTAAATTGTGCTGCGTAGGTCTGACAGTTATTAGTGTTGTTGTAATGTACTTAGTCATTTGATAGGTTTGTTTGAATTATTTGGTAAAAAGATAATACCAAGCCCAATTCATGTAATGATAATCAATTAATATATTTCTTCAATAAGCACTTTATAATGCCACATTCATTTGCACTTTGTAAGCCTAACATCACAAATAATGTTTGAACAACAGTTTTAAGATCAAAAGTATGTTTGCTTAGTTCACTTGTCATTGTTAGATAAACATGTATTTTACTGAGTAACTTAGAAGAATAGGCATGATAATTCTTACTACCAAACAGGTGTTTCTGACACCAAACTAACTGAATCACTTTTTATTAATGCACTGGTGAACTTACTAACTGACTAACAATGAACTCTATTCTTAACTTTTAAAAAATGATGTCACTATGATAATGAATCATGTCTAGCAAACATCCAAATTAAAACAGTAAAAATACAGGCTATAACACTATCCCTTTTCTTTATTGTGAAGTCCTTGAACAGTTGCAATACACAAATAAAACTGTTTACTAAATTTCCATTTGTTAATTAATTTCAGTAGTTTTATTCCCTGAGGGCTATGCTATACAGCTGGAATAGTCGCTTGTCCCATGTTATTACTTGCTATACTGTCACTAGGGGAACTTTCCATGGGGAGATGATGAAGAAAATTCATTGTTGGCTTCATGAGTGATGACTATTTAGAAGTGGTCACGACAAAGCCTCTTGCTTTTCCACAGGTTGACTTTTTGCAGGTAAATTTTACTCTGAAACTTCCTAGGCTTTGTTCTCTCTCTCTGAAATGCTTTCAGAAATGATCATGGTGGATGACCTTTGGTTTGAACTTCCTATCCTTCTTGATTTGACCTGTTGGAAAGGGAGCTCAATTTGAAATCTGAGAGTTATGGGATCAAAACACTGTCACCGAACATGCTCAACCTTTCAGCCATGGGGATGTTATAATGTGACAGTCAATCTCACTATCCATTGATAAAAGAGTAGCTTAAGAGTTTGTGGTGTTTTCTAACTGCTTTCCTTGTAGTCTCTTATTGCTAATTTCCAAACAGCTAGTACAAATAGCCCTTGTATATCGATACACAAAATTAACAAACTTTCTGGGTTCTTTAAACCATACCATTAATTCTCTTCATTACAACAGCTAGTGATTCCAAACAGTTGCTTAACCTTGGAGTTTATCCTTTCTTGCAGTTGTATTTCAACAGTCATAACGTATCATTTTGATAGAATCCATTAATTAGAATTCATGAGTATTAATATTGTTGCAACTTTTCTTTTTATAATTAGCTGGTTTGTGTTATTACTTGGTAACTTCATGTATGATATGAATTATGTTCCTTGGTTCTCTGCATATTCTGTGTATAACTACTGAATAAGTGTATAATAATTCATCTTCTAGGCATAATGAAGCCAACTGTTCTCTGTATTTCTTTATCTTCAGGCTGTATGCAACAACTGCTTACTGTGAGGCTTTTCCTACACTATTTTTGATTTTCTGAATAAGTTATATCACATTCGTTCTTCATCATCATTAGTGGATGCCACACCTTGGATCTAAAAAACTCTGTCCTTTTTAGGCTAAACATCTTGTGCAGATGCAGAAAGTGGTGTGACTTGTGTAATATTTAGGCTTATCAATTTTTTCAAAATATTTTTATCCTGTAATTGATTTATTTTAGTCATCACAGCCTTTATGTACTTTTTCAGTCTTCTTTTTGTAATCCTGTATATTTCTGATAGCTTCATTTATTTTGTTCATTTTTGTTCTTAATTCCTGCTCAAACATTACATCTCTTGCTGTTAATTCATCTCTTAAATTCTTCTTGTCTTTTTTTCATTTTTCTGTTTCTTCTTGCTTTTCTTTTAACCATTTTAAAAGCTCCAATAAATTTGTGATCTTACATTGTGTTGGTTACTTAGATTGTTTGTTTGTTTTTGAATTTCATGCAAAACTACATGAGGGCTATCTGTGCTAGCCATTCCTAATTTGGCAGCGTGAGACCAGATGGAAGGCAGCTAGTCATCACCACCCACCACCAACTCTTGAGCTACTCTTTTACCAATGAATAGTGGGATTGACTGTCAAGTTGTAATGCCCTCAAGGCTGAAAGGGCACGCATGTTTGATGAGACGGGGATCCAAGCCCACAACCTTTAGATTATGAGTCGAGTGCCTTAACCAGGCTGTTTACTTGGAAGCTAATGTTTATTCAAAGCTCTTTTTATTTCCACCAAAATGATTCCACTTCTGGCTCCAGTGTTGAGGTGTATTCTATTGTTTTGAGGGTTCCTTGATTATGTAGTAAACTTTATGTTAAACTTAGTTCCTGCAATGGTAACTAATTTATCTCTTTAATAAGTATTTGATATAACTACTTTCATTTATACATTTTTATGCCTAACTTCACGAACAACATTTGAACAGAAATCTTGAGATGAATGGCATGCACATCTAACTTAATTAGATTTAATAAATAAACAAATGCATAATTGACAAAGTAACTGAATAGAATACCTACATTCATTTAGTGAGTCAGTGCTCACTAACTTATTGCTTACTATACTGTCTGTCACTGAACTTAATCATAACACATTACTCATATGTATATTGTATTTGTATTTATACATAATCAAGGAAGCTTCTTAATTCTTAACTTTTGTAAACTTTTAAAACATGATGTCATCGTAATGACAAGATCACCTCTAGCAAACACCTGATTTAAAACTTTGAAAATATAATATATAACTTCATATTTTAACATAATCTTGGCCTGTCACTCTATTATTTAAGCTGGTGATTGTTAAAAGCTCAGTTAAGCCTATTCAATTGCTTTAAAATTCAGTTGATCAACTGAGCTATTTTTCTTTTATATGTATTAGTTATATCTTAAATACTATACATTTGTCTTCTTCTTGTCAAAAGTCCACTTAAGCCTATTAAATTAATTTAGAATTTAGTTGACAAGCTGAACTAGTGTATATCGCAATAGTATATATAATTCACTTATGTTGTCACACGAGTTACAAAAGTTGTATTTTGTGCCTCCAATAATCATCTGCTTTCTTGTCAAAGTCCACATTGTTGGATTCAAATAGCTCAGAACACTTTGACAAGATAGATTATTCTTCTTATTTCTTTCAAACTATTAGTCTCACTCTACATATCAATTTTTAGGTCTTTCACTCTTACAATAGTTTGTGCTCACCTTGTCTCCATTATTTATGTCTGTCACTTATGCCTTCTAGAAATCTCCATATCTCCAACATCAGCAGATTGCAAATACAAAAACAAATAAATTAGTAATATTATCTATACTAAACAGTCTTTTATGTCTTATTTAATTCCTTGTATTCGATGATAAAATACTTGAAATATTGTTTTATTAATAAAATGCAAGTAGTTTATTGTCTATCATCAAATTACAGTGTCCCTTTTTTTTAAGATTTACTTTTGTAATACCATAATCTGAAATATGCTCTCAAGTTTATATTACCTTTTAAATAAGGTGATGGAGGTACCTAGAATTACAAGAAAGGTTTGAGACATCATTCTGTGTGTGTGTATGCAGGATTAGAAGAATCTGGAATTTTGCCCAAAAGTCAGGGAAAAAAGTTTGGAAAAAATATGGCCACCCTATAGAGCTGGTTGGAGATTTGGTCAGAACAAATTAATATTTATTCCAAAAACAGAATATAAAGATGCATACAAACAGTCCTTTCTATTGAACAGAAGAAAGTGTTGTCAATGATGTATCTACAGAATTACACTATTAGAACTCGTGTCAACAGCTTATTTCACAGGACCTACAGACATAAAAATTAAAGAATTTTTTAAATGTGTTAATTTATTGAAATCAATAAATCCAAGCAAAATTCCAGAAAATCTGAATTATGAATTTATTTCTCCCTTAAAATTCTCAGGATTAAATAAAGTTATTAATACTTACTCAGTACTTAAATAGTAATTATATTTTAAAGGTGAATTTTACAGAAAAAAGAAAAGTTTGCAGTCAAAAGAACTACTTATACTGATTAATTTTGCAGGATCACATTTTTTATAAAATGTGCGAATAAATGAAACGTAGAATTTGGTGCAGAAAGAGCCCTTTCCGAGCGGCAATCCAAACGTTTTAGTTTTTATGTTTGCTGTTAGGTAAAGTACTGTGACATAATAGTTGCCAAACAAACTGCCAACACCAGCTCGTTGAATGTAAACAAACATGGCCAGTGCATATGGAGAAACAGAGGCGGAGTCTGTTTTGACTTTCTCTTCTGAACAGTGTTGAGTAGTGCCGTATCAATTCAAACCTATTCTGAACGAACCTAGAACAGTTACTTTTGACACAGATTGGACAAGTTCTAGTGATGAGGATGGTTACATGAGCAAGATTAGTGGAATTGTGAGTGATACTGATAACACCCAAGCCAGTTGCTAGTCGGTCATAACAGACGGAGATCAGTCCTCAGCTCTACACGAGGAAAGATGGTGGGATGATCCTGTCTACTGCCGATAGTTTTTTCAGTCTCAACCTGCCTGGCTTGAAGCCCATGGAATCCAAAACAGTGGGATCCAACACACAACATGAGTGTTCAAAGTGATCTTGACAAAGCTTTGCAGGGTGTGAAGGAGTCCAGTTCCACCTATTGACCATCCGCACTCACTATCACCACCTTGCCGGTTCCTTCTACTTGCACAGAAATGAAAAGAAGCTTTTGCTCAATTTTGAACCGTTTTTACAACCATAAGCAACACGGTACACCATGTTATTATAAAACAAACATAAAGTAGCAATATCAAGAGAAAAATAGTCTCACAAAGTATGTAATACGAGAAAACCACTGATAGATTTACATAAAACACCACCACTGAAAGGAGCACAATGGTCAGCGTACAATGAAGTATATTTGGTAAATATTAGGTCATAATTGTAAAACATCACATGACGGAAACAACCAAATGACCAAGAGGAACTTGAGGACTCACATATTTTGTTTCATTTTTTTTACTCAAAATCTAAATTGTTTAAAAATATGGCAACCACACGGGAATTATACATAATCAAAGTACAGTTTCTAAGAAAATTATTAAATTTGTTGAAAATTCACCTTTAAGATAATCCTGCTTTTCAGTGTTTACTTAGAGTCAATACTGGTATATTCCACAAAAGGTACATCAAATGTTGTGTTGATTAGTTTATTGTTATCAAAATTAATGTCCCCATTGGTACAGTGATAAGTCTACAGATTTACAATGCTAAAATTAGGGGTTTGATTCCCCTTGGTGGACTCAGCAGATAGCCCAATGTGGCTTTGGTATAACAAAATACACACACACATCAAAATTAATAAATGCATTTAAACTTGAAGATAGTTTTATTTCTCAAAAAATAGCAGATTGCAATTTTTATCACTTATTACAGCTGTTGTTTCTAAATGTACTGGAAAACAAAACTGATTTAATTGTAGAGGTACAACACTGAAATGAGTTATTAAGTGCTACAGCGAAATGAAGTTGATTCTTCAAACAACATGACCTCATTTTAGAAGGTACATAACTTTAATCAACTACATTCCATTTTGTTCCATTTCTAAATTTTCTATTAAATCCTAACTGATTTTTATCTCACGTGTCCAAATTAAGTAAAAATTATCTATTAATGATCAATCCAGATTATGCAAAAGTGAAATAGTTGCAAAAATTAAAACTGAAAGCTATAGAAGAAAAGTTGGGTTTCATAGAATTGTTAAAGTTATCTAATAGTAAATTTTATGATAGTTAACAATGAATAAAATATAGTTATAGTCAACCCAAGATTCAAAGCAAAGGGTTAAGTTTTAAAAAAATGGGCAACTCTAAATCTTAAAGCTGAGTAAAGTATGATCAGTACATATTACAGTTAATTAAGATAAACTTCTTTTTTCTCTCTAGCCTCTGTAATAATATTAAATTTTACCCTTTTATGTCTCCTTTTACAGGCTCATCAATTCGAATCAATATTTTAACACTTTCTTTAGTTTTAAGAAACATAACTTACACTTATCTCGGTTGAGAAAAACACAATTATATCCCAATAAGGCCTATAAACAAAGATCTACACATGTATTTTGCTCAAGGATGGAAGATAACTTGCAAGGAACATCTGCTGTATTAAATACCTGGATCAAACCATCTGATGCATAATAAATAAATTGTCATGTCTGTGAAGGGTTACTCTGAACAGTTTTGTAAAATAAATGACTGTACATTAATATACCTTTCAGGGTTGGTGGTGAAGACCTGGGATAAAGTAATTTTCCAGGTTTTGAAACATGGTTTTCTTCAATAAAAGATTTATCATTTATTTAAAATTAGGAGTGTAAGATACTGTATGGAAAAATGTTTTAAACTTAATACTGAGTGTCCATACTGTAACATACATAAAATATATATGTAATTTTTTTTACATTGTGATTTACTGCATATCTTGGACTGAACATTCATTTGTGCTTCAGGCTATACAAACATATGAAAACAGTATTAGATCTCAGCATGAATGGAGGCAGTTCCATTACATGTGCATCTGGGAGAAGGTATGGTGTTACTGGTGAGTTAAGTTTTCTGGCTATATATATGAAACATAGTACTTAATTTTTGAGACTTTGAAATCTATTTTTAGTTTTATAATATAGTATGTACTTTAGATCATTTTCAATTAACTAAATTGTAATTTCATTTATGTTCATTAAGCAGTGTGTATTCACATGATAACTTGGTTACTAATTTTTGTTTTCTTATATAATTTGTTTTTGCTTGGGTATATATTATTTCCTGCCTTTTATTCAGTGAAAAGTGATCCTACAGTTTGTATTTAATCACAAGCATTATTTTTCTGAGCACTCAGTGGTTTTAGTTAAAATGCTGATCATATTTCTGAGGTTTAGTAATCTAACTGGTAAAAGCAGATATATATGTATGAATTTGTATCCAAAGCCCTTTAAGTATTGTTTGGAGTCCATTTTCTTAAAATACAGAACTACATAAAACAAATTTAAAGTGCTCCTACACTGTTATAGTTGAAACCCCTTACAAAAATCTGGTAATGGTCCTGGATGTGGATATAAAACTGTTTTATTTGGTAACTATTAGCCTCATTGATTTAGTATTTTTATGCCTATGTGATAAGCTGAACACAGTTCTCTTGCAGTTAATATACAGGAGTAAAATAACCTTATTCAGAGAAACATTCTTAGTTGTTATTACTCAGATTCTAAATTAAAATAGGAAAGAATGTACAGTATTTAGTAGAGTAAGGCTTAATCGAAGGTGCATTGGGTCAATTCGGTTGGAGAAAGAATGATGACTTTAATCCCAACTTTACTAAACGTATCTACACAAAAGATGGAAAGATTTAAGGAAAATGTACAAATGTGTTGTACAAAACAAAAACCAATCACAAAATTATTTCTACTTGTATCTTGTCTTTGAATTGATGATGTCATTCTGACTCAGACTCTAACAAATATAACTACAGGGTGATGTTTGTGTAAAGAACAAAAATACTTTTGTCCATAATACAGTTTGCATATTGCATTCAAAACATCTAGAATCTTTCAAATGCATACCTACAGTTTTTTTCAGTATTCTTACATTTAGTGTTTGGTACTTCCTCTCTTATACCACAAATTGTTGCTGAGTCAGCAATATAGGATAAAATTAATAGCTAATAAGTGTGACATGAGATACATAATCTCGTGTTAAATGACACTGTGTAAAAGATCATGGCATGCACACTTTGACCCCACCTACGCACATAGAACTAAGCTAGTGACTGAGAATATCTATTGATTCTTTGTTAATTTTATTCTGTAAAATACAAGTTTAATCTAAAATATTGAGGATTATATAGACAGGAAGAATTAGGCTAATTGTCAGGAATATTATGTTTTGGATACCATTGACTTATGAGACTGTTAATGAGTAGACCTGAGGAAAGCATTAGTTTTATTCAACCTGATTAACCCAACCATTTTGATTGTTCATATTTTTACTGTTTTATTTAAAAGAATGCTTGACATTTTTTAGCTATAAGTGTGACTGGATTAATGCAGCAAAATGCTGTGATACCTTGTACAAAATGTGCCGCTGGTCGCCAGCCACCTATTATTATCTCTACGGTTGCTTCCTGTATATGCAGATGCTGGATGGAAAAAGCAGCTTTTTTGAAGAAATTGTTGACGTATTCAAGTTAGTCTGTAAAACAATTCCACACAAATTTTCTGTATAAATTTTAAGACTATATTTATAAGGAATTTCATTCATTTAGTTTAATATTAATTTAGAAAAATATTTTCATTTGTATGTGCATCTAGTTTATGAAATGTGTAAATTTCATACTTTGCATTTAATTTGAAGTATATATCTACCTTTTGTATTTATAAGTGCGATGTATTTAATTCTGTATCCTTGAAGTTGTGTCATAATTTCCGACACCAGGGTAAACATCTTTCACCTCTAATATTAATATTTTATTTAATCACTAAAACTGTTCACGTACCATTGCTGTTTTGATCTGACATGAAAAATGTGATTTGATGACTATATTGTATGTGCCTATAGTTTTTCGTAATTTTCCTTTATTCAAGATAAATAAAAACATGAAATCAGAAAAATAATAAAGTTTCAGCGCAGTTAAAACTTACTTTACTACAAATTCTAAAGTAAATTTCAGATATTTCAAATGACATTATGAACATTTAAGTAAATATAAATTTTCCTTAATTGGTTTTGGATGATCTTATCACAGGAAAGTTCCAGAACTAAAACAGAAATTTGCAGGGAAGTCGTCACCAATTGAAAAGTTTTGTGTAAAACGAGCAGAAAAGTTTTTCAGACAGGGTCAACAGCTTATGTTACCTCTCTTGGTATACATTTTCAAATTTGTTTGATAATATACAACCTTGAATTGCTGTCGAAATAAAAAATCTTGCAATCAAACAAAAGCTCTGAGAATTCATATGCCTATGTTATTTTGATTTTTAATTTTCAAATTTTAAGGAAATTGCATACGAGTATCTTTACAAAACATTGGCTCATTGGTTTTATCTCTTGCATTAGAGTTTTATAACCATAAAAGAAAATATTGTTGTATGAATTTTCAAAAGCATTGAAACTGAAACTCAGATTTTCTAATAGTTGAATTAGAAAATGCCTAAACTATGTTCTATCTAAAATGTTATTCAGATTAGAAAGGGATAGTTTAGGTTACCAAGTATGGGTTGTGGCAATTTAATGATGAAATATTTATAGAGAAATATCTTCTTCTTTTTTTTCTGTGAATAAATTTAACCTTTTTCTATAAGTTATTTTAAAATAATAATAATGCCCTAATAACATTAAGGTACTTGAACTGTTTAACTGAAAGGTAAAAGGAAGTAAGATTACTTAAAATGGTAACCAAAATGCATGGGACACATCTAGTTGTTAAAAACACCATACTCGAAAAATAAGCTGAAAATTAACCATAGAATACTAGTATGGAATCATTATGACCCTGTACAACTAAAGTTAATAATTGAAAACCCAATGCTGGCATTTCAAGGGTTAAAGTAAAGTTATTTAATAATAATTTCCATTCTAAGGATGTTTAACTCTGTTGCAAAATAACATTTTAGGTTTCACTGAAAATGGAGTAAGTGCATTTCAAAGCATCCAAACTGTAAATAAAAATGTTTCTTGAGAAAATAGGCTGATTATTTTTTTTTCTTTGTAGGAAATACTGTACCTCTGGCATGGTTTTCCAATTTTGGGAAAAACCCCACACCTATTAAGGGTATATTTGCACATGATTGAGAATAATGTTTCTAGAGCAAAGAAAGCCAAAGGTAATGGAAAATTATTTAAGTGTTTCATTCACTGTTTCTTAGAAATGAAAACTAGAAATGTAATGTTTCTTTTATTGTTATGTTACTTAATTATTGGAATATTGTTTTTACTAGAGTGCATGTTATACTGGCTCAGAATCAGAATTGTAGCATTCTTTCTTTATTAGCATCTCATGAAAGCAGATTTTGTAAGTGCAGGCTGAAGTTTCGTGAGCATGCAGTGTAACTATAGTACTGTATAAGTTGGCAAAATTAACAATGTTTCATGTTACTTTTACTGTCAGTGGATCCTTTGTTGTGTCTTACTCGCTTGAAAGCTGTGTTCATAAACACAAAACAGTGTCAGATAATCTACTGTGAACATGAAACAACCTTTCACAAATTCCAACCAACTTGATCTTAAAAATAATACTTTACACTTTTATAATTAAAGAAAAGAGAGAGAAAACCAAGTTCTATGAAGAAATACCCAAATAAGCTTACTAAAGTCAAAGGCTACTGAATGTGTTATCAGTTAAAATTTGTTATTAGAAAAATACACAGTTAAGAAAATATTGGTTTTTAACAGTAATAGCTTTGAATTAATTTTCAAAAAACAATAATAATTAATGTTTTATTTCCATAGTTATAAAATAATAACATAATGTTTATAGAGCAGTAACAAGGAAAACATGTTTGTTAATGTGTTTATTTAGTACCTCTTATATACAAGCTAAATTATATTTGGAGTTTTGCAGTAAGATTACCAAAATTCAGTAAATTAAACATTTCTTAGTTGCAAGAATGTACTTAAAGTTTGGAGCTCAACAGAATAGCTATTAATATAATCAATTGTTAGATGGTGCACACCATTATTTTCATATTTGTTAATAGCAACCAATACAATTTTCTTTGTTTCAAAGTTTTCTCAGAAAGCTAAACAAGGGCTATCTGTGCATAACCATTTTGAACTGATAGAATGTAGCATCAGTGAGTCAAACTATTGAGCTTGGTAGACTTTTCACACTTCTAGATTTAAGCCACAAAGCCAAACTTTTATTACTTTACCCATACCAGTGTTAACACACCAAACTGAAAACTGAATTACTGTTGCATACATTTGTATGTTTTCATTGCAATAACCTAACACATTAATACAAATTCAGGGGCTTTAAATATTTCAAATCTTAATAATTATTTTAATATACAGAAACCAAACACATTGTTCTTTTGAATGTGCAGTTTCAAAAATGAATTATGTATAATATCTTTCTTTGGATGATATTTTGGGTATCTCTGGGCTGGAAGAAAGGTCAACAGCACTCATTTCTTACTCATGGGCCAGTCTGTTTCTGACTGAACAGTGGGTTTTAATCATCATTTGTACAGCACATCCATGACATTAAAGTGTGAACGATATTTTTTGTATTGATGAGATGCAAACTATGAAGTGTTGGATTTACAGTCTGGGCACATTAAATTCTAGACCACACTCAGCCCAGTTACATACTTATGCATAATCATATTTTTAAAATAGTGTTAAATAATTTTGCTAATACTGAATAGCTCAGAAAAGGTGTGCAAGTTAACAATTCATTTCTGATCATCACGAGATGCCATTTTTAACAACATTGTTCAGTGCAGTAAATAATGCTTATTCACCATTATTGAGCATGTTTGAAATATTGTACTGATGTCAAAAAGTGATTTGTTTTTTTGCTTCAATGTTATTTCGACTGTGTTTTAACACCTGTTTTTTTAATTGCACAGAAAATCGGGAAACTGTGGATGACTATTATATGCTAACATTATTGCGTGGTGTTGTTCTGAAATATCTTGACTGCCCTCTCCAAGCTGAAGAGTACTTCAAGGAAATTGTCAGAAAGTACAAAGTGCTTTATTTTATGAAAGCAGGAAAATCGTTTATTAAAATTTCCATATTAAAATTGTTAATCAATAGAAAAAGTCTTTAAAAACCACTTAAAATTTACAAAGGATATGAATTGCATATGTTGATGATATCATATCGTTTTAGCTTATTTATGAATGCTCTTTGTTTAAATGTAGTGTTTTTTGTGCTTGTTTACACTTAGGACTGAATATTGTTTGTACTTAAGGCTACAATCATTTGTTCTTGTTTAAAGGTAAATGTTGTTTATTTAGTATGACAAACATTTTATATATAGTTAAAAGATTAAAATAGAATTTAAAAAAATATTCAAATACTATTAAGAAATCAAACCTTTAGTAATGTTGAATTTTCTATATATGTAAGCTATAGCAAATTGAAATGTTTATGAAAGTACTCATTTATAAATCCTTGCTAGTACAGCAATAAGTCTGTGGATGCTAAAACCAGGGATTCAACCACTCGGTGAACCCAGCACATAGCTTGATGTGGCTTTGCTATATTTGTTCTCTTATAGCAAAGCCATAACTGAGAAATGATCCTCAAAATAGATAATAATAGCTGGTGTAAATCTATAGTCTATGACTGTATTATTCTATACTAGCATTGTTTAGATAGTCTGCTATAACTCCTAATTTTTTCTCTTTCTTCAAAAAATAAAAGATTCAATTCTAATTCTTAAAATCATAAAGAATACAATTTACAGAAAAAAATTACAATATAAGAACTAGCTTAACGTACATACATAAATGAATAAGTCTTGAATTGTAATTTGTGAGCTAAAAAGGACATTATTTTTAATGTTATTAAGAAGTACCATGTAAATTATCTTAAATTTGTTTATTAAAAATATAAAATATTTTGTTATCAAAATATCTACTCTCAACATGGCTTATTTGTTAGTTTGGTGGGTTGCAGGTTGATAGATTTGAGATTTGTGCTCGTAGACTTACTGATGAATAACTCTTCAGTTTGTTTTGTGTGCACTTTATAAAAGTAACAATTAATTCCAAAATTTTGTAAAGAGTAACAATTTAGATGACACTACTATTGACTGGTTTCTTTTCCTGTGGTCAACAGTTTTAAATTATGAATGGCTTTGCCTGCATAAGGGGCATTATGGCCTGTCCATTTATTCTGTATGTTGTACAAGGTACTGTTCAAGTTGAAAATACCATACCTCATATCCTTATAATCATGTTTTTAATAATTATGTTACTGATAAGAAAAAGGCCAATATTTTTCTGTGTAATGTTTTCATAATTCTAGGACCTGGCATGGCCAGGTAGTTAGGCCACTTGATTTACATTCTGAGGGTCACGGATTCGGATCCCTGTTGCACCAAACATGCTTGCCCTTTTAGCCATGGGTGTTTCATAATATGATGGTCAATTTCACTATTCATTGGTAAAAGAATAGCCCAATAGTTGGTGGTGGGTGGTGATGACTAGCTACCTCCCCTCTAGTCTTATACTGCTAAATTAGGATGACTAGTGCAGATAGCTCTTTTATAGCTTTGAGCAGAATTCAAAAACAAACAAACATAATTTTAGACAAAAATAATTAATTGTTTAATTTTTATGCATTGCTTTTATCTCATGTTTACTTGTCACCCATAGCTGTTAGGTTAAAGCAACATGACCAAAATACTTAAGATTAAGAATACATAATGTGTTAAGCATTTCAATTGTGTTTAGAAAAAAAAATATTCTTATGACACTTTATTTCATCTCAGCGAGAAAGAAATTAAAGAAGATTCCTTCCTGCCGCCTTATGCTGCGGGAGAACTTGCCATTTTGTTTACTGAACAAGGCCGAAATTCTGAGGCATCACAATGGCTTCACATAGCAAGGTAAATTGATATTTTCATTGTGAGCAACATTAACACTTCCATGACAGTTAGCATCAAATGATGTTAGTGTAGCCAACTGTAGTTAATATATGATGCAAGTATTTTGTGAGCAACATTTTGAATGGCCTGCTGTAAAAATTTATCAATGTTTACACATGGGGTGGTAAATAGATTTACACAAGCCACGAACGAAGAGTTAAAATGGATTTTTTAAAATGTTTATTAGAGTGAACATATTGCCATGTAACAGTTTACAAAACCAAGTCACTTTGAATGTAAAGCTCAAAAATATTTATTATGAAATTTATTACAAATTCTCTTGTACATTAGGAACATATAACTCTTCACTGGTTAATCAAACACTAATTGTGTGATTTAGTTAATTTTTACCATACAAGAAGTACTTAAAAAATGTGCATTGTTGAAGATGTGGTTAAAGATTTACCATAAACTTTCAGAGCTAAGTTAAAGCTGAATTAGGAGCTATCAAGACAAACACAGATAAATTAAGGTTTGTCATACTTTATTACAGCTCAGGAGGCTTCACATAAAAATATTTGAAAAAAATACTTTTTAACTCAGTTTTTTAGAATATTTGTTCAATTGCTTTCTAGACACTATCACAATGAATGTACTCAAATGGTACTTTATTCTACACTTACACTGTAAATGTGTATCCCTTTAAGAGTATTCACAAATCATTATCTATTTAGACATAAAGCTGTGTAAAATTTTGCTTAACACTAATATTTATGAATTGAAAAATCTTAAGTGAAGTCATATTTGTCATTTATAATAATGTAATAAAATAATATTTATTTTTTTTGTTTCTTGTACACCTCTTTTATGTTGGTACTATTTTAATAAACATGATTGAAGAAAATTGGTGCATTACTTTTGTTGTATGACTTTTGCCCACTTATGCAGACACAATTACCATGGCTACCTTGCTGAAGTTATGCTTCATTTTCGACTACATGCTATTCACAAGAAGCTTCAGGCTGCAAATCATGGTTTAGTTCCTTCTCATCCTCATTTCCTTCAGCAAACAACAGACCAGTACCTCATGGTTGATACTCCTAAAGTCTTGGACTTCTCATCATCTGAGTTAGAACCATCACTAGCCAACAAATCAAAAAATCATTTAACTCCACCTACCTCTGTGAGGTCAATAGTTGGACAATAAATAGACCACTGAAAAAATGCTACTTACACTGACCTTGAGTAGATGTTGCACAAACAGGCTATATATTTTTAATAGATATATATATATATATATATTATACGGTTGGTAGAATAACAATTTTAATAATCAGAACTATGAGATAGAGTGTAATAATAACAAATCTTCTGAACATCTCTGAAAAAATTGTATTAACAGATATCAAAAGATATGAAATATATATCTTACAAACATAGGAACCTTTCATAAATGATCTAACTGTTAACAGTTAGCTTTTGGTTTTATATGTATTGTACAATATTTTGAAGAAGCAATTGTAGTGTAAAATAATCTTTTTCTACAGTTTATTTTACAGAATGTTGCTTGAGTGATAACAGATGGTTTTATATTTGAATGTAATGCAATGAAATTTAATCTTTAATATTATACTACTGTAAAATTTATAATTCTTATAGATATTTAAATTACACAGTGTACATGTATTTTTTTCGAGTAAACCAACATGAAATTGGTTTCGATTTGATTAAATATGATGTTTTATGTGTTTATAACCATATTAATAATTCGTGGTGTAATTGAAATAAAAACATTTGAGCATTATATAAATCCAAATTATACTTTAAAAAAGCATTATTTTTTGTTTTGTAGAAAAATATGCTGTGCTATATGAAAAAAAATATTGATGTATATATTTTTGGTGTATTGGTTTAGTGTTTCATTGAAACATTCATGTTATTTGAGCTATACGTCGCATGCTGTTTGACACAGTTTAATAAACTTTTTTTTAATCCTGAGTTTTTTGTTGCTGTTATAAAAATTGCACCAGAAACGGTCTGTGTTCTGAGTTGAAAATATACTTATAAATGTATGTCTTTAGAATTCAACTTTGGTGTGAATTTCTTGATAGAAAATTTTTCAATAAACTCAAACAAAAGTAGAATTTTATATTATGAACAATTGAAAAATCTTTTGAAAGTATACGTCATCAAGAAAATTTTTTTAAATTTTGTCAATGTAAATCAGTAATTCAATGAATTTAATATAACAAAACCTAATGTATTGACCATGTAGTTTCTTGTGATAAATCCCGTTCTAGAACTTGACATGTTTTTTCTTCTATAATGCTTTAAAAATATTATTTAAAAAATGTGTGTGTGTGTGTGTGTATTATAAAAATGTTATAAATGACAGAATATAAACAGAAATATGAAAATATGTGAAGTGAATAGATTGAGATGTTTCTTTCAAACCCAGGTTTATTTTTATGTTGAAATTAGAAGCTGCATACAAAATATTAGTACAAAGTGAGGCAAGTTTTGTCATTTTTTCAACTGTCATCATGCAGTGAACAACTTAGCCGTGATATGTTAACACTTGTGTACTTCAAACTAAAAGTGAAAGTTGTTAGAATGAGCTCCTGAGTTTTGTTTCTTAGATATATCACAGTCATTTGGATCAGTTTGCAATTTACAGATTTCATCAATTTGAATAAAATTTTTAGTTCATAATAATAACTCACTCTGTGCAAATTTCTCTCTGTGTTTTATATTCCATTTTTCCAAGTTGGTGACCATGTGATTGATCTGATAATGGCAAATATTTTCCATTCATATCAAACAAATTTTTACATTATTTACATTAATAATTGGATAATATTACAGACCAACATTCAACCCAGCTGAAAATGGACATTACTGTCATTATCCTTCTGATGAAAAACTAATGTTTAATTTGCCAAAATTAAAAAATGAATTATTTATACATTTATGTACTTAACAATGAACTTTCAAAGTTATAATATCTGAAATATATTCTACATCTGCTGTGCATTATTAATATATGAACATTAAAGGCACTGTTGTTGTATTTTTTGTTGTTGTTTCCAGTAAAATTGTAATTCTGAAAATGAACTCCTGTGAACTAACTTATTTTGCATATGGCTTTTTTTCCAGATCGTTTTCTTAGTAATAAAATACTCACAGTGTTGAGTAACAGACATCTTGTGATTTTTAAGAGAGAATAAGAAACTGTACATAATTCTGTTAGGATATCTTAAATCACCTTTTTTGCAGATATTCGTAATTACAACACATTTATGTATCATCATTCGGGGCAAATAATAGGGATAGGTGACTTTTCGAAAACATGAATTCTTGTTTTTGTTGTTGTTGTTTTTGAATTAAGCACAAAGCTACACAATGGGCTATCTGTGCTCTGCCCACCACAGGTATCGAAACCCGGATTTTAGCGTGTAAGTCCGCAGACATACCGCTGAACCACTGGGGGGCCACATGAATTCTTGAAGTTCATTTTAGGCCAAGTTAGATCAGAGTATATGTTTACCTGATCAGGAGATAATATGTTAACATTTTTTGTGGATATATTTTTGTATGACTATATACACTTGGATAGTCGTTTGAACATTACAGATATAAATATACAAACAAAAAAGGTATTTATGGAATCTTCAATCATTTTCATGAATTTCTGTATGCAGTAAAAATTTCAGTGTATTGTGAGGTATCAACTGTTATGTCATCGAGTGCTTCTCTGTCGTATTGAAATGAATGGTACTCTCCTGATATTTACTGTTATGCAAGTTTAAAACAATGTTCACACACTACATCTGTATATTGATTATTTGGAATTAAGCACAAAGTTACATAATGAGCTATCTGCTCAACACCAGTATCTTTTTAGCAGCATGAGTCCATAGACATCTGTATATCGCCCGCAATGGCCAGGTGGATTAAGGCGTTCGACTCGTAATGTGAGGGTCGCGGGTTCGAATCCCCGTCGCACTAAACATGCTCGCCTTTTCAGCCGTGGGGACATTATAATGTTACGGTAAACCTCACAATTCGTTGGTAAAAGAGTAGCTTAAGAGTTGGCAGTGGGTAGTGATGACTAGCTGCCTTTCATCTAGTCTTGCACTGCTAAATTGGGGACGGCTAGCGCAGATAGCCCTCGTGTGGCTTTGCGCGAAATTGGAAAAACAAACAAAAAACATCTATCCATACAAATTTTAAATATTGTGTCAGTTCGATGTAAAACTTGATCTCTGTGCCCTACAGTATCCGCTCTTAAGTTTTACAGCTGGTAACAAAACTCAAACTTTACACCATGAGGTGTAAACCATTACTGTTCTGTAGGTGTATAAAAACACTTTCTTAGATCATGAAATATCAACAGTTACCGCACGTTCTTTCAGTTGCAAAACAATATTATTGTTAACTTTTAACCTTTCTTATTAGTATAACGTGGTGTAATTACACAACAATGTATTTCTGTGCAATCGTGCCGATTTTTGTTTCTGACTCGTTTTTCAGAACTATTCGAAAAACATACATTTTACTTACATGTTTATGTTACAATATATATGTCTTAATTTGTAAGTGCGCAAGTGATAGGAATATAGTTGTATATCAAAGTGAACAAAATATGGTCGGTATTACTATTACAATATTATTTATGAGAGAATCTGACAATCGACAGTGATGTAAAGTTTACCGTATTATTATACGAAATATTAAACGAAGTACGCCAGTGTATAAAAATCTACCTCGGTGGAAAGACGACACAAACGTACAGGAATAACGAGGGCAAGTCGTTATAGGATGAGTCAGGTTCGTTTTTTTCCCCTTCAACTCATAGAATACCAAAACTCAGATATCGTGACTAGAACGAGTTACGTAATGCTGGGAAGGTTTGTTGGTTTTGTGTTGCGTTACAAGGGCAGAGGCGTGTGGTTCGAATTTCATGATATACCAGATTTGTATTCTACGATGCCAGTGTTGAAGAGGCACCGTATCATATGCTGTATCTTGAGTTCCTAAATTAAACTCGGAGCTGTTGGGCAGCTGTCAGAACAGTACAATGTATAAATATATACATTGTATATGTATAAATTCACTTTTTTTTAGACAGGCTCCTCACAAACTAATGAGAGACATTTTGTTGAATAACAACAAAAAAACCTTTCCTACCGGATTTTTCTTAATTTGAACTTAAATTTTTGGACACTCCTTTTGGCCAAAAAGAAGACATTTTCCGCGCTCTTTTAGCCTTGGTCTACGAAAAAGTGATTTGAAGTGGTAAGATAATTGAAATTCGTCAGCTTAGCGGCCAAGCATGTAAGTCTCCATGTGGTATGAAAGACTATTCAAGAACCGTTTAGAGCCACCTTGGTAGGTACTATGCAGCACGTCGAGTACAATATTATGCCGGTAGCTGCTTTCCTACCGAATCGCAGGTAACATCGCTTGTATCTCAATTGAAAGTTAAACATAAAAAAGTGACAGCAGAAATATAAAAGGTTGGCAGATGCTCATTTTATGATACTGAGAATGTAGTTTTATTGACATATATTGAATTTACTCAAAGTGGGCAGACCTTAGTACCGATAATTGAGGATGCTGTATTTCTTTTAAACATGTAAGAATTAACAAACGAGAAGTTCTCTTAAAACCAGAAACTTCAAAACTATCTTCTTTGGGAGTCTTCGGATCGAACATACTTTTAATATTCAATAAATTGTTGTGTAAAGACACCTAGTGGCTCTATACGTGTTGAAAGCTTTCAGATATTACTGTGTAAACAAAAATGATCGCTATTTCAGCAACAGACCCGGCATAACCAGGTGGATTAAGGCATTCGACTCATAATCTGAGGTTCGAGGATTCGAATCCCCGTCAAACCAAACATGCTCGCCCTTTCAGCCGTGGGGACGCTATAACGTCACGGTCAATCCCACTATTTGTTGGTAAAAGAGTAGCCAAAGAGGTGGCGGTGGGCGGTGATGGCTAGTTGCCTTCTCTCTAGTCTTACACTGCTAAATTAGGGATGGCTAGTGCAGATAGCCCTCATGTAGCTTTGCGCAAAATTCAAAAGAAACCAAAACAATTTCAGCAATACCGATATACTGTTATGTTAAGCTCAGGTCAATGCTTTAAGGCTAACGTAGAAATATTGTCAATACACTTTTTTGTGTATTAGATGCTGTTGGATAAAACTGTTCATTACAGGAATGAAAGGTTGACTGGGGAGTTGTTATTTTTATAGAAAGATATTCTGCATCTAAGCACATTTTTTTAAAAGTAAATTTGAGAAATCCTTCGTTCAGTGATAAGTCGGTGTCCTTACACTAAAAGGTTCGATGCCTTTTGTGGGCAAAACACAAATAACCCATCGTGTAACAAAACAGTCAAACAATCTTAAAAATTATTGGTTGCGTTAAAAAAGGAATTGTTTTTTTTAGTTAAGGCATCATAAGTTGTCTAATACAATGTTGTTTTTATATGTCTCGTCGATTTGGAACAGAAACAACTCGTTATGTAATAAAAAGATGAAGTTCGTTTTAACACATGGTGTATGTATATAGAAAGAGAGAGAAAAATATATAATAAAATGACTACATTTATTAGCTTTGATAAGCAAAATGTATGTGGTAATGGGTGTTATTAATGTGTGTAATGGTATGAAGTCAAATGACACTTCCATTTATTATGTGAACTGTAATTCAATAGGAGATTTAATTTATCCAAAATGTTAAAATTTGAAGCTTCATTGATCAGTGAGTAATAGGGACAAAAATAGTCAAGAGAATGAAAAGTGTCGTCAAAGATGTAAGAAGAACAAGTTTCTAATGTGAAAATTCCAGATTCTAATCGTTGACTTCTAATGGTTATTTATCAGTTTTTTAAGATACGTAAAGCAAATGTTTTCATCTCTGAGGTAAATCCTAGATACTGAATGACACAAACTGCATTATAAATGCGCATAATGGATTAATGTAAAGTGATAAATATTATGTAATAACAGATAAACGAATGTGATAAACAAACAAATATATTTTCTCTACGTTTTAAGCATATTTTAAATAGAATGACTGGTCGTCTTTTCAAAACGTTCTTCTTACAAGGGCCCGACATGGCCAGGTAAATAAGATACTCGACTCGTAATCTGAGGGTTACGGGTTCGAATCGCCATCATACCAAACATGCTCGCTCTTTCAGCCCTGGGGGCGTTATAATGTTCCGGTCAATTTCACTATTCGTTGGTAAAAGAGTAGCCCAAGAGTTGGCAGTGGGTAGTGATAACTAGCTGCCTTCCCTCTATACTTACACTGCTAAATTAGGGACGGCTAGCTCAGATGATTCTCGTGTTGCTTTGCACGAAATTAAAATAAACAAACAAAAAAATATTCTCACAAACGATGAGAATTTCACTTATTTACTAATTTAAATTGGAATGATGATGAGATATATGAGTTAGTTACGGAGGTATAATTGTATCATAATAAGTATGTTATTGTTACGATGTTACTTATAAAATTAGTGTTACAATACATTGTTTCATACATTTATGCCAAGTGTATGAGATAGTTTAACGTGTAGCATTTGCCCCCCAGTTGCTCAATGGCATGTTTGCAAACTCGCACCGCTAAAAACCGGCTTTCGATACCTGTGATGGGCATAGCACACATAGCCCATTGTGTATCTTTGTGTATACTTCTAAACAAACAAAACTATTTATAGCGGTGGTTTATTATTAGGGGAATGTCATTCCATTTTGTAGGAATTTTCGGCAAATCTAAGCGTTTGTGAAATTAATACACTTACTGCATTTTTTTTTGTGGTTATTAAACACAAAGGGCTATCTGTTTTGTGCCACCACGAGTATCGAAAACCGATTTCAAGCGTTGTAAGCCCCCAGACATGCCGCTGTTCCACTTGGGGGCGCTGCAATTGGATGAAGCAATTTAACTGGATATATGTGAAGCCGTAAATGATTTTGACTAAAATATTTTTTTAAAAACCATGTCAATGTATTTAATTTTTAAAACAAAAATGAAATAGCAGACGTGTAAAATTTACAGTTTTCATTTTGTTCAATTTTCACATTAATACAGATTGAGGCGTAAGTTACTGATCAGCTTTCTGTTCAATTTTCACATTAATACAGATTGAGGCGTAAGTTACTGATTAGCTTTCCAAGTTTTGCATAAGAAAGTATGTTTGTTTGCTGTTAAGTGCAAAGCTACACAATGGGCTACCTTTGCTGTGTTCAATACGAGTATAGAAACTTAATTTTGACGTTATAAGTCCTCAAACTTATCGATGGATTTCTGACAGCTCGAACCTACAATCTCCACTTGAACATATTTCCCGATTTAAGGCACAGACTTAGTAGAGTAGCCGTTTAAGCATCGGATGCTAGTAACTGGCTAACACTTCCTTCGGGTCAGCAATTCCAAATTAGGGCCAGCTGTGTTTGAACTTTAAGCACTCGGGCTTGGCCGTTGTCTAAAAGTTTTTCATTAGATGTAATTCAGTAATTTTGTCCATGTATATATATATATATATATATATTAAGATATTGTACAGATAGGTACGTAATGCATCATAAACCATTGTACACAAGTGTAATTTTCAAAGTGAAGGAACAAGATGTTGTGTATTGAAAGATCCATGGTTCGAGACGTCACGCTACCGAACATGTTTCACATTCACACCTGTAGGCGTGTAATGAAATGACAGATAATCCTGCGATTGGGTTTAAAGAATTGAAGAAAACCCTTGTGTCTGCAGGTTGGCTGTGGTTTCCCTCTTGTTAGTATTCCCACAACAAAGTTATACCTGGAGTTTAGGAGTCTTTGATGTAAGAAATACCTTTTGGGTTGAACCTTTTAATTTTAGTAAAATAACACACGAAAATCATTTCAATTTGATCATTTATTTTTAAATTTTATTAAAGTTATTTTGGTAAGTATTATAATGTTTTAGAGATAGACCTAGAAAAACTGCATTTTAAAATCAGTTGTTTAGATTCAGAAATGTAAAATTAATATTTTACACTTAACTTGATGATGTCTTAGTGTAAAGTTACACAGTAAGGTTTCTGTACTTTGTCCACAGTAAGAAATTGAGCTCCCGATTTAATCATTTTAAGTTCGTAAACTTCACACCTGTAGGCATGTAATGAAATGTAGCTCACTGAAGAACTTTACAAGTAACAATTAAGTTGTTTTGTTTAGTTATACAAACTCCAAGCCATTTAAACGACAAATGTTTGTTTTGCACGTGGTAAAGCTGCTATAGCTAGCTGTTTACGCCCTTCTTTTGAATTATCATCTAGAGAAAAGGCAACCGGTTGATGGCACTAACTATCGACTATTGGTTTAGTTTTTACCAATGAACAGTGAGACTGACCTTTATGTCATAATGCCCTCGTCTAAAAGGACAGACATGTTCGGGGTCAGGTTTCGATCCCATCACCATTAGATTACAGTAGAAAAGTAATGATAAACATTACAAAGAGTAAAACCAACTCATGTGTTTTATTGATATTCATCAAATGTACGATAAAAAGAAAAAGGAAACAAGCTTAAATTTCTTATTGTTTTATTAAGACAACCCTGGTACCTGTATTATGAGGTATATTGTGGTGACCTCATACGAAGATAATAAATACAGCTGTGCTGTTAAATATACATTTACAGCTACTAAATAATTTCAGGTTTCATTTGAAGCTGCTTTTTTATAATGTAGAATTTTAAAATAATGCTATGTAACAAAGAAAACAAAAACAGGAAAGTTCAAGGATCAAGTTCTGGTGGGGAGGTAAATAAGCTTAACATTTCCAACTGTGGGGATCAATTCAGCTGTTCGGTTAATAATAGTCATATAAGCAGCGGGCGCTGTTTGCTGGTTTACATATCTTACCTTTGATCCAAACTCCTAAGTTAAGCATGCTTGTGCTTAAACCTTGGAGTCTTTGATTTTGCTGTTTAGTCTATCTGTGCAAATTGAAAATCCCCTCCCTCCCAAGGTCACTTATATATTATAAGATTGGAAAGATGTACTGGAACCATACCAACGAAACGTACCAAACATCTGAAACTTAACTTTTAAGTAAACGACCTTTTAATTGTTCCAACTATTAAATGCTTTAGCAAATGTCATTTGGTGCATTTAAAACGTAAAATTGTTTGACATTTCATTTTATCTATTTTTAACGTAAGTGAACTGGTAAATATAAAATTACTGTCTTATACCATATACTCGAAACAACCAGTTGACTTACCTGAAAAACAACAACAACAAAAAAATTAAGTTCTTAAAGTCTAGAAGATGAATAGTATTTAGTTTGAAACAAAACTATATTATACTACAATATGTTGTTTATCATTATAACATTTCGGCTTTCTTATCTTAACTATCAGTAATGTTATTCGCTATCCCTTAATTCCAATATTATCTTCTCATTTTATTGTGCTTAGGTAAGTCACAGGTGCTAAAATTTAATCGTATTACGTCTCACAGATGGAGCTACCCATGGAGTCGTTTCGCTCATGCGCAATGGTTATTATTTTAGAAGAAAGAGGCTGTGTGTTGTGTAGTTTCTAGACGTTGTAGTATGAGTGCTTTATAAGAAAGGACGAGAATGAGTGGGTTGGTAGTGTTAGAGGTTCGGGAACATTTGTAGTTTTATACTTAAATCTATAAGCTAACTGCTGTTCGGGCAGGAGAGGTTATTAAATTATTTAAAACATTGAAATACAATATGGTATGGAAACCTAAGAAGGAGAGATATTTCAGACTTTTAGAATTCTCTCAACAAACGGTCGCTCGTAAACTGTTTAATATTGTTTAGTCGCTGGAAATTACAAGTTAACTAGGTATCATAATTTAGATATTCTTTCGTAGATTACTCAACGCAACTAGATGAAGTTGTCTACGGAAAATCTGACTGAAGTTTTGTGCAATAGGTCATTGCCAGCGTGGGTTGTGGTCATTTTTTCTGTCTCGTTCAGTGAAGCACTTACTACTATCACCAGTACGCAAGGTGGTAAGTTTCATCAGGCTTTAGTATCTAAATAACTAAAAATGAATATTTATTCTGTAAGTGATTTAAAAAATAATCGCATAGATCACTGAAAATTAAATGTTAAGTGTATCGTTAAGTCTCTAAAATAAAACAGTAATAATAATAATAATAAAAGTCCTAATTTGTTTCTTTTAACTTTGAAATTCCCCTGAGAAAATTCAATGAACAATGCAAACTTTCAAGCTGGGGTTCAAATATATTGCGGTTGAAAACGTTTGAATGCTGTTTTTACGTTACACGATTTAAAAACAAACACGAGATTTAATATATACTGATGATCAAGATAGAAACTAGTTCTTTACGTGTGAATAAATTTAGATCTTAGATCTTATTGGCTTAAAATTTGCTTATCTGTCAGTAGTCGAGGGTGATTATAAAGAAAATCTCAGATTTTGTGCACATTTTTTCTATACAAGTAAGGACAATAGGAAAGGCTAATAATGATGTTTATGATAGTTTAGTATTTACAATAAATACGAAAAACAATAAAATAATGTACGAATTTTCAGATGAAAGAAATGCTCGAAAATGTTTTAAAGTATAGTATATGAACAAGCTGTTGGAAAGAAACGAGCGTATGAATAATTTCCCAGCCTTTTCTCTTTAGTTGTTTCGTCTCTCAGGTAACAACCTCGTCACTACGGTTTCATTTTGGTCAAACTAACTACTTCTTGCTGATTATGATATTTCTTTTTGAATGACGGTTTCCATGTTTCACTGTAAAATTAATTCATACAACTTTCATTACAAGTATAAGATGTAATTTTGGTATACTTTATAACAGTACTTAAATATATAAATGCATGTATACACATGGCTGTACTATAAGGACTATATGATTTTACTATATGATTTTCTTTTGATAATGATATTTATTAGTTTCATTTTATACACAAATTATAGATTTAAGCTACAGAGTCTTTGAAATCGCATAAGTTTAAGTTAAAAGCTAATTTCACACTTTTATATATATTTCTCACTATTTCATTTAAATTTCAGTTTGTTCTAATTAACTGTTTCATCAGTGTTTGACTACGGATTGCTTCACTTCTTTTAGTTTATGTTTAACACTGGATTGTATATATTTATTTTAATGTCTAACTGAATCCTTTAATCCATGTTTGACCTCAACTTAAAACATGAACACCCATTCCAAGTGTCCCATCTTCACTTTGCTCCTTTTCACCCATTTAACCCCTAAATATCATAGTACCGCCCCGTTTCGCAAGCAGAAGCACTAAGACAACCGCATTCTCAAGAAAGTAAAGTTCGTTAAATAGTGTTCGAGACAGATTTATATTAATCGTTAAATGTTTATTAAAATTCAGTGTTTAAACTTTCTACAGTGTTTCATGTTTTAATGTTTAGTTTTCATTGTTATGGTACAAATAACAAAACATCATTGAAATATCCGTTTTTTTATAACATGGAAATAAAGATTGTAGTTTAATGTTATTTATGAATTGTCACCTTTTCTCACGAGTAAACACAGCGAGTGCAGATTAAAATGAATTTATAACTGAAATGCGTTAAGAACGTCCTTGAACTGAGTACCCGATCTTGTTTTACCGAGTTTTTGATTAATCGTTAAAAGTTAAGTTTAAGGGTACTGTTTACTTAAACGTTAAGAAGATATATTTTATTCATTGAGAATTGTTGTTAAAGTTATTAATGTTCATGATAAATGAAAATGTTGTTAGTTTGCATTATTATCTACGTTCATGGAAGAGAGAAAGTATTTAAAGGAAACTACCCGGGAAAGATAAGAAACCAGTCTCATAAAGACCTAAGTTTCTCACTTTTATAGGGGTTAGAAGGAAAAATAAAACAGAAAATCTTATATTGATCAGTAGTGTGTTTTGTGCTATGCTACAAACATTTTTAAGTGACTGTGTATTATAAAAGTGAACTGAAGTGTTTGAAACTGTTCACATACATTTAGTGTTACATCTTTAATCTTTTGTTCATCCTTATTATTTTCAGATGTTTTCTGTTCAGTATCAGTATTTAAACTTAATTTGTTTTATTCTTAATACAGTTTGTGTTGAGCTAAAATTTGTAAAAAAGTATAACACTTCGTTCCAGCGATGCTTATAAAAACACTAAAAATCTGGATGTAGCGTTGGAGTTTGGTGTTTTTGTGATGACGTAATAAATCAGTCATGTGTAAGTTTTCGTATCACATTTGAAGTGAATGATATATGATGTAACGTCATCATACGGTATGATGCGTTGGCAGTTTTTCCCCTCATCAAAGTGTATGAGTGTATATATATATTATTTATGTTTGAGTGTAATCACAGTGGCTCTGGTGGAAGAAAATTACATTTTCGATGTAGAAGTTTCGTATTAAATCTTTGATTCATATTTCTTAGCGTTTGATTTGTCTACAGATGATAAGTATTAAAATATATTAATTCACCTCTCTCTCTCTCTCTCTTACACACATGCTGCCGTCTTTCTTTCCTGTGGTCAGTAGCTCGAACTTATGAATGACTGTGCCTGAACTTTATGGGTCTCTGATGTGTTCGTTTACTCCATGAGCGCTTAAAATGCGCTTAAGGCTCAAAATTAGTTTTTCCAACCTGTTTATAAACTGGAATCGGTAGCTGCTAATTTTCCATATTATCCAATCTAATCATTAAAAACATTAACGTGTTCTTACGTGTTCTATGTGTGATTTCAATCTAATCATTAAAAACATTAACGTGTTCTTACGTGTTCTATGTGTGATTTCAATCTAATCATTAAAAACATTAACGTGTTCTTACGTGTTCTATGTGTGATTTCCCTTCTTTTATGTACTTCAGTTTTAAGTAGACTCCGCATCTTTTTGATCAAGGGAATCGCACAATTTCGCGTTCAAAGCAGAGAAAATCAAATAGAAAAAACCTAAAATCAAGCTATAGAATAACATTATTATATGAAATCAGTTGAGGTAACAACTTCTAATGGCCCCCCAGTGGCTCAGCGGTATGTCTGCGGACTTACACGCTAAAATCTGGGTTTCGATACCCGTGGTGGGCAGAGTACAGATAGCCCATTGTGTAGCTTTGTGCTTAATTCAAAACAACAACAACAACAACTTCTGATGTGTGATGGAAACCAGACCGACATGCCACCTGTATCTTGATTTATACAATAAATAAATATTTATACATATATATTCCGAATCTGTGTACTGTAGCTAATGTATGAAAAGTTTTTGCTGTGTATCAGTTGTTTGCAACGTGACCACCTTTGTTGTGGATAAACCGGGCAGTTCAATTTCCTGTGCTAAATATAGTTCTCGTCGTGCACTGTGATCCGAGAGTCTCGCGGTGCATGAGGCACCTGATGACGCGTTTCAGCGTGTGTGATGTATGCGCTTTACGTTTCCAGCAGATAATTAAACTAATTCGGTTTAAGAGACATAATAGGATTTACTTGAATCCTGAAATAGCAGTTTTTTTAAAGATAAATATTGGCAGAAAAAACTAATATATTGGCCCTTTTAGTTCTACGGTTTTGAGAAGTGTTTCTTAATGTAATTATTCTAGCGATAAGATATTATTTCGTTATTTTTAAAAATGAAAAAATAAAACAAAGCTTTTATTTTTGGAGTATAACATCGAAAATATCGTTAAAAGCCGGAGTACTCAAATGTTTCAATATTCATGAGAAAGAAAAGTATGGTTGATTATCTGAATTCATTAATGGATTTATTTTGATTTTTATCTTTAGTAGGTAACTCGCTCCTATCGGAAGTTAAAATTGAGTGTCATGTTGACTTATTTACAAAACCATAAATATTTCAGTATGAGGAGACTACAGTTGTTCGTTTTGTCTAACTGAATAACTATTATGTTTGTGCACTTGATCTAGAATATATCCTTATTTAATTATGCCAATATTTGTCTCGAACTAAAAATTAAAAGTGAAATTGAATTCATCATATTTCCAAGCTCAGAATTTTGGTTTACTACAACTGTCAGACATAACCAGATACGTTGAAGGACTATTTCTTTCAGGATCGCTCCTACGTGTTGATTGGTAAAAATAAAGTTTACGTTAAATTTTTGTGGCAACTTTCTTTGAAGTAAATGAAAAAAAAAGATTGTGGTCTTTAATTCACTTATCTCACGCTAGTATGTTTATTCTTTAATCAGTGAAAGGCTTAACTGCACATACGCGGGGTCTGTAATTTATTTGGGAAGGAATGTTGGGTATTATTTCAAATTTACTGTGTTTGTCTGCACATAATTTGGCAAGATATTAACTAAATGTGAAAATGGTGTACATGTGCAGAATAAAAAATACTTTTGTTCATTGTGCAATATTCATATTGTATTTACATAACCTCTAGAAGCTACTAAATGGATGAATATCTACAGAGTTTGGTTTGTTTTGAATTACGCGAAAAGCTAAATGAGGGCTATCTGCGCTAGCCGTTCATAATTTAGCAGTGTAAGACTAGAGGGAAGGCAGCTAGTTATTACGCGTGACTCACCGTCAACTCTTGGGCTACTCTTTTCCCACATAACAGTGGGATTATAACGTCCTGATATTATAACGTCTCCACGGCTGAAAGAACGAGCATGTTTGGTGTGACGGGGATTCGAACCCGCGACCCTCAGATTATGAGTCGAGTGCCTTAACCACCTGGCTATGCCGGGCCTCTCTACGGTTTCTATCAGTGTACTGTGTACTGCATCTGGTATTTACTCTTCTCTTTCACGAACTGTTGCTAAATTATTAATGTGGAGTAAAACGTGTAGCTGATGATTCTGATATTAAACACATAATATCACCTCAGTGTGGCCTTCGCCTGTGGAAACATATCCAGGATATTACATCGTAAAAAATATTAGTAGGGAAGAGCTCTGTGATAAAAACAGCTTGTTTGGTCAGTTATTGTAGTTTCTCAACCTTTCAATAGTAAGTAAGTGCTATGAATTACATGGAGGTTGGTAATACTTGAATACTGGGGTTTACGTACTTTTCCGTATTTTTGATGCTCAGAATACGTTACAATCAGAACAGAACATGGCTACAGAAAGCTGGGCGGAACAGTTAATGAGACGACTTATTTTATCCAATACTCTCAAGGATGTTATTCAGGGCAAGGACGCACGCAAAAGGGTAGGGAAGGCCACTAGTCAACAGCGTGCACCGCCAACTCTTGAGATACTTTTGCCTGGCCGGATAATGAGATTGCATTGCATTCCTTATAACATTCCCATGGTCCTAAAGCGTGGAGTGCATTTTTGCAATAACCGACGATGAATTACGAACCCCTGGTTTGACAGTTCTGTTTTACTAACCACTAGATTACGCTCGATCTTTAATAAATGTATTGTAAGCTATGTAAAAGTACGTGTAACAGTAATGCTGCACCCAGAGGATTTTTTGCTAGTCAATTGATAATTAATACAAGAATTACAAAATGGCGTGTAGTCCATGAAGTACAAAGCAAAATTATTTCAGTGAAAAATATCCATGGATGTTCTAGTGATGTAATAAAATGCTTATTGGTTTTTGTTCTAAAAATTCTAACGACTTTGTAAAACAAGACTGAATCTTCAATAGATGCAGCATTCGAAATTCTTTTGCCCAGAATTAGAGTAAATTAATCTGTGAGCTTGAGCGTGGTCAAATCCATCATTTGAAAGGGTTTGACCTGAGTCCAAAACTGTAATTAGATTTCAGATTGATCGGAAAATGACGGCGCTATGAGATAAAAGTTTGCGCTTAAAAAAACAACAACAAACAAACTTGGATTCTTTCAGCCGCTATGTTGCAACATAAAAAATGCTCGAGGCTCGTGAGAACGATATACGTCATCCTACTGTCATGACACTTGACGGCTGTTTCACCTTTCCTTTGTTTTTAGGCGAGAAGTGTCATTCCTTGTATTGGAAAAAATGTTGACATTTATCTTGGTTTAGGTGAACGCTTTGCTTTTGTATTTATAAGTTTCGCATAAAACTACACAAGGGTTATCTGCTCGTACTAGTTCTTAATTTTCGACTGATAAATTGCTCTAGTCAATAGCACCCACCGTCAACTTCCTGGACAAATTTTGTTTGACTAAAAAGTAGGAATTTACATTGTGGATATGATAACCGCTTGGCTTCAATCAGACTCTTAATCGTTTTAGAGTGTGGTATTATAAACCAGTGACGTAGCCTGTCATCAGGACTACCAAACATGAATGTACACACTTCCTTGTGCAGTAGATGGAACTGAGCAGGAGTGCGCCGCACGTGATTTCTCGAGGTCATAGCGTTTGATACAGCCACTTCAAATGTTTTAAATCTGAAGGGCCAAAGGTTGAAGATATCTGAAGTACGATTTCTGGATATTTAGTGTATTTGCTGAAAGCCTAATGGAATAGAAGTTCTTCACCCTGCTAAATGTATGTCACACATGTACACACGTCATGAATAATACACTTTTACCCTTTACGTGTCTCATAATATTTTCTGTAATTACGTTATGAGAAATTCATAGGATACACAATTTCGGTAACACACGAGTTTTAATTCATTCGTTCCAGTCAAAACATTTCCATATCTAGAGTTTCGATAATATATTACAGGGATAAATAATAAAAGTTTAGATCAAAGTGGCTACAATAGTGTAAGCATACTCGAAATTGCCACATCACTTAACACCAGATACAACTGTACACATCGTGTAAGGTTTTTGTACCTTTATTATTCTCCTAAATATAGATGACAATGCTATTTTTGTGTGTGTAGCACCTGTTGACTGTTACGTGCGAATTAGAATATTTATGCTATCGTCATATGAAATAGTATCAGTCTTTTACTAGAGAAAAACAGTTTCAGTTAATGGTTAATTGTACAAACACAAATAATCGTAAGAATTAGTTGTATTTTGTAAGAGCAATGTCTTCAGTTCTGTGATGTCTTTGGAACTGCGATTAGAGCTTCTGCTCAGTCTGATGAATATAATTATACACTGTTGTCCGACATCCGTTTCCCTTGTAATCATTCTTAGATCATATAGTTTAAAACTCTGTGACCTCTCACTGTATATTTACATCAATTTATAAGACTATAGGTGAGCTTACTGAAGGCACAAAGATCCATTGGAGTTGCATCAGGAAACTTAACAGATACGGAATTATTATGATTGGAGTTTCTCCAACAATCTTTCTCTTGAGCATAATCATTGATTTTCTGGTTTAAAAGCTTTTGTACTCTTAGAATATGACTGCTAATAAACTTTAACTTCATTCTTTTTTATCTTATTAATGGCATCAAAAGATGTGTTCATTTTGTCACAGTGGATTATTGATACATTTCGAACGAAGCTACACTATCAGTGATATTTTTTGATTGGAAGATACTCTTTTGTAACCACAGCCTTAACTTTGCATATTACAGTGTTGCTCCGGATTGTCATTATTGGCGCTTTCTGTGCGAGTTTTTCCTTTTTCATAGAGAACACTGAAAGTTCAATTTAACAAAAAACTGTTTACTTTAGAATCTATGTTGTTTAACAAGTATGCTATGTTAATATAGGTGGCTCTTATAGTGTTCTTTCATACATCAATTAGCAAAAGCAGCATTTTTCTTTCGAATGGTTAATAATTCTCCTAGAACCTGCTAAACATCTTGACGATATCCCTGGATTAGTTTATATAGAAATGGTTTTTTTAAGTGCATTTAACTTCCTGTTTTCTAGGGTTGGTTTTATTACTTTACTAAATAAAACTTCCACTTTGCACTAAACTTTAAATATATCCATTATTTTTCAATACTTAGATTACCTTAAAAAAATTATAATCATAGTACGTCATAGTTACGTTACGCATCACGTGATTAAGCTCATCGGAAGACTTAGGACAGTTCTAATTTTCTGTATATTTTACTCAGTCCTTTTAAATAGAAATAGTAACAAAATATTACTCCATTGAACACACGCTGAGGAGTATTATTAACTTGAACCAACTTTGAGAATACGTGATATCTGAAGAAATCACATGAATTTGCTACTATAGTATATAACAGACAGTGTATGCTTATTTAACCTTTTAGGCCTGGCATGGCCGAGCGCGTTAAGGCGTGCACTCGTAATCCGAGGGTCGCGGGTTCGCGCCCGCGTCGCGCTAAACATGCTCGCCCTCCCAGCCGTGGGGGTGTATAATGTGACGGTCAATCCCACTATTCGTTGGTAAAAGAGTAGCCCAAGAGTTGGCGGTGGGTGGTGATGACTAGCTGCCTTCCCTCTAGTCTTACACTGCAAAATTAGGGACGGCTAGCACAGATAGCCCTCGAGTAGCTTTGTGCGAAATTCCAAAACAAACAAACAAATTTAACCTTTTACGCATGACATGAATTATGTTTACACTAACACCAAAATATGAAACCTTCGATCGAGCAACAAGATATGTATATTAAATGATACAGAATTCAAAGTTTTCAAAGAATTCAAATTATGTTTACACTAACACCAAAATATGAAACCTTCGATCGAGCAACAAGATATGTATATTAAATGATACAGAATTCAAAGTTCATTTACTGCCAAAGATCAAAGGACAAGCTTAAAATTAACTTTGGTTTTAGCACTTGTGATCTAACGTTCTTTTACATTGGATGAGTTGAACATGGATGTTTAAAGAAAGATCCTCCACTATTGTTAGATCTTAAACTGCCAGATCCATAAGAAACTTTAGTCATTTTAATTGAACTCACAGACTGTTGTCTGAAAAATAATCCTTCACCACTCTGTTACTACACAAGTTATCACGTTGAGCTTAAACCTTAATGCAAAGATTTAAGAATTATAGTTTACCCTGAAGTTAATCGTGTCTATGACGTTTGATCTACGTATGTAATTTGAAACAGAATTGCTATAAATTTATGAATTTCTTGTGTTTATAAACAAAAACTGTCATCGGTATTAAAGTAAATATTTTTTAGTGTCTCGTGTATTTTATGTCGAAAACGAATGATTTAACACAACTGTTACCTTTAAGGAAAATTCTGTAGCAATTTAAATACTTCCGATAAAAAATTTCCGTTCTGCAGAATTCTTATTTCAGACCATGGTGACTAAAATACATTCTGTATAACACTAATATACAAACACACCTTACATTCAGGATCTGTCTCCCTGAGCAGAAATGAGTTAAAACATGACGCCCTGTAACAAACATTGGATTTCTTGAAGCAACGAGCAGCTTGTAGTGTGTGCAAGAAAGTATCGGTACAAGTTACGCGAGGATAGTCTCGTGTTTTATGAGGTTGTACGTGAACTTGAGGGAATGACATACAATAATATTGGAGGAAAATATGATGAAAAACATGATGAAAAACATAAAATAATTCTTAAGTAAATCGATTAGGTTGTGTTATTGGAATAAAAATGATCCAGCTTCAAACGTCATTTTCAGTAACTAATTATTTCATTTTTTACATAGCTACTCCCTCTTAATTCTCTATAATTGTTAATAAATATATATACATTGACCTTGTTTGAGAATACACTATTAACTTTTCTGTGTTTATCCATCTTTTCAAATATGTGTTATCTTTTGGGTGACTACACGTTTTCATTCTTCCACTCAGCCAGTTTGTCCACGTGACTTTATAAGATAATTCTTTTCGTTTTACTTCTTAGTCATGCTTCAAGCTAACGGTAGTTCGTTTTTATGGCTTTTTGCCAGATGTGACATAATGATTTACACATACTGGTATCGTTAGAGGTACGACTGTGTGAAGATTATGGTCGCTAGCAATGGTAATGTTTGGAATGACACAATTCTGTGATCACTTAGCAGTCAAAATCTACTTGTATTAATAAACAAAAACAATCGAGATGATGAAAAGGTAAACAGTTTCTGATAAATATGGGTTACTTGCACGTGCAGTTGTAGTTATTCACGAGTAGAGATAAAACATTACTATTCAGTGTATCTTCAATCTTTGTTGAACAACTTAGGTTAGATCAGACAAGTGAACGTGCTGTAGCTTGGCACGCAAGCCAATAAATGATGACCAGCATTTTTTTACGTCAGACAAACTTCATCCCACGCTCAAAAACAGGCATGCTATATATGCACTCCATTAACTTCACTTCCTTCTCAATAAATAAAAAGGCCAAGATGGTATTTTGTTTCTCCATATTCACTGTGGGTATGTGCGTAAAATCAATACGAATTCATTTTCACTATCTTATAAAGGCTCGGCATGGCTAGGTGATTAGGGTGCTCAACTCGTGAATCTGAGGATCGTGGGTTCGAGTTTCCGTCATACCAAACATGCTCACCCTTTCAGCTGTAGAGGTGTCATAATGTGACTGCTAATCCCACTATTCGTTGGCAAAAGAGTAGTCCGAGAGTTGGCAGTGGGTGGTGATGACTAGTCTTACACTGTTAAATTAGGAACGGGTAGTGCAGATAGCACTCGTGCGAAATGCAAAAACTAAACAAATAACCTCTCAGTTTGGATTCCTATGCGTGATCAGGGGCCCTCTTTCAGCTTACCTTCTCTGGGATCTAACCATTCACTCGTGTTTGCCGTGTGTAGCGATACGTGAAGGGGAGGAGAGAATACTGGTAGTTGAGGGATCTAACCCTAACATACCACTTTGGCCTTGAATACCTGTAGAAGGGCGGCCTTGTGGTGACTCCCCTAGGGTCAGTCAACTGGTCCACTTGGGCTAGGGTCAACCAAATACCAGCGTTGGATGTTCTCAACGGGCATTGTGAACATTATCTGATGTTGGTGTTTGGATATAGTGCTCACGAAACCCTGGTGTTGCTGCAGTGTGCTTATTTTAACATGTACATCACCTGCTACCATCAAGACAGGTTATCTTAATTGCAAGTTATGGCCATATATTCCAAACCTTCTCAGATGTTTCCAGTGTCAGCATTTCGGTTGCTCGAAGACATCATGTCATGGTTCCTTCATGTGTGCTCTAAGCAGTTGGAAGAAAAAGAGGTACAGCGTTTGAAAACGATTCAAAACACTACATATACTGAGGCTCGAAAGTTGCTGTCCAACACTTCATCTCTGCTGCTTCATCACTACTTCAGTGGGAGAGCAAACGGGTCTGTCCGTATCTCTTAAAGAATGTTTCTCAAACTATATGAAAAACCGTTTGACCTCCATGGTTAAGTAAGTTGATGAATCAACGTCAAGACCCATCTCTGTCCGTAATATTAATTTCAGCAAACCTCAATATCCACTTCCTTTGGTTCCAGGTTTCCTCAGGTACCTTTTCTTCTCTCGCCCCAAGATGCAAAACCGATCATTCGTTCACATCCTCACTTGCTGGAATCATCTTCCAATGACAGAGACATGCTCAATTGACCAAGGACAGGATTCATGGAAATCTATAGACCTCCCTCGAATAAAGAAAAAAGACGTGATCGAAAACAGGACTCTCCACTCAATTTCCTTATACATAAATAAAAATATCCACTTTGATACAATGGAACTGTCAAGGTTTACATTCTAATCTGGATGACATCAAAGCACTGATTGCTTCCTACCGTCCTGTATGTCTTTCCTGACAGGAAACATTTCTGAAACCTGCTAATACAATCACGTTTCAGCAGTTTTCTTTGTACAGAAATCACTGGTTCTGTAATGGGTGAGTGCATGGAGGGGTGACACTGTTGAATTATCACGTGCCAACCCTGTCTTTGCCACTCGATATACCTTTGGAGGCCGTAGCCATCCGCGTTTCTTTGGGCCATACCATCACTGTTTGTTCTCTCTACCTGTCTCCTTAAGAAACTTATGATCAGTTAGACTTTGATGCACCTATTGAACAGTTTCCATCTCCCTTTTTAATCCCGTGGAACTTTAATGGGCGTCACATATTGATAGTGATGGGAGGGATCGCTCCATAGAGCGTATGCTCTCAGATCATAACCTTTCTCTTCTCAATACTGGTTCCTTTACTTAATATCATGTATCTAGTCAGTCCTTTACCGCTGTTGGTCTGTCAGTTTGCTCCCCTTTACTATTATTCAACTTTTCTTGGAGGGTTGGCAATAACTCACGAAGCAGTGATCATTTTTCTATCATTTTCAGAGAGACTGGCTGTGGTCGATGCCACCCCAACCCCCGCGCCTTGGAGGAAGCTGGATCAAGCCACTTGACTCTCTTTCACTGCTTTCACAGAATTTGATCCTGCTATCATCTGTAAGCCATCAGTAGATACTTTTCATAGGTATCCCACATTCTCAAATTGCATCGATTTCCAGCAGGTCCGTGCACATGCTCGACAGGTAAGACGTCAAAGCTAGAAGAAATCTTAGATTAAGTGCACAACCAGTATCTCTTCTACTACCAGTTCCAAAGTCATATGAGAGAAGATTCGAAAGGTCAGTGGGCTGTGTAATTTTGTCCCCCTTTCGATCTTGTTTGCTGATAGCCAGGAAGTAGTTGATACCTAGAGCATTGCTGGTACTCTCAGTCAGAGTATCTAGCACTTCTGCTTCATCCTTCACCTTCTTAATCATAGAGATCCGGACAGAGCAATCATCTCTTTCATTTCAAGCTCATCGTCTGTTTGAATATAATTGCCCCTGGTAAAGCTCAAATTGAACCTTCATTGGTTTGGCAGCACATCTGTCTTATCTGATGATATATATTACGAGATGCTGCGCCACCTCTTTCCTGCTTCTCTTGCTATTCTTCTGATTTGTTTTTACAGCATTTGAATATTGTCCTATCTTTCTCTAAGCCTGAAAAGGATCCTAAGACTCCTTCAAACTACTGTCCAGCTGCTTTGAAGAGCTCTCTCTGTAAGACCTTAGAGAAGATGGTTAATACTCATCTTGTTTGGTTACTCGAATCAAATTCCTCTTGCCCATCCAAAATGTATTTTAACAATAGTGCTCCACCATGGGCCATCTGATTCGATTTGGAACATCAATCAGAGAAACCTTTTTGAAATGACAACATTTTGTATCAATATTCTTTGACGTTGATAAGACTTATGACACTACACGGAGGTATGGCATTTTGCACGACCTTCATCTATGGGTTACATGGTAATTTTACCAATTTTATTAAAAATGTTAATGGATGGGCGATTCCATGATCGTGTGGGTTCAACACTTTCCCGTTCTTTTCTACAGGAACTTAGAGTCCATTAGGACTGTGTTTTGGCTGTCACACTTTTCAGTATAAAGATCAATGCTATTACTGAACAACACCCTCTTACTGTTGCAAATGGGCTTTATTTCGACGACTTTCACCTCTCATGTTAGTCGTTGAACATGAGGTACATTTAGTGACAACCACAGACTGCCCTCAGTCATTTACTGAAGTGTACCACTGCAAACGGTATTAACTTCTCCCTCTCTGAAAACGTTTGCGTGCACTTTTGCTGCTAAGGGGTATCCACCCTGATCCTTAACTCTTTGTTGGTGAAGTTGTGATACCCGTGGTCCCTGAGACAAAGTTCTTGGGGGCCTCTCTTGGACTGTAAGCTGACTTTTATACCACACATCAAGTAGCTAAGAGCCACATGTAAAAGAGCACTGAACATCCTCCATGTTCTCTCTTCCACCACTTGGGAAACAGTTATATTCTAGAGATATATCGTGCTAGCAAGAGATATATATATTCGAGCGATAATAGACAATAAATCACTGGTCTATGGCTGTGTCAGGACCTCGGCCTTGAAGATGCTGGACCCCATCCATCATCAGGGACTTTCCACACTTCCCCAGTCCAGAGCTTATACATAGTCTCATGAACCTCTTCTACACCTCCGCCATGTACTGCATGCTTTGAAACTTCGATTCTTATCACAGCATTCTTCCAGGGTTTGTGCTTTTTCAGAACAGATGATCTGCTATTGTTCATTGTTCCTTTTCACCTTCGTATCCTGGTGCAGTTGGATGAATAGGATGTATTCTTGGATATCATTGCTGTATTCATTGATCAGCCCATCCATGGCTGATTTTACAACCATGGCCTATTACAATCTTCAAATGTGACCTTTCCTTAAGTCATCTGAGAAAAGCAGACACTCTCGATTGGAAATATTCTCTGTTATTTGCTGAACATCTTTCGAACCATCCTTCCATTCCATTTTATATGGATAGTTCGAAATCAGGTGACTCTGTGGGCTCTGCTATAGTTTGTTGTGGTTCTGTGGTTGTACACAGAATTCTCTTTACAGCTTCTGTGTTCACTGCTGAACTGTATGCCATTTAACTTGCCCCAGATCACATAGAAGCCAAGTAGTACTTGAATTGCACTATTTATACTGACTCGCTTAGTTCTCTACTGGTCCTGGAATCGCTTCACGTTAGTTCTCACCATGTTTACGCCCCGCTAGTACAGCGGTATGTCTTCGGATTTGCAACGCTAAAATCAGGTGTTCGATTCCTCTCGGTGGGCTCAGCAGATAGCCCGATGTGGCTTTGCAATACGAAAAACACAAACACACATCTCACCCTGTTCTTGCCGATATTCAAAATCGACTGGCCCATTTCTCTTTAACATCAACTTCTAACCAGTTATTATGTATATCATGTCACGTTGGTATTCGCGGTAACGAGATCTCTGTCTGCTCTGGTACTATCATTGTTGTGCCTGTTCCATACATGGACTGTGGCAGGGGTTCTCAACCTTTTGGCGCTCGTGACCCCTTACCTAAAAGTTTGAAACCCATGTGACCCCCTACTTAGGGCTTACTATCAGCAGCTTAATTTTTCTCTTATTTTCTGTGAAGGAGAGGGAAAGAAACATCTAAAAATATAATTAAAAATTCTGTAATTATTTATTAGCAAATTAAATCACATTGGTCCAACCTGAATTCACAAAAATAACATATTTCTTAAAATAATGTTGACATAGGTTTGAACAGCTATCCAACACAGCCAGTGAGATGCTTGATGTTGCATTTCAACAGCAAGCTTTGAAATTCGTGGCCGAGCTTTTGTTAGAGCCAGTCTCATGTCATCTCCAACATCCAATCTGTTTCTATTCTTTGTTTTTATATTGACAAGAGTGGAAAATCCTTCCTCACACAAGTGGGTAGAAGCAAATGTAATAAGGACACGTAAAGCTATCATGCTGACTTTGGAGTATGACTGATAGATAGCGCACCAGAACTGAGTCATGGATTTCACCTTGAAGAGATCACGAGCTGAAGAGTTGTTCCTTAGATCCAAAATTCATCTTGGATATCATCTGGGATGCTGGATACATCAAGTTCAGTACAAAATGGGTTCCTTACCAGGGCCTCCTGTTCCTGTGATAGCTCAGGGAAGTAACGCTCGACTTCCTTTTCCAGAGACTGAAGATGTTCGGTAATCTCATCCTTGAGGAACTGATTCAGTTGGATCTGAGACTCATCCGTCACTCCACAAAGTTTTTCAAACATAGCGATGTTTCCAAGGTTGGGCTTCCGACGCCAGTTTTGCAGTTTGGAAACAAAGGACCGAAGACTATCTTGAAAAAGGAGAGCATGTGTTTTCCTTCCTTGAAGCTTCAAATTGAGTTTGTTCAGCTGGTCAAAAATGTCTGCTAGGCCTTTTATTCCATGCTTCATCTTCGAAGTGAGCTACAAGATCTTTCCTTTCTTGAGTCTCCAGGAATAGCTTTATTTCATCTTTCATTTCAAAGACACGATTAATAACGTTTCCTTACGTTACAACCAACGTACTGCTGTGTAGAAGAGAAGGACTCCGTGGTCACCATTCATGTCTTTGCATATTTCTTTGAATAGGTGAGTGTTGAGTGCTTGAGTCTTCACGTAATTTATAATTTTGATTTCAGATTCAAGCACTTCCTGCAGAGAGGCAGGGAGAGTCTTACTGGCACGAGCATATCGGTGAATCATGCAGTGGATACCCTTTGCTTGAAGTGCTACCTTCCTCACTCTCGACTGGAATCCTGAATTCGATCCCAGCATATCCATCCGTACAAACACCACACAGGTTTTCCCATTGAAGATCTTCGTCTTGAAAAAAGTTGAAACATTTTCCATGACATCGTCAGCTTTTGTTGTGGTTTTAAGTGCACTGCAGAATAAGAATTCGTGTTTGATGTCACCTGAATTAATGTATCTCACGAAGACAAGCAACTGAGAACATGAACTTACATCTGTTGACTCGTCGAGCTGAAAGGAGAACGAAGGGAAACCTTGATTTCAGTCAAAACCTGTTTCTTCACATCCATAGACATTTTAGAAATGTGCCTCTGACAGGGATACTTGCTGCATCTTCTTTGTACTGGCTTCTCCAAGAATAAGATTTACTGCTTTCATCATGCAGGGTTTAAGAAGTGTTTCTCCAATCGTGTAAGGCTTTTTTTGTTCAGCAATTTCGAATGCAGTCTCATATGAAGCTTCCACTACGGCTGCACTCTGCTGCTGAAACGACCCACTTTTTTCGATTCTTTGGCTTTTAAGACACCGTTCATGCCGTTTGAAGAAATACAAACCATTCTTTGCGTGTTTTGGATGTTTCGTCTCGAGATGACTCTTGAGTTTTGATGGTTTCATTGACTCTGCACTCAGGACAGCATGGTACAAAACACACTGTGGTTTCTCGATGCCGTCGTTGGCGAGCACAGTGGTGAAGCCAATGTTGAGGTAGCATTCTGAGTATCTGCGCCGTTTAGCCATGGACACAACTCACCTCTGCTGCTTACTTATCTCCTTGGTAAAATAAAATAAAAATGTCGAGTAATGAACGCTTTGGCAACTGTAGATCTTACACTGACTACTTGTGGGGGGTGCAGGTAGAGTAATGATGGGGTAAGTATTGGGAGGGAAGGGAGCGTGGCCAGTCGCGCGATTCGTCATCCACCAATCAGCAACGGACATGTGACTCACGTGTCGACAGCGAGCACACACACACTTAATCACAGCTAAACAGACACACAAGCATACGTACATGCGCGTGCACTCACATACTCGCTACTCACAAGTACACACATACATACAGTTGCAGACACACACATTCACACAGGCAGATTTACTCACAGGCACGCATACATAGACCCATAATGTCACCTAATGACACTGTACTAACGTAGCACACGTTTTGCTTTGCACCGAAACAAAAATAATATAAGAGCATGAAAATGTAATTGATGAAATAAAAATAATGTTATCCCAAGCTACTTCTAACAAGGCTTCTCGACTGCCCTGCCAAGGCTTTGCGACCCCCTGGGGAGTCGCGACCTACCGGTTGGGAACCCCTGGACTCTGGTCTTGTATTCAAGGCTCGACCCCGTGCCAGTTGGCAGTCGACTTGGAGTGAGCAACGTGAAAAGAAGCTTTGTCAAATAAACCCTCTGTTGAACTTTGGCCGTCTTGTTTCCGTAAGGATCGGAAAAAGGAAGTTATTCTAACTAGACTATGCACTGGTCAGTTTTTAACTTATCGCTTTCTTTTATCTGGGTCTGATACACCAATGTCTTGTCTGTGTGACACTAAGGTTACAATAACTCACATTTTACTGTCTTGCCATCCTTACCACATCATATTCATAATGCTGGACAGTGTCCTTGGCAGTGGTGACACTGTCCACCTTACAAATGTTTTTAGTTTTTTAAAGGCCATTAAGTGATATAATAAATTAGACTTTTTATTATTTCTTTTCACGAATTAAAAAAAGTACAATTAGTTCGATCTTAAATTACAAAATGGCCTGAACGTCAAAAACTCAACCAGTACTGGAATCTCTAACTTCAAGCGACTAACTGTGTTTGAACTTCCGGTCATCCTAGCGACTTATGATAATTAAAATTACGCTGTAGAAAGCCTTTCAAAACTTGTATTACTGTAATTTCTCTTACTGCTGTAAACTAGATATAAAAATTGGATTTTACGCTATTTAAGTTTTTAATTCAAATATTAAACTTTGTTTTCTTTTACCTTAATTTCCTTTTTACGAATTTTAATAATCTTACTTTGCTTTTAACTTTTTAACGGATGTTTGACTTAGATAGCTCAGTTGCTTTGTGCCATGAAAAACCAAACCAACGAAACAAACAATATAAATTCATATAGTTGCACGAATACAATATTATAAAACTACAAGGCAGGGCTAAATAAGGCCAGTTGAGACTTTCTGCAGTCAGTGTTTATAGATACCTTCTGCTTGTGAAAGGTTTATATTTTCGTATTACCATAATCACCCGAAGAAAATTTTGATCAGTATGATTCCATAAAGTACACGTATATTTATTGCAGCTAGCAACAGGCAGATAGTTTCATGTATCAAGTTCTGCCATTGACGAAGCCAGTCCTCGTGTCGTGTTAAAATCCCGTACAAAAATTCGAGGCCATCTTCATTAGTTAATTAATTGATACACTGAACAGTAGTATGTGTCCATAACCGCGTGGCATACATAGCAAGCTAGAATTATCTTGCATGTTCTTATCAATAGTGAGTCGATATACCTTCTGGGAGGGTTTAGAGGTCAAATAAAAAGTCAAAGATTTGTAAAAAAAACGTCCTTTCATAGTGTTTGTGAGAGCTTTCTACCAGTGTAACTACTGAGTGTTTCCAGTCTTCTAATTTTCTTAATTTCTTACTTATGTGGAAATGTATGTTTAATGCAATTCATCATAGTCATCTCGCTATGAAAATAGAAGCTATATATACAGAGAAAAAGAATAATGCTGATGAAAGCAAAAATAACTTTTATATGAATGAAGATTTATCTGAGACGTTCATAAGAAGATAGTTTGTAAATAAGTGTCTGAGATGTTTATATGAACATTTTTATGAAATCCTGCTTTATGTTGTCATAAGAACGCGTGTTAAATAGATCCACCTGAGCTGTACATACGAACGTTGTTTAAGGATACTTTGGTTTTTTTATCATAATGTGTTTGTATAAAGATTTGTCTGAAGCTGTTATAAGAACATTTATCTTTGTAAAGACTTGCATGCGATTGGTGTAAACATGTGTTGTTGCTGTTGCTTTCTTTTACAAAGACTTGTTATTCAATGTTATAAAACATGTGTTTATATAAAGACTTGTTATTCAATGTTATAAAACACGTGTTTATATAAAGACTTGTTATTCAATGTTATAAAACACGTGTTTATATAAAGACTTGTTATTCAATGTTATAAAACACGTGTTTATATAAAGACTTGTTATTCAATGTTATAAAACACGTGTTTATATAAAGACTTGTTATTCAATGTTATAAAACACGTGTTTATATAAAGACTTGTTATTCAATGTTATAAAACACGTGTTTATATAAAGACTTGTTATTCAATGTTATAAAACATGTGTTTATGGATACTTGTCTTAGATTGTCACAATAACGTGCTTTTATAAAGGTTTGCAAGAAACTGTTGTAAGATTATGTTTTTATGAAACTTTGTCCTAGACTGTTATGATAATGTGTTTTTATAAAGACTTGTCTGAGGTTGTTGTAAGATTATGTTTTTATGAAACTTTGTCCCAGACTGTTATAATAATGTGTTTTTATAAAGACTTGTCTGAGGTTGTTGTAAGATTATGTTTTTATGAAACTTTGTCCCAGACTGTTATAATAATGTGTTTTTATAAAGTCTTGTCTGAGGTTGTTGTAAGATTGTGTTTTTATGAAACTTTGTCCTAGACTGTTATAATAATGTGTTTTTATAAAGACTTGTCTGAGGTTGTTGTAAGATTGTGTTTTTACAAGTATTTGCTTGAAGCTGTTATAAAAAATGTGTTTTAAAGACGTATTTGAGATTGGCTGTCTGCACGTGCGCTTATGTAAGTTAGCTTAGATATAGTGGTACATGGTTATGGACCCCAGAAGTTCTTGTGGAGGTTAAACGTTACAGAATAAATCGACTCGTCTCTTTGAACAAATGACGTGGACAGACTTTGGTGATTGTTTTGGATAGTGAATGGTTCATTATTAAATGTCCTTTGGTAAAATTCCAACGAAGTGAAATATTTAGAAACCTTATTTATTTTCTTTCACTTTCCGTGATTTATCTCTGCAACTTTCGAGCAAGAAGTAATTGCTGAGAATTCGAAATGATTTTAAGATAACCCTTCACCTGATAACACTTTCTCCATTAACGAAAATAGGTGAGAACAAGAAAACAGTTTAGAATAATCTATACATAGGTGGCAAGAAGGTTTGATAACAAAACTTGTGTATTTTATCGATCTGGGATAAAATGTTGAAACCCCGTTTTTGAAAACCGTAGTACCGTGGTATGACTATTTTTATATGCTTATTTTCTTCTTTGTCCGTGTGTCACGTAATGCATATTGATGTAAGTAAGCTGAACTTTAGTTAAAAGTTGTTGCTACAGATTTTGATGTCAAGCGCAAAGGTTCACAGTAGGATATCCGTGCTGAGCCCACTACGGGTATCGAAACCCGATCTTTAGTGTTATAACTCCAGGGAGTACCGCAGGTCCTCCGGGTTAATCCTGACTTTACTATATAAGATCAAGTCCTGAACCTATGTGATTTAACTTGAAGTTAAGTGATTACTTGTTAAAGTGGGTTTGCAGCTTGAGACCTGTGAAGGTGTGTGTGTGTTTTGTTATCTAGAATAAACTTACATACTTAGATAAAGTTTACAACTCAATCAAAAGGTGTCGTTTTTCTCACGTTCAAAGAAAAGTTATGTTTGATTGTATTCGAAACAGGTATTCGTGTCTCCGATTCAAAATTAGGATTTTCTTTTAATTCTTTTAAAATTGTAGTTCCTTTGTTTATCAGAAAAATTTTTTATATCAGTAAACGTGTTGTTTTTATTTGCGTCAAACACGTTATTCTTTGTTGTCTGATGGGGCTTGGTTTTTATTTATAATTTAATTTATTTAACGATAGTGTTGTTTTTTGAATTAAGCACAAAGCTACACAATGGGCTATCTGTGCTCTGCCCACCACGGGTATCGAAACCCGGATTTTAGCGTGTAAGTCCGCAGACATACCGCTGAGCCACTGGGGGGCTTAACGATAGTGAAGTGAGGTAAAGTTTTAGTTTTTGACGTATTTTTAATTTATATTTTTAGTAATTGTTTAACATAAATATTTACTTATTTTACTTATTGTCTCAGCGGTATGACTTCGACTTACCATGTTAAAAATCAAGTTTCAATACCTGTGGTAGACACAGCATAGATAGCCATTGTATAGCTTTGTGCTTAACTAAAAACAAATAGCTCCTCACAAGTGGAACAGCGGAATATCTGCGGACTTATATTGGTAAAAACTGGATTTTGATACCCCTGATGGAAAGAGCACAGATAGCTCTTTGTGTATCTTTTTTATTTAAAAACAACCAGCCAACCAATAAATTACCTTGATAGAATAATTGTATATAAAGATTTATTCTCAACCCTACTGAATAACAAATTTCATTAACAGGTTTCTTTGAGTACGAAATGCTAAACCAGATTTTACTGGCTACAAATTCTTACACCAGCAATCGTAAGTTACGAGATTACACTATTTCTCAGCGAACATAAGACACTAAACAAGTTTTCAATGGATAATATAAGACTCTACGACAGTAGTTATTTCATTCCAGCTACTACTGAGCAAAATATCATACGTCAGTTGGTTGTAATGTTTTACTCCAGTCATTATTGGCAAGAGATCACTAATTATTAATAAAGAAAAAAAAAGGTGTCTATCAGTTTTCAGTGGGCATGAGATTTTATACCATTGATTTTCGGACAGGATATTTTAAACTGGATTATCCTGATAGCCAATGAACGTCTGAACACCATTTTTAAATACTTATGGTATTTTTCTGCAGCTGGTAGCAATATGCTGATTGATATAAAGTGCTTGATGACATGTTTTATCCGTATTTAAAAATTACCTTTTAAACTACCTGGACAACTTATACCACACGTCAGTTGATGGAAAGAAATGTGTATTTGTACATATTTTTTTCATTTGAAGCTCGACTTTTTTGTCTTGAAAGATAAAGTATTAGAGAACAACTGTGATTAAATAGAACATGTTTTAAATTATGTAATCCACGGTTACCATAAAGTTGTTCAGGCATTTTCAGAAATTCTGATTTCTCGTATAAACCTAAAATATGAAGATATATTCGATACTCATTGTACTACATGCAGTATATGCTAATAGTGTCAAGATATTAGCTGTCACATATTTTGAAAACCCTTGAATTGAAAGCAACCTATCCGCCACTTTCAAAATCAGAACGGACCTTGATTAGCGAAATCCTTGACTCCGTGATTAGCAGGATGCGTCATGTGGGAGTTGTAAACCTATATATGGTAAGTTAATGTTATGCCTCTGGGTTAGTGTTACGGAACTGACCTTGCTCATTTATTAGTTGGATTCTAGATGACCATCAGTCACACGATATTGTCTAATATTACCATCTTAAGCTATATTTTAAAGACGTAAAAGTCTGTTTTCGAGTTTCACCTGGTATTCCAAAAGTTTTCATAAAAAAAGACTGATCGCTACTGTCTTATTACAAAACACGAATAATATACATAATCACATGCGTAATACTGACATACATAATACTCCAAACTGTATAACACACTTCCCTTTAAACTCAATAAACTAGTCTCTCGCTGGGACATCGGTAAGTCTAGGGATTTACAACGCTAAAATCAGGGGTACGATTACCCTCGGGGGACACACGAAATAGCCCAATATGGCTTTGTTATAAGCAAAACACACACGCACACTCAGTAAACTAAATGTTCATATTAATAACGGTGGATAATAAAACTGCAATACTATTACTAAATATTGTCTTAGCAAGAAAATAATTACAAATAATAAGTAGGAAAAATGTAGATATACATTACTGTTGCCTTAAATCATTTAAATACAACTGTTAAACATCTGAGTAGCTTTGGAAGAAATCTCACAGAATACTGGTATCCATATTATTCAAGTCATGTTTGAACTTCAGGAATTTGGTAACGTTCGTCCAAAATAATCATTTCTCATTTTCCCGAAAAGGGTCGAGGGCCACCTGGAGAGGTTAGCCGTTTTAACAACTTCCAATACAATACGTTAGTGTAATTTTTCAGTCAGTAGACACTAAAACGATACGCAATTTGTATTGTAGTGAAGTTAGTAAAACGTGCGAATGCTATGAATCACGAGAAGAATTATATACTATGTAGGCTACAACACAGCATGGAATATGAACTTTAAAAGCAGAAAATAAAAAAAAAATATTTGTTACTCTTAATATAGATTTTATTTACTCTCGAAACAACACTTTCGGGCACCCTGCGGAAGTACATCTGTTGTATACTTAACATGTAAAACTTCCATTTTTAGGAATGTAACATTTTGTCTAGACGTAGAGCAACGAAAGACTGTATTTCTATAATATACATTTACACAACATCTTTATTATGTGTAAAAAGTGCACATCTAGACCAGCAAGTGAATTTTGCGCAAAACTACACGAGGATTATCTGCGCTACCCGTTACTAATTTAGTAGTGTAAGACTAATCATCATCACCCACCGCCAACTCTTGGGGTGCTTTTTTACCAACGAGTAGGATTGACCGTTACTGCACAACGCTCTCACGGCTGAAAGGGCGAGCATGTTTGTTGTGACGGGGATTCAAACCCGCGACCCTCAGATTACGAGTCGAGCGTCCCAACTACCTGGTCATGCTGGGCTTAAACACTAGTCATAGTACACAGAACATTGGGTTAGGGCAAAGTTGCCAGGAAATATCAGGATATGTTCGTGATGTGCAAGCTTCGTGTTCGAGGGTCCGTCGACTTCTGGTTAATCTGTGGTCTTAAGGGTTCACGAAAGCCACAAAAAGTACGAAACTCTTTAAAATTATTTTTTTATGAAATCAGCATCATTAAGGTTTGTTTGTTTGTTTGGGAATTTCGCACAAAGCTACTCGAAGGCTATCTGTGCTAGCTGTCCCTAATTTAGCAGTGTAAGACTAGAGGGAAGGCAGCTAATCATCACCACCCACCGCCAACTCTTGGGCTACTGTTTTACCAACGAATAGTGGGATTGATCGTCACATTATACACCCCCACGGCTGGGAGGGCGAGCATGTTTAGCGCGACGCGGGTGCGAACCCGCGACCCTCGGATTACGAGTCGCACGCCTTACGCGCTCGGCCATGCCAGGCCTATCATTAAGGAAACTGTAGTAATTTTTTAAAAAACGTTAAATTGTTTACTAAGTTTTAATTTTAACCTAGTTTGTTTTGGAAAAGAAAATTTAATAGTTTGACCTTATACAGTATACCTTTTATGATTTTTTTATATCGTCGAGAGCGTGCGCAGTGACAACCAAATGTCAGACAGGCAACAGCTTCGAAATCAAAGATGATAATTTATGCTGGTCTGAGTTGGATAGATTAACTACTGTTTGTATATCATGAAGGAAGGAAGCTTTTTTGTGGGTATTACACTACAATCTTTCTTTTATGTTATTATATTGCGTGTCGCGAGTGTTTTTGTTCCATCAAAGTAACCGCACTAGTACATCTATATTTATTACATTAGATAAAACCATCATCTCCTCCTTTATAAAGGGTTGGGAGGTAATATGACAGCTTACTGAAGTTACATTCATACATTTTCTGCAAAAACGTTTTATTAACTAATTGGAAGTTTTATTTGTAGATCGTCATTTTTCGGATAAAACAAAAACTAAGCTTTGATTGATAAAACCAGAGTAAGTGAACAGACAGAGATGTTCCAAATGTATTACTTCTAACATTATTCAATGAAATAATTTTAGCGAATACTTCAAGAATATGAATTGTTGATATAATTGTTTCTTACGATGTTTTTCAATAAGTTTTTTAAATCACGTATTATTGTAAACAAATGCAAGTCATATCTTATAATTAAAACAAAAAATGTTATCTTTTTCTGAGTGTGGAAAGTTAGCTGGTTTTTCCTCTCTTTAACCTTTAACCGGTTAGTTAAGCGAATTGTTTACATGAAGTAATAAAGCATAACCGTGAATGAATGACCAGGTGATTAATTTGACAAAATATTGTTGACTTATCTACTGACTATAGTTGTGGTTTATCTCCGACCTGTTTAGTTTTGTTGAATACGTTCGCTTAATCTTATAACACATCTCAAGCTTGTCTGGTTTATTGACTCTATATCTCAGGCCTATTTATTCTATGTTTGACTGACCTTGAGACGTATCTAAAACCTGTGTTTTAGTTACTGTTTCCAACTTCTTCGATGATGTATCCCAAGCCTGTCTAGAATGTTTATCGTATTTATCAGCCTTTAAGAAATATCAAAAGGGTGGCTGAAATATTATTCATATCAACTAACCTCACATTTCATCTGACCAGATCTGTGACCTTACTCGTCTGGAGCCATCTAGAGCTTGTTACGTTGTTGTACTATCACAAATTACGAAATTTAGATGCACAATCTCAATGGACCAATAAACCAAAATAGGTCCACATAAGGTATTTTTTCTTAAATTTCTTTTAACTTATTAGCTAAGCTCTTCTTTGAAAATAAATAGTTTGTGTTAATTAGTTAATACAATTAATTTTGATTTCTAATATGTGTATTTCTCAGTTATATAGCAATAAAAGTTTTTTTGTTTTTGTCGTCTTAAATTATATTTCATGTTTTACATTAAATTAAAGATTGCTGGTTGACACCACAGATTTTTACGGAGGCAGTTACATGTAGTTTCCCTGTACTTATTTTGGATACTACCAGTTTACAGTTGCAATTGTAAACAAGATGGTAGTTTAGTCAGTACATTTTATCGTTACATATTTTCGGGCGTTGTGTTATTGACGTTGAAAGAGAAGTAATGTTGGGCAAACCCCAATGATACATTATTTTTTATCCTTTAAGTACTATTCGTTTGTCGATGACAGACGTGACAAATGCGTACAAGACGTTTAGAAACAGCAAGTTTACGCATTTATTGCTCTAGTAAAAAAGAAACATTTTTTTGGGGGGGGATTAACAGCGAACCATGAAATACAAGCACGTTTTTAATGTCTTGTTATTTTTCCTCGCATAGAATAAGGAAAATTTATGACGTTGTACACATGGTTTGATACATGTGTAAATATGTAGGGTAATTGTGAAGAATGTGTTCAGTGACCCATCATGAATATACTACTAGCATACCAATCAGTGGAAACGTTTACCACAGCGCCCTCTATTGATTAGTTATTTCTCCAATTTATTATTATTTTTAAATATCTTGATTATTCATGAATGATCTTTAGCTAGAAAGTTTTCTAAGAAAAAAAAGAACAAAATGACCGAAAGCATTATTTTCCACATTTAAGTAGAGAGAAAGAAACAAGTATAGTTTGATAAACTTGTGTAAAAGATACGTGTAATAGCAATAAGTGAATTTTAGTTATTTTTATTAAATCGTGTCCGGTTTTAAAAGTCATCTCTGGTTTTTCTATATTCTTTTAAACTTTGATCGTAAACATGTTTCTATTTGTTCTTGTGCGTTTCAAGCTCAGAGTATCTTCCAGGTAGGTTTTAGTTTGTAATTAGTGAATATACGAGCGCCATAGTCTTGTTTAATACAGAAACGGAAGATTCAGTGTGAGGGTTTTGACTTTTTGTTAAACTTTGTTACAAAGAAAAGAATGCGGTGGGGCAGGTTTTAGAGTATTTTTAGTATCTCTGGGTGAGAAGTTCTGACAAAAAAAACAACAACGTGTGATTTAATAAAGTTGAGAACTCCTGATGTATGTAAGGGCCACAATTAGAAGTAAATTATGTACAACAGATAATCTGTTTGTTCCTTTGATGTCCTAGTAATATGTTGAGACCGATCGTATTTCTAACAGAAGAGGACGCCCAAACTTTCCGATATAGTCGTCAACATATCTGTCTGTTTTTCGAACGTCTGATCATTATTATAAATATATTATAATCGCTAATTATTGGAATGATAATTAAAATACATTTAAGTTCCATTAACAATTAAATTGATGTCTCATAATTGTAGGGGACTTGCTATTATTTAAAAAAACACAAATAAATGAGTATTAAATTATAATCTTTCGGTGACTCAACTATAAACCTGAAGCTTTTAACAGCAGATTTCGAGATTCGATCCTCGCGGTAAATGCAGTGCAGAACTTTGTTTGGCTTTGCGATAAAAGTAAAACAGCAACATATTTAGTGATATTTACTGTATAGCCTCACAATTTCCATATGGTAGGAAGGAAAAGGTTTCATGAGGTATGTTCGTGATTAATATTCACCTGAGAAGCTTGCAAACCTCACTTTACACATAACGTCGCTAATATAAAATTTTTATAACCAAATTGGCTGAAATATTGAAAATTAAAAAGACATCCTTTTATCATCAGTGCAAATCTGTCGACAGTCGACAGAGAATATTTGCAATGAATACTTCATCAAGCCACATAACTTTCTTTCGTTTTGCTATTTTTACTAAGCACCTATGCAATTGTTCCTCGCTGGTACAACGGTAAGTCTACGGATTTACAACGCTAAAATCAGGGGTTCGATTTCCCCTCGGTGGACTCGGCAGATAGCCCGATGTGGCTTTGCTATAAGAATATACACATATACACCTTGGTAATTATTTTTCTTTTGCGGCGTTAAATAGCTTGGTAATTAAGACGCTTTACTCCTAGTCTGCGGATTCGAATCCTGTCACCGAGCACACACTCACCATTTCGATTACGGGAATGTTATACGTTACTATAAACCTCACCATTCGATTACAGTAGCGCCAAGAGTTCACGGTACGTGATGTTGACTAGCTGCTTTCCTTCTTTAGCCTATCGTCATTGAATTAGGGATGTAAGTCTAAACACAGACAGTCATTAAGTGGCTAAGTGCGAAATTAAACCAACGAAAAATTATAAGATAACAAAACAAAACTTTTGTTACGTTAACGTATCTATTTGTTGCCGCTCTTGATTTTTCTAAATATTGTTATCATTTATTCAGTATTTTATAATATTATAATTATTTTATCAAAATTATAAATTCTTACTCGTGGCCCTAGCGTCTGACTGGAGACAATATCACGTCATCCTTCATTTCTAAAAATCGCACGAAACAAATCTGTATTTTTCTAATGCTATTAACCCTATATAGGCCCGGGTTGGCCAAGCGCGTAAGGTGTGCGACTCGTAATCCGAGGGTCGCGGTTGCCCGCATCGCGCCAAATATGCTCGCCCTCCCAGCCGTGGGGGCGTTATAATGTGACGGTCAATCCCACTATTCGTTGGTAAAAGAGTAGCCCAAGAGTTGGCGGTGGGTGGTGATGACTAGCTGCCTTCCCTCTAGTTTTACACTACTAAATTGACTTACACGCTAAAATCCGCGTTTCGATACCCGTGGTGGGCAGAGCACAGATAGCCCATTGTGTAGCTTTGTGCTTAATTCAAAACAAACAAACAAACAAACACTACTAAATTAGGGACGGCTCGGTGCAGTGGGCTAACAACCTACTCACTCAAAAAAATCTGTTGAAGAATCCGCACGCGATTGCGGCCCTATGTTCATTGATGGAATCTAATGGTGAATGAATTAAACATATAATTTTGGAAAAAAAACTTTTTAAATTGAAGATAGGTGAAAGCAAAAGAAAAACTGTGGAAAAAGATATGCATTAAATTTCACGTTACAGACAGTTAATCATTAAAAGTATAGAAGTATTAGCAGATTAATTAATAAATATCAACATAAAACTCTAATTCTGTTACTATCATTAAATAATCCGTTGAGAAGAGAAAAATAATTAATAAAATTGTTTTTTATTTAATTTCTAGCAAAAATTATTTCCTTTTTCGTAGTCAAAATTGTCCCTCTGTTGTGCGTACCTAAAACTCTTTGTATCCTTCATATTTTCAATAGATTATCTTGCATAGTACGCCTTCAATCCTCCTGTTGGTTATTAAACAGCAATGATGCTGTGACCATCATGAATATCTGAAACTCGGTTTCAAGTCTGGAGATATACCACTGGGGAACTAACAGACTATTTGAAAAAATATAAGGCAGTTGGTGGTAGACTCCACTTATAGATTAATGTGTACACATGCATATTATGAATGGATATAATTCAATAATCATAAAAAAATGGATCATCGATTGTAAAAAGTTGTTTACATTTCGAGAAAAATAATCAAGGGATATTCATCCTAGCTGCCACTAATTTTAAAGAGTTATTTTGAATTTCGCGCAAAGCTACTGGAGGGCTATCTGCGCTAGCCGTCCCTAATTTAGCAGTGGAACTAGAGGGAAGGCAGCTCATCATCAACACCCACCGCCATCTCTTGGGTTACTCTTTTATCAACGAATAGTGGGATTGACCGTTATATTATAACGTCCCCATGGCTGAAAGGGCGAGCATGTTTAGTACGACCGGTATTCGAACCCGCGACCCTCGGATGACGAGTCAAACGCCTTAACACACTTGGCCACGCCGGTTCCGTTCCAGAGCTGAATAATTTTAAAGAGAAGGAAAGCAACTAGTCAACTATTAGACTACTCTTTTTCAACAAATAATGTGAGTGACTGTCACATTATACCGCCTCCACGCCTGAAAGGGCGACCATATTCGACGTGGATAAATACCTGTGTACATCAGATTGCGATTGTGCTCTCTGTGATGAATTTACTATTATACACACCTGTTTTAATATTGATGTTTCTTTAAATTAAGTTAATATTTATAAATGTACATAACTTATACTGTTAAATCTGTAATGTGAAATTACAGAAATCTTTCGAGTGTTAGAATCCACAATATATGTAAGTTCGTAATATTACGTATTTCAGTTTATCTCTTACTGGTCTCCGATTTATGATGTTACGTATGATAATGTATTACGATTTCAAATAGCCAGAAATTCTAATTTGAATTTAGAAGTTGATTGAGAATCAGTACGTATCAAAGTTACATATTTGTCAACAAGATTTATATACAAAATTTTCTTTCTTAACATAAATATATTTCAATATACATGCAACAATACAATTTGTAATAACGGTTACTGCAAAGAATTATGTACAAAAGTTTTACCGACGTATCTGATCTGGAACTGAATCTCTTAACGACGGTTGGCGGAAGACGGATTAATTCTTTGTTGATGGAGAGCTAGCTGGCTGCTTCACCGAGCACACGTAAGTTTTTTACCGACGAAAATATCTATGCTCTCGTGGAAATACTAACGTGCGAAGTCAATTCTCTGAAGTTACATGTTCGTAATGTTCGAAATCAATAAATATTCTTGATCAAATATCTGTAGTTTTCCAATTAATAAGCGTTTCCCACGATTATAGCTTCGAGGTTCATAATATACTGACTGTAGCAAACAACAATAATATTGTACTGTCCTTCCGCGTGTTGCTATTTATAAACTCTACTGCGAGATTCGCGAAAGTTCAGTTGACCATAATATTGACAGTCTCTAGTATTTTACATACATACATAATACAATGTTGATTCTCACGCTCGAGAATCTTCTACAAATTTAGAGAATAAGCGGGACTTTTGCAACACCACATTTAAGAGTGTAAGTTAGATGCATTTCTAAATACATATTTAACTAGAACAAACGTCGATAGTAAAATAAATATACATTAGTAAATCCGTTACAGCAAACACTAGTGTTTCGTTAAAATTGATGCACAGACTGAAGTTTCGAGAAACTTCTCACGCCAATGAATGTAACCAACGTGACGGGCTCAGGAGACATCATATATTACTGTTTTGCTTGAACGTTTATAAATTTCGAACATTACAGACCACTTCACTTCAGCAGGTTCATATCAGGACATTAGCATTTTTATGAATTCATTATATTACTGCAGTGGTAGATAATTTCACCTATAATGTGACCATCGAAAAACAGAGCTGCCTCCCTCTCTCTTGAGTGAACCCTCGATGAGATATCAAGTAAGATTCAGTAGTTGTAATAACGGTTATTCGAAATTGTATTTGTTTGCTTGGAATTTCGCGCAAGGCTACTCAAGGGCTATATGCGCTAACCTCCCTTAATTTAGCAAATGAAGATTAGAGGAAAGACAGCTAGTCACCACCACTCACTGCCAACTCTTGCCAACGAATAGTGGGATTGACTGCCACATTATAACGCTCTCACGGCTGAAAGGGCAAGCATGTATGATGTGACGGAGATTCGAACCCGCGACCCTCAGATTGCGAGTCGATCGCCTTAATCACTTGGGCATGCCAGGCAACATAAATTGTGTTATTGTCTGTATATGAAAATATATTTGTATTCGAAGAAGGAAGCTGTTTGTATTAATCGTGTTAATAAGTATCATAAATTGGATACATATCGACATTTATTTAACTTCTAAACCTAAATTATCATTTAACTGTGTTTCAGGGTATTTGAACTTGTAATACGTAACACCCGACTAACAGGTCATGCCATGCCGAAAAATAAAAACCAAAGAAAGGAGAGGTTATAAATGCAGAAGTACCTCCCACATGTCACCATTCAAACTGAAAGAAAAAGAAGTGTTAGTGTTTTTATGTTTGGAATTTATCGTTGCCTTTAACATTAGGTAACAGTGAGAAAAGAATAATTTTAATCACTTTTTTTGTTTTTATGGAATTTCGCACAAAGCTACTTGAGGGTTATCTGTGCTAGCCGTCCCTAATTTAGCAGTGTAAGACTAGAGGGAAGGCAGCTAGTCATCACCACCCACCGCCAACTCTTGGGCTACTCTTTTACCAACGAAAAATGGGATTAACCGTCACATTATACACCCCTACGGCTGGGAGGGCGAGCATGTTTGGCGCGACTCGGGCGCGAACCCGCGACCCTCAGATCACAAAGCGCACGCCTTAACGCGCTAGGCCATGCCAGGCCCAATTTTAATCACAACGTGATATTTAGCACTTCGCCACTTTGCCTCGGTGTTTTCCTGTCATTCAGAAAAATACATTGTGAGCATTAAAACTGCTTCCCAACTAAATTAATGATAAATTAATTTAGTAATCTCTGACCTGTTTAAAGTGAAAGTAGTTGAAGAAATAAGCCGTAAAAACGATTCATAGTAACAGAGTCTGTGATTCGTTTATTAGCTCGTCATCATGAGTGCAGATAAGAACTCCTCATAGTAATTTTGTTTCTCAAATCGTCAGTGGTTAAAAATGGAACTAACAATGAATATATCTAACAAGATGGATATTAAAAAGAGAGAAAGTCGACCGTAAATAGTCTTGCCACGTGCCAGTAAAGCCACTGTAAAGATAGGAATTTTATAATGAGCCTGATAGACACGGATGAGGAATAGGAAAACGTTTTGTTAGAAACTCTCCCAGTTCTTTGAAGTTATAAAATAAGAAATAAAAAGCTTCAGACATATTTTCCATTCTGTGTTTTTAGATGAACTTGGTCTGAGCGTGCAGGTTTCTCCTTCTTACCACCATAATTCACTCTCCACTTTTTCACGTTCCAAACATTTCTGAACTTTCTTTCTTTAAGTAAACGCGTAGCTAAGATATAAGATGGGTTGTTGAACCACAAATAGTAAAACGCAGCGGTTGATGAGGACACAGGTTAAAGAAGTGAAGGAAGAGGATGTTACCATGGTGCTCTCTGCTCATTTCAAGATGCCAATTTGTTTGTGATATTCACAAAATAAATTCAACATTTTTTGTAAAAATGTTTCTGTCATAGTAGTTCAATTTCATTGGTATTTCCTCTGATTGCTATTTTTCCACGAGTTGAATTCTTCAGTTGGCTTAAGTCTTAAATGCTAAAATCGGGTTTTGATACCCCTCGAAAGCAGAGAACAGATAACTTATTGTGCTCTTTTTTATCTCGTATCAAACAAACAAATCTTTCAGTTTCATTTGAAATATATATACACTTTTTTATATTTTGGAATATTTTCGCAGGGTATCAACTTTTTCTTGATGTGTGGTGCCATTTCTTAACAGTGAAAAAATAGAAGTACCGTAACAACAAGAAGTTAGAAATATGGATAAAAATAAGAAATATTTGAACTTAAGATGTCAGATTGGAGAGTGAGTTTATTGAACTTGGAACTATCAAGTTATCTAAACTTCATTAAAATTTGTAATTCCTGAGGAAAATGTTTATGTAATATTGGGAATTTTCCTCAAGATTTGAAATTGAGGCCGAGTTCTACTTCCTGAATAACAACGAATACTGGATGTAATTCTCCATTTAAGAACAGTAAATATTATCCACAGTAAACTTCTTGCTTATTGAGTTTTTGTTGTTGTTTTGTTATCCTGGAAATACAACTCCTTGTTTGAAATACTGAGGTGTAAAACTAAGAAAAAGTTACCAGTCGGCCTGTATGCTCCGTAGAACGTGTATAAATATATATTGTGGAGGTTTTATTTTATTTCAGTGAAATACCTGTATTGGTAAATAATTGTTGTTATAGGTTCGTGGTGTTTAGAATGCGGACTGATAAGTAAGGTGTATTTATCTAAGTTTATCTGTTTCGTTGAAATGTCCGCTTGATCCGTGAAGGAAGTTAATTTTGTCGTGACTTTTATGTGAAGTATCATGTGGACTGCAAAATTAAAAAAAAAAAATTATTTGGGATTACTTATAAAACAAGTCGAGTGTGACCAAGTGGCTAGCTTTTCTGTCAGCTGTGAGCACGTTGTAAAAGTGACAGTCACTTCCTTTCTTCGGTCGATGCAGTAACTACTGACTGCACTTTCTCTAGTTACTAGTACAAAATTCGAGATGGCTGTGCTTAAAACATAGGTACTTTGAGGGGCCGTTTAACCCAGTGGTTGGAAACTTTTATCACTCTGTACACTGGTAAAATTTTTACTAAAATCGGGACCTATTTGTCCTATACATATGGGTTACACAGAATGTAAAATTATATATAAGAAGTTAGAACAATTTTCATTGTTCTATAAAATAAAATGAGAGGAATATTTATGAAGAGAGAAATAGACATCATTTTAATTACTTTTCGTCATACTTTTCTTTCTCTCAGGTGATCTACAAAAAAATATTTTTGCTCACCAGGATTTAGATCACGCACATATGATTTTTAAATTTAAAATTTCAATTCTGACTTGAAAAAAAAGCAAAGATTTGAAAGAGAGTGAGAGCATTGTTGGTCGAACTTTATGATGTTAATACGTTTTTGAATGTTTAATATATTATTTTCATAATAGTTTATAGTCGGTAGCACGCGTTGAAGGTTTATAATAACCAGGAAAGGTACGCGTCAATGCTTTACTAAAAGCTAATGTATCTGTAGGGATATCGGCCTTTTCTTCTACTATTTTGAGCCATAGCACACAAACCATTCGTCCAATGCAAAGGTACTGAGCTACTCTCATTGTACGTCAGCTTTACATGTCTTTCTCTTTTATTACCGATCTCCGTGCTCAGTTGAGTCTCCATTCTCAGCGTTAAAGCAATAAATTTGAAATAGCTGCCAACAAAAACATTAACAGAACAAAACATGCCAAACATTAAGAGAATAATTTCAACACCAACCTTGTGAGTGTTGTTAGAGAAAACAAACACAACATAGCAGAATTAATAAATAATGAAATAATTGTGTTTCCAAAGATACCATGTAAAACATACTAAAACGCCAATAACAGTGGTGACGTAAAGTTAACACTGCCATAGGCCCAGCATGGCCTAGCGCGTTAAGGCGTGCGCTTCGTAATCTGAGGGTCACGGGTTCGCACCCGACTCGCCCCAAACATGCTCGCCCTCCCAGCCGTGGAGGCGTTATAATGTGACGGTCAATCCCACTTTTCGTTGGTAAAAGAGTAGCCCTAGAGTTGGCGGTGGGTGGTGATGACTAGCTGCCTTCCCTCTAGTCTTACACTGCTAAATTAGGGACGGCTAGCACAGATAGCCCTCGAGTTGCTTTGTGCGAAATTCCAAAACAAACAAACAAATAACACTGCCAGAGATTTGAACTTGTCTTATCTGCGCAATAGAACCTCAAAATCCCCTTGTCCTGTAACTATGGACAAAATTATACCACTAACTACAACGGATGTGAAATCCTTAAATATTAAGAGAACCTATGAAATCAAAACCCACACATCACAACAAGACAAAGAAAGTAATACGACACAGCAACAAATAAAAATATCATTCCTAAAATACCACAATAAATAGCCAAAAGCAACATACGCTTCTACCCTAAATACTACAACCATCATGCTTCATATTTCTATAACACCAGCGACATACAAAATATTTGTTTATGTTTGTATTACATAAACCAGAAATTCATAAACTTTGAAGTCGGTTGTGACTTAAATAGTTATCATCTTCCTGGTTGGTGTCTTCATCCTCCACGTGATTAACCGAGAAACTAGTTTATTGAAAAGCAAACTGGAATGAATACAAACCAATCCTAGATGGAATCCTACCAAAGATATTTAATTCAATGCTGCGAACACATTGGAAATAGATGCATATTGTTAAACAGTCAAATAGCAGATCATACAATACCAAAACACAACAAACCACCAATAACCAAGACATGAAAATCACACGCAAAACTTATAACAATGATTAAAGAAAGACGAAAGTTACGCAGACAGTTTATGCAAAATAAAGAACCAACAATCAAAAAGACACTTAGAAATAAAATTAGAACAGAGGTATAAATACTAAAACAAGATAACTGGGCTAGCTATTGCTCACAATTAAATGAAGAAACAGACCCCAAAATACATCTAAAATCATTTAAAACACTTCACAAGTAAGTGTAAACTAACTCAACACCCAAATACCCGCTACCAGTAACACAAATAACGACAAGGCTGAAACATTTAAAGAACTACAACATATCTTCCGGACTGATGTAAATGTGGTACCAGTTTTGTAATAAGATAGATAAGAGTATAACACACAACAAAAAACATGGACACGACACAATTCCCAGTGAGTATGAACTACGAACAAACAGCTAATGATCGAACTAACAAACTGACTGTGTTTCAACTGACAAAAATAATAACAGACGTTATACAAGCGATCAAAGCAACAAAAACAAGATAAGATGGAATTCAGACTGTCTTCTTCAAACGAGGCCCTCAGATGCTGCTTGAACACCTAAAAGGCCCTTTTAACCTATCATTAATTTCAAGATACATCCCAGTTTACGAAGAAGGAAAGCCAGTGAATAAAGCGGACATTCACTGTCCACCAGCCTGACCAACTGCATAAGAAACATTTTAGAATGCATAATTAGCAGTAGACTCTCCACATTCTTGGAAACGACTTCAGAATTTCCAGAAACTCTAAATGGATTCAGACAAATTACAAACCTACTTAATTAGACTAACCGAACCAATCATAAATCATTTTAACAAGAGAGAATGCAAAAATGAACGATATTTCTCACAATTTGCCGACGATGTTACATTCTGGAAAAGTGCGCTCACATCATCAACAACAACAACAAATTTACAACCCCAATTGTAGCAGCACTGAGGAAAATTGCGCAAAATATCGAATTAAGATAAACGTCTCCAAAATCAACTGGTAGTAACAACATCAAAAACAGATCCATCTAAGCTATGTATAAATGGAGCACTTCTCCAGACAGCAACTTCAACTAATTTTCTATGATTAACTCATGATTCTAAACTGACGTGGATTGATCACATAAAAAAACATTCCCAAAAAAGTTTGTCAGCGTCGAAGTTATTCTAGAAGTCCAACGAGTAGAAAATATGGTACCACAGTAAACTACATAATCTGTATACAAAACATGTATACAACCAACAATTGAACATGTATGCTCAGCTTGAATACACAAAACACTAAAATACATTATCAATTTATAAACAATACAAATCACATTACTAACTACAATGTAGAAACTGCCCAGAATCACTTCACCAGAACTTGTGCAAGCTTTCAAACGCCCATCGATAGACTCTCTAAATAATTCGATATCTTAGTTGTCGCAAAACTGGCAGAAAATGACTTGTTATACGAATTAGACGAAGACAAACTTAATTAACTTTCACCTATTAATATTTACCATAGAAACGAGCACTTAAAATAGTCGCTATGCACTAGACTAAGAAACCGATATCAGTTCTGAGTTGCTATGACAGCATTTATAGGCTATTTATGTGTAATGCTCTCGAGGAATAAGTTGAAATAATGAAAACGTGAATACATGTATGGAACTGTCTGCGATGTGCAGAGCTTTAGCAATAATGAATAAAGAGAAATATGTGCTTATTCACATGAATATTACTGCAATTACCATCCACCATCTACCAGGGAAGAGGGGAGGAAGAGGTCAAATGCACCTGATTACCAAAGGTCTATAAGACCTAAACTCTAATAAAGAGACACACGTTCTTGATATATACTTCATATTTGGGCGTCCATCAGTTTTCCTCTGAAATAGATTCCTCTGACAGGAATCGAAATTTAATATTGAATAACGGGACATCTGCAGCAACAACGGATGTTTGACATGTGTACGTTTAATAACAAGCATTTCATTATTAGATGTTTTGGAACATACATATTCCATCTTCAGCAAGATATATCTAACAAAACTATGCATCAGTTACACCTGCGAATATCTGGAAGAATCAAACAGAACTAGCAAAACGTTATCAGATTCAGCACTGGTAAAACGTCATCAGATCCAGTGCTGGTAAAACGTTATCAGATTCAGCACTGGTAAAACGTCATCAGATCCAGTGCTGGTAAAACGTCATTAGATCCACCAGACTCTACAATTCACTTAAATAGTGAAAACATCAACCACTTTGTCTTCATTAGGAATTTCAAAGTCATCTCATCTGAGTCCTCAAATACTGAACTTTTAATTAAAGAAAGTTTATCTATTTTAAGTTAACCTCCTAAAGTTACATCATAAAAAATTTTCACTATAGTTAAGTCTGTTCTAAGTACCTGTACAATATCGTTGTATTATATTATCTGTTTGTTTGTCTTTTAATTTAATTTTTAATTTTATACCGTGTTTTTATTACTATAGAGTGCTTAAACTTTATGTATCTGTGCTTAATAAAGTACAATGTTCAAAATAGCTCACTGAGTATGTAATGTGTATTCCGTAACGTTCAAGAATTAAATGTTTCTTACTGAGCGCACACGTGTCAAATGTTCAATGTTGCCATCGTCGTCCTGTTGTTTATCATTTCCTGTACTAACTTAATGGAACGTGACTATCCAGTTCCTCTTAACATGTAACACCACGACAACTATATATACAAAAAAACCTCTATTTGTTAAGTCTGTCCGTTATCTAACTACTACTAGAAAATTGGGCAAACCCCAACCAAACTTTGTGGGATGATAGTTTGGAACAAGGGACATGTTATTGAGTTTCACAGCACACTCCACCACGTCATTGTTGTGATTGGTCATTTGTTATCTTTGACATCAGTTAACTTTAATTACATTCATAGATGGCATCACGTCTTTACTTTACAAAACTATATATCTAATACACCTATTGGAGTTGATTTTTTGTAAACAGGGAACAAAACAGTGGGCCTAAATAGGATTTGAGTTTTTGGGCTTAAATTTAGATGAATTTTTTCAGTATGATATAGATAGTTGCCATACATATTTATTTAGATTTTTCGGCATAAAAAATCGCATCAAAGGTTGTTATTACTGTTCCAGTATAAGAAAATCTTGCAAGTTGTATTTATTTTCAAGACCTGGGAGTATTTTGCAAATTTAACATTTAATATAAGATTAGCATTATTTTGTATTAAAAAAAATTGCAAATTAAAAAAAGGAAAACCATGCGTTTAAAACAAAAAAAGTGTTTCCGTTTGTCTGTCTGCCCGTTTCCTAACTACTCCTTTATCACTGGACAAATTCCAACCAAACTTTGTGGGATGATAGTTTGGAACAAGGGTTATGCTACTGGGGCTCACAATTCACTCCACCCCGTTATTGTTATCATTGATCATTTGTTATCTTTAACGTGAGTTAATTTTAATTACATTCATAGATGGCGTTACATCTTTACACTGAAAAAAAAAATATATATATACTGAAACGCACCTCTATTTTGATTCGCTAAATTTTGGAATAAAAAAAAAAGGTAAACATAAGAACAAGGTAGGAGAACTTCCACTAATCTTACCAAGATGTTTTATGGATTATTTAGTGAATTGTGGTATATAAATCATTTTGCCCACTTCTGGTTTTATCTGACCTATATGCTTATCATATCTACTTTTGAAAGTGTATACCTTATATTACCACTGGAATATCTGTATTATTACTAGTAATATCATTATTCAAAGCCTATTCTAGGAGTGCCTCTTTTTTTTGTAGAAGTCATAATATGGGCTATGTTTAAAAATTTGATTTAGGTGAACTGTTACAGAGAATGCTACCGAGAAGGTCTGTGTTTGAAACCATTACACAACAACTGAACAGAACCAAAACAAACTTACGATATTTTACAATGGCTGCTGTTACCTGGAAGTATTTCTTTATTTTTCATATGTTCTTATCATGTTACCTTAATATCAAGATAATTTGAGGGGAGTAAAATGTCATTATCTGATGGAAAACAGGACAAACTAGACCGCCGACTGGTTTACCTTAGTTTAATGCAGAAGTGTCAGTGAATTTTGTGATCATTTATGATTATCGTGTTTATTTATTTGTTACTTAATACTAAGTAACTTATACGTTTCATTCCGGGTCATATAAAGAGGCTTGGATTGCTGTCTAATATCAAAACGCTTCCGTTAGGCTTAGGCTTAGGCCTGTTAGCAACGTAATCTTCGGCCTTGAAGACGCAGGGTAAAATTTTGAGACTAATTTTGAGGTAAAAATAGCGTCTTCGACGCTGGGAAATGCAATATATGTATTAACTTTTTTACCACATAACGTACAGTGTGTTTGTGAAGCATCTTTTCATAAGGCCGATATGAGTGCATCTTTCAGTTGGTAGAACTAATTTTGTTGTAGTGTTTCATTTAGCAGAGGCTCTTACTTAACAAGTTCAATCCATAAGCAGTGAAACACGTGAGATTAGAATAGCCTGAAAACGGATAAAACAGTAATATATATACAAAAGCCATTTTTGACCATAGATAATACTTCTTTTGGGTTTGGTTTAATTTGTTTTGAATTTTGCACGAAGCTACATAAGGGCATTCTGCGCTAGCCGTACAAATTCAGCAGTGTAAGGCTAGAGGGAAAGTGGCTAGTCATCATCACCCCATCGTAAACTCTTGGGCTACTCTTTTACCGTAACATTATAACGCCCATACGGCTTAAAGGGCGAGCATATTTGGAATGGCATGGATTTGAATCCGCGACTCTTGGGGTACGAATCGAGTGCCTTAACCACCTGGCCATGCCGGACCTCTTTTGGGCAATATTGAAAAATAACTTCGTCAAATGGCAACAAAACCTTCATCTGAGATTTTTCTTAAGCCATTAATGGTGTCCACGTTGAATAAATTATATACATGTTATTACCCTCATTCCCAGGGTGGATGTGAAAGTGTTGCAATCTGGTTCTTGTGTGTCTGTATGTCCGTTTACGCGCACTTATCTGGAAAACTAATAAATCTATGAACACGAAAATTTTACATAAGATAGGAATTTGGTCTGTTTCTGGATTCTGTATAACTTTGAAGCAATTTTTTTGTAACGGAAAGACGGGACGTTTTCTTGGTTTGTGGTTAATAATTCTGTACAGTATGATTAGGTTCGTACAAAATGTCATCAGTGCATTAAAGTTGAAACTCAGCACTACAGAAAATGATCTGGATCTTTGAATTTGGAACTGAGAAGGTTTTTCTGAGTTTTTTAAAGCGAAATTTGACCTACAACACAAACGCACGTAGTTTCGAAAAGGATTAGCGAGATGAGAGTATGCAGTCTCTCTGATTGCTATTGTTTAGGGCCTATTACGGTCGGGTGCTAAGGTACCTGACTCGTAATCTGTGGGTCGCGAGCTCAAATCTCTGTCAAAACAAATATGCTCGCCCGTGTGAGCGATATAATGTAACGATTAATCCCACTATTTGTCGGTAAAAAAAGTAGCCTGAGATTTGGCGGTGGGTGGTGATGACTAGGTGCCTTTCCTCTAATCTGACACTGTTAAATTAGCTTTGCGCGAGAATAAAAAACAAACAAACAAACGAAGTATTTTGATTTTGAGTTGTAGGCGAGAGCAAAAAAAAATCACCAAAGGTTTTGGACAGAGGTGCACGATTTGGTAGTCATACTTACTGTGTTTGTTTTGTAAACAAATACGTGGGTCTGATAAGGTATAGTGAAGACGCTTAAATACCAATTTGTATACCTTCAATTCGTTTGTCATGTAAAATAATTCGAAACATTTTGTAACTTAAAGTTAGCTTTGTGGAATCATTATGATAACAGAAGCCAAGAATTACTAGTTATACTATATTACCCCTCCAGTAATTGTAGACCTATTTGTTTTGCATCAGTTGTGGGAGAAGTTTTTGACGGGTATGTTAACTGGTATTATATTAAATATCTATTTATTTCACATTTCAGAACCATTTATTGAAAAAGGTCCAAGCGATAAAACAGTAGTAATTGGAGACTCGGTTATTTTTTCGTGCCTCACAAACGGAGATCCACAACCGAGTGTATCCTGGCAACGAGATGGGCGAAGCGTGCATCACAATGGCCACGCAAACTTTCAGATTCTCGACAGTGGCGCCCTCTTACTCGAAAATGTGGGACAAGCAGATGAAGGTAGTTACCACTGCATTGCTAGGAATGACAAGGGTGTCCAGTACTCTGAAACCGCCAGGTTGGTCGTTGATGGTAAGTAGGTATAATATAATATTTACCTGTAATTGATAATGTTTGTATTAGCAGAATCCCATGAAATATTTGCGATCAAATCAGTATCTACACTGCAACATTTCTTGTTTTATATACAGGAATTATAGAATAATACAAAATAATTCTAATCGGAGACACAGGAAATCTATAAGTGCACTTGTTTTAGGCCCAATATTACTTAAGCCTTTATTTATGTATGGCTTATATTTGATAAAAATATTACATTACAACATACATTATAAAAATGTTTGTTTTTTCCGCTTTAGTTTAGTTCGGAATAAACATAACTATCCTTAATATTATATTAATAAATAAATGTATAATGCTATTTTTTCACCTAAAGTTAGACTTTTATAAAACTTTAAGCTTTCAATGTGTATACAAAATGTCTACTGAAGTATTTTTACATCTGTTGAAGTGCAATGTGCTCGCATGCACAATTGGATAATAACGTGCGCGCTCTCTCAGGATAAACAAAAACTGAGTATTATTACAATAGATTTATCATGATATCAAGCTGACAATGCATATCGTATCTCATATTAATTTACGTCGTGTGTTTGTGAATTTGTGTCTTTGTACCAAAGGAGGTTAAATTCGTCCAGAAGGTCACTGATGTGGTACCATACGGTGAAACATAGCGGTAATCTGGAAGTTTGGATCCTGGGACGGCCGGAAATTAAATAGTTTCCTTTTAACCCGCTCGCGGCATTAGTGTGCATATTGATGAAAATATAAATCAAATTTACCGAGCCTAAATCAGTCGAGGGGTGAAATTAAAGAATCGAGGGGAGCATCTACAACCAAATAAGGAAATATTGGATATTAATAAATCCTAATGCTGTAGAATTTGGTGTGGGACATTTTTATTGGACGGACACCAAAAATCTACCTGGCCAGTGCCTATTTTAGAACCTTGCTTGGGAAGAACCTAAACTTGGGTATCGTGGAAGTCCAAGAATAGGTTTTCATTGTCTCTAAACTATGGCATCACATAGTACTTGTAGCTTCTTGTACCTGGCATCATTGAGGTGTTATGTTTAAACCTTTATTCATACATTTATATACAAGCTTATCGTATCAACCGTTGCGTATGTGTCCAGATATAAAGGAGATATTCATAAAGGGGTTCTGTTTTGGGGTATGTATCTACTTGTGATAGACAGAGAAGTAACTGGAGATTGTGATGGAGGTTGATGGTAGATTGGGGCTTCTGTGAATCACACTTCTATGTATTTCATACTACTTGAAATAAAGGAACTCATTCTATATTTTTCAAGCTATCATGCATAATATCTTACCTGTTTTCATATTTGTTGGAAAATGTTATGTATATATTACCACAGTAAGGAACAGATGAACAATACTGGTTATTGTCGCATCACAAGAACGATATCCAGGTACAATGCTACCCTTGTTGACAAGACTCTGTCTGATGATCACGATTACAGTATTATCAATATTGTAACATGATACTGCGAGAAACGGCGAGGTCAGTGCTATAAACCACACATTTTTAAATAATTTCCACTAGACATAGACTTTGGTTTCTCATGTCATGTTTAAGTAGATTGAAGTAGGAAAGCCCGTTGGAGCTGTCGAGAGGTAGGTAGGTCCTCGGAAACACACAGGGCATTAGGGGCACGTGCTCCTCTTTTCCATTTAATGTACATACACTATTGTTAACAACAAATTAGGCTGGTAAAATAACTAAGTTTATTTTCATGTCTTCCATCCATTTTCCAACGATATTACGCATCGCTAATCGAAAGGGATTGCTGTAATTCTAGTTTCTTCTGGAATATTTCCAATGAAGACAGTCATTGATTTGGTATTTCGAGATATAATCTGTAGCTAGTCATCTTTTGGTTTAAGAACATTTTTCAGTTTCAGATACTTGTTTACAGTATTGTTAACACTAGTTGGAGATTTCCAAATAGCTTCCTCCCAATGGATTTTTAATTAAGAGATGTCTGTTTTTTATAATCACCACCTTCATTTCTTTGACGATGTTATTATTCCATAATAAGGTTTAAGTTTAAGGTGTGGATTTGGATCAGTTTAAGGTGTTTTCTAATATTATTTTAAGATATAGTTTCAGAGATCATTGCTGTCCGAAACTCCTGCTTTGCAAGTTTTTTGCATCCAAGGAGAACATTCGTAGCTCCTCGTTCGAAAAGTTGTTTCCTTTGTACTACACTGCTTAATACTTTCGCTGTACAAATGTTCTAGGGCTATGACATATTTCCGCTGCCTTAAATCTATCCTGGCAGCATTTACTGCACTGTACAATGGTGGGGAATTTACCGTGAACCAAATAGTAAGTGCAAAACTCGTCGGCCTGGCATCATGGTGCGCATCTGCGGCGATGCGTCACAGGTTTACAATATGCAAGTCGTTTGTTTAAAACGTAGTTAACGTTCTTTACACGTTGCGACTTCTGAGCGTTTCACCCGTTTCGGATCACGTAGTTCAACCAGCTATTGATCGTGTACACGTTGTCATTTGATTCTAACGAAACGACTAGTTAACATAAAATATTTATTAACGACTAATTTAATTAAAGAAGTGTTAAAATTACCGGAACAAGATGTGCCTTCAATTCTTATTGAAAAACCACTTGAAACATATCTCAGAGTACATTTAGAGAAACTATACACATTTAACCGTTTTGCTGTAAACTTTATATAACCGATAAATGTCTGTTACTTTACTTACATAAACAATAATGAAAGAAAAATACTTGAAAATTTCTTATCGAGTGAGAACTCTAAACCACGGAAGAATCTACAAATTATTCTCCTTATGTCATTGTTTCACTACCTCTTCCGGATTGAGGTTTTGTTCAGTTCACCTCATCCCGTAATCGGGTGAGTCGATTTTAATCGATCCTAACTGCTAAACTATTGGAGACAACCTGTGTTGATTTAACCCTGTATCGAGTTAACCTGCTTAAATTGATCTTGTCTGTTTACTGTTAGAGATACGCCACTGGTTAATATATCGTGTATTGGATAAAATTGTCTTAATCGATATTATCTGTTTATTATATCCTGTATTGTATAAGATTGTTTTAATTTATTATGTCTGTTTACTGTCAGAGATACGCCACTGTTTATTATATCCTGTATTGGATAAGATTGTTTTACTTGTCCCTGTCTACGTGCTAAAGATACAACATATGTTTGGTCATAATTACTGAAAAGCAAAGAAAAATGTACTCGGAGAAGTTGTTTTAGAATAGACAGTTTAACCGTATGGTTGAAAAACAGATAGTTTAACCATATGGTTACAGGGGAAGAGCGGATTGAAAAAAATTCTACCAAGAAAAATTCTAGTTTTGTTTGAAAAACAACAAAAGCACGAACTTAAAAAGTACGAGCAATTCAATATTAAAACAGTAGTCGTACACAGTTTACACGATCTGTAACACATTAACGAGCCCTAAGCGAGATAGAAGATACGTCTACAAGACAAAAATCCAGTTGGAGCAATTATGGGGTGGTGTGTAAAAGTCCAGACATTTTTATTGTTAAGAAACTTTATTAAAATGCCCAGCACGTGCTGTGTGACGATGCTCTGACTGTTAAATTAACTATTTATTCAGTTTTAGACAAGATTGGTAGTCTCAAATGACAAAAAAAGGTTAAAAATTGTGCCGAGCTATGATGAATGTTTGATACGTCCTCATCAAAAAGTGATGCTGGAAATTTGGTTTTATGTAAAGCTTCATTGTGTTATTTTCAATAGACTCCATCTTATGTGTCACGAGTGTTCTAAAGAGTTTCTTGAATGGATAATTAGAATAGAAATTAATTATTCGCACAGTTTGTCGTTTTCCCAGAGATATTTACACACATACACACTCCCTTTCTTTCTTTGTTTTAAACTGGCGTCTTTTTTTCAAAGTGTTTCGAAAAGTATACATCAAAATTTAACATTAGAATCAAGAAGTGGTTTGTTTGCTAATCTTTGCCTGAGGACTTACGTAATAAGGGCTAGAAATTACTTGCAGCTGTTACCACAAGAGTTGTAGATGTAAGAGGGTGCGAAAAAGAAACAAAATGTTTCCTAATTTAAATCAACAAGTAATAGAGGTAGTATTGTTGTATGGAGACGTGTTTTGGGTCACCTAAGAGTTAATAAGAATGCGGTATCAGGGATGTTACAGTTCAAAGACTATTATACTAGTGTTTCAACGTATGTGTTGGTGAAACTAAATGTGTACCGAGTAAAAGGTCAAAACCTCTGTGATTAAAAATGTTTTGCTTATGAATAGATGAATTAAATAATTAGACGTAATAACTTAAACCTGGGTCTGGTATGAAGGCAATTAGGGTAATGTTGATTTTTATTTTTATTCTCAGAATTCATTAGCTGAATCTGGTTTCAAGTTTTTGAGAAACGTGCCTCGTGCAATACATCAGGCGATTCACGATAACTTGTATTGTGAAAGCTTGGTTCTACCAGAGTAATAGAAAAAAAACTTTGCAAACCCAGCACGTGATGACATGATTCTAGAGAGGAAGGGGTCTCAAATGTCTTAGTTTGAGGCCCCTCAAGACCTTAGACACTCTGAATTAGGGTCCATATATACGCGCCATGATTCAGAAGAATACTTAAAGAAAAGTGAAGCGGAAACAATATTAGAGCCATATTAATTTCAATAAATATAAATACTGTGGACCCCAGTTTGGAAAGTGCCAAAATTTAACTGACCACCTTGCTAGCTTCTCATACGTTCTTGTTCATGTCTGTTGTAATAATAATAATAACGCTAAATATATATGCGTTACACAATAGAAGAAGTATCTATTGTTCAGCATAGATCCCAATATTAAAGAAAGGTTCTCAATTTGGACTACCGATGTAAAATCTATATATTTACACCTGGCCATTCACCTCTTATATCGTACAATTTTTTTATACGCAGGAAGTTACTTATTTACAAGCGCAATCTACCGCAGGACTGGTTACGTTTTAAATACCGTCGAAATAATTTTATCTTTATGTTTTTACCCTGTAAACAACAGTGCATTTATTTCAATGATGATTAAATTTGGACATTTACAGATAGTATTTTTATCATCGTAAATGTTTTAACTAATAACATCGAAATGATAACGAAAATGTTGTTAATTACATTCATTAAATTCTTACTTATTATTTGTGATATATCTAGTCAATGGTCAAAATATAATTTCGAAATTACATTAGTTTCAGTGCGGTGGTTCTTTGCCATCATCTTCACCACAAAGGATACGTTAAACAAAACTCGTTTGGGTCACTTTTAAATCATATAATGTATGTATTATAAATTATTAAATATTATGACTACTCCTGTGTTCAGGATTTAATGTAACATTTTCAGTTAAAGGCGATGATTCTGTCACCCTTTTTTCACATATTTCTTCAGAGTTTTGCACCGGAATTAAACCTTTAAAAAACCCATCAATTTTCCAAGAAATTTGGAATTCGCATGTGGCCATCTTTAACATCTGAATGAATGCCATTTGATACTCAGACATGAATTAAACAGTTCTGTTGTCGTGTCTTGTACTTTTCGATGGCACTTAAGTGAACGTTTTTTTCTTTTTTCTCAGACTCAGTAATTTTTTCGTCTAATTTTTAAAAAAAATGTAGCACGTCATTGTTGATATTTTCCGAAAGAAATGGATGTAACGAACCAAGACGTCATCAGCGTGGTTACTATGCTAAAACAGGTAGTAATAAATTGGTTTGAAATGCTCCAAGTGTCGAACAATTTTTATTCTTTTGTTTAAAAATACGTCAGGTAGTTCACTTGTACTACAAACTGTTTCTAATAGTACACGATTTGATGAGGCTAGATGATTCTTGAAAGCAGGTGGTGGTAACTGGTCGATAAAACGAGATATTGCGCCATGTGCACGTGATTTGAGTCTCGTGATATTGATTTCACGTGATATTTTGCTTCGATATAGGAATGACTCATATTTTGTTAATCGCCATTTGTAATCTACGACCATTCGAATGAGATGTGTTTCAAGTTTTAACGTGAGACAATATCAGATGTCTCAAACCATTCATAGATGCAATCTTTCAGAGTTTAAATTGAAGCAATTCGCCTACTAAAATAAATTTTGTGTTGAATAACGAACGTTTAATAATCTGTGAAACAAAGAATTGAATATTTAAGAAAAATATTTGAACTGTTTTATAAATCGTACCAATGGCAAGTGTAGACATTTTAAAAATAATTGTTTCAAATATCTGCACAAAGCTCCACTGAGTTTATGACAGAGTATAGAAAAAGGCAGCTGGAGAACAACGTCTTCCGCCAACTTTTGAGCTACTCTGATGGAATAATGGGATTTTACCTTATCTCTTAACGGCCCCAAAGTGCATCGTAAACCTATATATATTACCGTAAGTTCTCCAGTGGGACGGTGGTAATTCTATGGATTTAAGTGCTACAATCAGAGATTCGATTCCCTTCAGTAACACAAAAGATAATCCGACGTGACTTGGCTGTAACACACACACACACATTACTCCAAATATATTTTGAAAGTTTCTTTTCCCCATGAAACGTCACTGTTTTTCACATAGCTAAATTAATTTATTATACAATGAAGTAAAACGGACTTAAAACTGTTTACCAACACACAGATATGTATAGATATTCATCGTTATTTTGTGAAATAATATATTTTGTTATGCAGTTTACCATAACAAACAGTCGACCTTCTGTATAATATTCGCAATTAATTATAAAAAAAAAATTCAAACTAGAATGTTTGCGTGGAATTAAGTTATAAAGAATTTGCAGCACACTTAACAGTGTGGGTAAAATTTACACCAATATTTTTTATTAAATCTAAATTTCCTGAGTTGAACCACTGGCTTAGTCTCGCTCTTATGATTAAGCCCTACGGAATTACCAGCAAATTACTAATTTACAACCATTGTAGTTAATGAGAGAACAGACTGTACTTAACGTTTCAAGTAAAATAGTTCCAATTAAGAACTTTGTCTTCGATAATTATGGGGCATGAGGACACCTTGTGGCATTAAAGATAATGCAACGTCTCTCTGGAAGCAGAACATGGCACTGTTGTACTTCATTTATAACTGTATAATTCAATTCGTAAAAGCAAAACTTGCATTATCAACTTATCACTTTTATAGTTAAATAGTTTACAAGATTACAGTTCTTGTGTGTTCGTTTTTTTTTCTTTATTTAGAAATGTAATTGAATCTAAATGAACAATAACATACTAGGATTTAACTAACACAAGGCCTATTTTAATCCCAGTATGTTATTCTTCATGCGCTATAATGTGTTCGTTTTTCATCCAACAGAAGTGTTTTTTTAAATTAATCTAGCTTTTAAGCTTGTTGTATTGACTAGCCTTATTATCAGTATTCTTCTTCACTAATGTTGAATTTGTCCACTTTTCGCTGTGATAAGAATTTGGATTTAGAAAAGAGTCATATTAGACATTCGTCGGAAACTGTGGAGGTTCGGCATGGCCAAGTAGTTAAGGAGCTCGATTCGTAACCTCAGTGTTACGGATTCGAATCTCTGTCAAAACAAATATGCTCGCTCTTTCAGCTGTGGGGGCGTTATAATGTAACCGTCAATTTCCACTATCCGTTGGTAAAAGAGTAGTTTAAGAGTTGGCGGTGGGTGGTGATGACTAGCTACATTCACTCTAGTCTTACACTGGTAAATTAGAGACAGCTATCACAAATAGCCCTCGTGTAGCTTTGCGAGAAGTTCAAAAACAAAGAAACTAAGAGAAATATGGAGTGTAATTAGTCCACAGATGAGAGTTACTGTGGCAATTGCAACGTTCAAGTTTGTTCAAAATAATCCAAATCAGATCGAGGTCTAAAGGTTATATTTATTGCGGAAACTGTTTAAAACTACTGTCCTGCTTTTCTACCAGTTCTGAACGATAAAAACATGGTATATTTTTGGATTTATAATTTTTAGTGAACCCTTGTCCTTGCAGCATTGTACAGTGAATATGAATAGTATGTTCTGATTGTTAAATTTCTAGAAGTAATGAAGGGGCTCAATTTCGTCATTGTTTTTTTATATTACGTTACTACTGAATATCTGTAACTCGATTCACGACATCACATGTTTCTATGGAGTTATTGTATCCCCACAGTCTGAATATTTTAAGTCGAAGTAAAATTACGCTTTTTGGTTGTTAGATAAGATGTTGCGACCATACTTAGATGTATAGAGCATTCAGAAAGAGACTATCTTCATTGCGTTTTATAAGCACGTTCACCATTCTTGGTTTGATTTGTTTTGAATTTTGCTCAAATCTACACCAGGAAAACAAAGGTCTTGTATATTAATTTATCTTTCCTAACGAACTTCACGTGTCGCAGCTATTAAGGATTTCCTCTGGTTTATTTTTCCAAATCGTAATAGTATTAGACAGAATACCAATCTCAGAAGATACATCAGTTGCGCGCATAAAATTGTTTGTTTCAATTTGTTTTTTGAATTTCGCGCAAAGTTATTCGAGGGATATCTGCACTAGTCATTCCTAGTTTAGCTGAGCAAGACTAGAGAGAAGTCAGCTAGTCATCACCACCCACCGCCAACTCTTGGACAACTCTTTTATCAACTAATAGTGGGATTGACCGTAACATTATAACGCTTCCACGGCTGAAAGGGTGAGCTTATTTGGTGTGATGGGGAGTTAAACCGCGATCTTCAGATTACGAGTCGAGTGCTTTAACCACCTGGCCATGCCGGGTCTCACCGTTCTTTTCCCTCAGCTTACTGCAACAATATTCCGTTTAAATTCATACTGTAGATGCATTGTAATGACAAGTATTTTTAAGCAACCGGTCAACGAAACGGTTTTTGGCAACAAAGCTCCCATTGGACAGGAACATACTATACTGTCCTCGTGAGAGTCGGGCAAGTCCTGACTTACACCTAGTATTTTAAATAATCGTGGTTTTTACACTGTTACCATAACTGTATAATAACAAGGCTCAGATAATCAACCGACACATCAGATTATAAGAGTCTGATTTTCTTGATAACGTAAATAGGTTCTTCTGAAATTGTATACATGTGTTCTAATAAAACAGTAAATTAGAGTCAATCCAAAGTTGTAGACTTTTCGTGAATTAATTTCGGCTGCATAAGACATATAAAAGTAAACCATAGGAACACGGATTTATCATTACTGTTCATCGGCATAGATACAGAACCTTGTAGCTAAACACAGGTATTGTTTGTTTTGAATTTCGCACAAAGCTACTCGAGGGCTATCTGTACTAGCCATCTCTACTTTAGTAGTGTAAGACTAGAGGGAAAGCAATTAGTCATCACTACCCACCGCCAACCCTTGGGCTTTTCTTTTACCAACGAATAGTGGAATTGACCATCACTTTATAACGACCGCACGGATGAAAGGGCGAACATATTTGGTGCGACCGGGATTCGAGCTCGCGACCCTCAGATTACGAGTGGTATGTCTTAATCCACCTGACCATACCGGGTCGTTAAACACATGTAAGCACAATCGGTGAAAAAAAAAGGCATTTGGTTTCGTGCTGTTCCAAACAAACAATAATTGTTTATTTTGGTTTCGCAACTATTTAATATTTTAATGACAATCTAAAGCCAAACTTGAGTTTTAAAATTTTTAAAGTTTTTTTGAGGGGGCACAAGCACCCCACACCACACACTATTGCGTAACCTTTCAATAGGATGTATGTTTTGAATACCTTTTTGATGAGTACGTCCACCAGTGGTACAGTGGTATGTCTGCGGACTCATACTACTAAATATTGGGTTCCGTTTGGTTTGGTTTTTTGGAATTTTGCTCAAAGTTACTCGAGGGCTATCTGTGCTAGCCGTCCCTAATTTTGCAGTGTAAGACTAGAGGGAAGGCAGCTAGTCATCACCACCCACCGCCAACTCTTGGGCTACTCTTATACTAACGAATAGTGGGATTGATCGTGACATTATAACACCCCACGGCTGGGAGGGCGAGCATGTTTTGGGGCGACTCAAGCGCGAACCCGCGACCCTCAGATTACGAAGCGCACGCCTTAACGAGCAAGGCCATGCCAGGCCCATTGGGTTCCGATACCCGTCGTGAGGAAAGCACAGATGGCTCATTTCGTCACTTTGTGCTTAATTCCAATCGAACATACTGAGCACAAGCACCTAGTAAAGAAATAACTGCTTCTTTTTTTTCGATTTAAATCAATAGCTAGATAACTTTCAGAATTTTACCATTGTTATGTTAACGTCAGTAATATTTACAGTCGACAAGAAACTGTTAAGAATTGTTTCGTCAGAGTCTATCCATGAGGTGTAATTGTCAGTGTAACTAAACATAACTGTTGGAATCAAGTGAACAGGATGTTATTGTAAGCGGTGACCGCAAGAAGTCTAGGCCTAATGGCCCTGCATTAACTAGTAAAAAATGATATATTCGGCCCATGCTTGCTGATTTGGTATCACCTTACAACAATAAATCCTGAAGGATTCTTTCAGTTGTTCGGTTTATTACTTCCTGTTTATTAATAGTGAAGATAAATAAAAGCAGATTTCCTCTCGATTTAGAATTAATGATTATTTATTGCTCGTTCATTTTTTTCAGTGACGTTTGGAACAAATTCCACTACTTTATCATAATGATCAACTAACAATGTATAGGATTAATTTCGTATTCCAAATGATGTGGCATTAGGGATTTGGTAAGAAATTGCATGTGTTATGTACAGTTAATATAATCTTCTCTTATATGTATCTACTTTCTGCTAATTAGTATGCAAATTGCTTGCAGGGTATAGCGAACGTGCCTTTTCCTCATTGTCTTTCATGGAAATCGGAACTGATAAACTTGAATTTAATTTTGTGCAAAGAACATTCATTAGCCGGAAAACTACCTTATAAAGGTCAGAAATGTTTTTAGCTTTCATTTCCTGAATGTGATTCGCATCGACAAATTTTACCATGTTACACTGGGGTAATTATTTATTTTAAATATATAGTTTTTATTGTTGTTTTTTAAATATAAATGTATAGTTGTTTTTCTGACATTCGACACTGAGTGTTTCTAGTTGTTTCAAAGCACAACTTTTCACTAATAAATGGTAAATCCGATTTAAATTCGGAATTCATGTGCTTTTATGTTTTTATGTGCAGAGAGTGAAGTACATTATTTTAAAACGATTTTGAATATGCAAATCAATAATTAACGTGACAGTCATAGCCTCTATAAATTCGAGGTGGAACAGAGTGTATCAGAACTGCACTTGGACATAGCTTGGCGTTGCATAGGTAGTATCATGTCGTCGTTAGTTTATAGATATGTAACAGATTTTTCCAGCAGAAATAATATTAATATACTAAGGTAAAAAAAAGACCTATTGAGATCGAAGGCTTAGAATTTTGAAAATAAAGAAATGTTTCTTATTTCCCCCGTGAGACAGTGGTAAATCTTTGAAGTTGGATGCTAAAATCAGGGATTCGATTTCCCTCAGTGGTCACAAAAATATCCCCATTTAACTTTGCTTTAATAAAACACACGTGTATCGTGTATTTAATAGCATTGAAAAACAAAGGCATATGGATCGGCACGGGGTGTCAGAACCAATAACTTACACAGTCATGATACGCAACGCTTAATCATTCTTTGAAACATGTTAACTGTGTTTAAACAACTCCATGAAGTTTATAAGACTTAATCACTGAAATAACTTAATTTTTTTTCATTATTTTTCCTAATTTTTTAACATTACGCATAGGTATGCGAGGTCTTCCTGCAATAGTCGTTTTAATAAAGTAATAAACTAGAGGGAAGGCACCTTGTAAACACCACTCGCTGCCATCGTTTAAAATGTCTTTAATTGAATAATATGATTTCACCGTCATCCTCATTGCACGCCCACAGCCACTAGGTGCGAAAACTGGGATGGACTTCACAGTATAACATTCCTATGGCTGAAAAGACAAATATGTTCCAGATAATCATTCTGATGGGAGTAAAACTATTTATCTCGCTTGTTTCTCAACAATTCATTATTCTTACAGTAACGCTTATTTCAGTAACACTTCGCAGTCTGGTACCACTTCATCCTCCTTAAAGGACGTCAATCTGTTGAAATATTTCGTTTTATATCAAGTTACTATCGTGAAACAACTTGAAACTTTAAAAATCTCGTGTCGGTTTGATAGTAACTTGTTATCGTGAACGGTCGTGAAATTTTGGTTAAATAATTCATTTCAGTTCTACAGTACCTTCGTTGTTTTGAATTTTGCATAAAGCTGCACGAGGGCTATCTTCCCTCGCTGTCCCTAATTTAGCAGTGTACGACTAGAGAGAAGGCAGCTCGTCATCACCACTGACCGCCAACTTTTGGGCTACTCTTTTTATCAATCGATAGTGAAATTGACCGTTACTTAACACCCCCACGGCTGAAAGAACGAGCATGTTTGATCGAACACGTGACCCTCAGATTATCCAATATTTATTTTGTTATGCATTCAAAATTTCCAAAAAATATCACACAGACCACACATTAGTGTATCAGTCACAGATAACAGAAAACGATGCGATAAAACTGTGACCAGTGTGTAGCCTAGTCAGGACAATTTCCTTCTTTCGATCTTTACGTAAGCAAGACGGGTAAAGATCGACATATGGTTTGATATGCAAAAGCTTGTTTTCACGTTGCTCACTCCAAGTCAACTGCCAACTAGCGCGGAGCTGAGCCTTAAATACATGTATGGAACAGGCACGGTAGTGATAACACCAGAGGAGACACTTAATTGCGTTGTCCATGCACTCGCCCATTACACAACTTGTTGTATATAAAGAAAACAGCCAAAAGGTAACTGCATCAGCAGGTTTCAGAAACGTTTCTTGTAAGGAGATATACACAAGATGATAATAATCAATCAAATTCTTAATGTCGTCTATATTCGAACAGAAATCTCGATAGTTCCATTGTGTCAATATGGGCATTTGTATTTGGGTGGAGGACCTTTCGGATTAGGATCAAATCGTTTTTCATTATTAAAAGGAAGTCTTTCGACTTCCATGGATTCTGCCCTGGATGACATAGGTAAGATTTTGTGAGTAAATGTTGTGTTCAGCGACTGAGGTCGAGAACAAATAGCTGTTCAACATCTCAGGGCAGAAGAAGGTGGGCTTGACCATGTGCTAAAAGGTGGGGCCAAAAAAAGTGAACGAAAGCAATGACTGGTAGGATTGGTGGGTACAGCGATTGGAATAGACGTTGACTCGTCTTCTCACTTAACTTCTGAGAGCAAAAGACTTTTTACACAATTGGAGAACTACTCTGATGGAGTTACAGAAAGACCTGTCTGCATTCCAACTAGAGCAATGTAATGGAGTACAGCAGCATATGTCCGAAATGGAGTGGTGGACAGTAACTTTCGATTCTTGAGGTAAGAAATTTTGTGAACCATTTTCAAATGCTGTACCTCTTTTTCCTCCACCCATCTATGGCAAGAACAAAAGAAAGATGGGTGAGAGCCACTACAGTTAACACAATGAGGGTCCATTTTGCACTTGTAGGCATCTTAGCCCTTGCCAACACAACAAGCACTCGTCAAGGAACAATAACATGATGTCTTTGAGTGACTGAACTGCTCAAATTGGGAACATTTGAGAGGGTCTGAGATATATGGCTCTACCATGTAATTTAGATAACGTGCCTTGATAGTGGCAGGTGGTTTTGGTGATGTAAACGGCAAAATTAGGAAATTGGTTTGCATAATAATTCCATCATTGCAAGTGGAGATTTGACTCACTGTAGAAACTCTTTAGGTGGAGAAACAAGCGAGAACTTATAATTCAGGGATGTTCAAATCCCTTTCAACAATAATTCCTCGAGACGAATTGAAAGTAGCATGGGAAGTTACTTCAATGGGTATATCTCCAATCGCCTTCTAATGCAAGAGGAGTTCATTGTGTTTTTGCGTGGATGTTTCCACCAATGCGTCCACAGAACGTAGCTTTTTACTGACTTTGGAGAGCCAGCAAGCTTATGTAATCTCTTTTGAATAAAAAGGGAGACATTTTCCCTAAAGATTTGTCTGATAAAGGATGTAATATCATAAGATAAGGTACAAGTATTGAAGAAATGAAAGATTGCTGTTAAGAATCTACAAAACGTGGCTGTTTATCAGTAGTCTGTTTTTATTATTTTATTTAGATTTAGATTTGAGAAATCCATAATAAAGAAAGAACATTTTAGTGTCCAATGATTCCATCCACCATAGAGCCACTGCAATCCAAAACAAGGACACTGCAGCAACGCCAGGGTTTCGTGTGCACTATCTACAAACACCAGCGACGGATACAATTTTCACAGTCCCTGTTAAGATCGTCCAACAATGGTACTTGGCTGAACCTCTATCACGTGAACCAACTGATTGACCCTAGAGGAGCAACCCTAAGGCCGCCCGTCAACAAGAATTCAAGTAAAAAATGGTGTGTTAGGGTTGTACCCCTCAACCACTAGGATCTTCTTATCTCTTTCACTAGTCGCCACTCATGGCAAACATGTAGTGAATTTTCCGATCTCAGGGTAAACTGAAAGTTCAGAATCTGCTCTAGGAGGTCTACTTCAGATGTACAGGAATTCACCTTGAAGGGTTGTCGTTCCTAATTTATTGAACTATTCAGTGCTATTTTCAAGTTAGTAACAATCCAATAAATGAGAGCGAATCCTAGAATCTCAGTTTACTCCTTTTTTGCTTGTGTTTTGTTTATTTCCATCCTTTCCAGCTGTTACAAACACAGGCCAATATCGAAATTGATGAAATTATCCTTTTCGGTGGCTGAGATGTCTTCTGGGTATAGTTTGACTTCTGTCAGCGTAGTCCCAACTTTCTAATCCTGGGGAAAGCCACGTCTAATTCTCACGTGATTTATGAAAAACAAATCAATTTATTGTCCTTCTTCATGTTACTGTAGGATGAGCAAATGTACCATGAAATAAATAGTCTGCTAGTCAATTTTATTTATACCCACAAAAATGATTTTACTCGTTGGTTGTGCAAATTATGTAAATGTCAAGAAAGGCTCCAATTTCGAATTCGGTTTCTTATAATAAATGGTAAAAGTCACACTTACTTTCATGAGATTTGTCAGGTTGTTGTTGTAATAATAAAAAGTTAATTCCCTTGTCGTTTATCATTACTCTAATCAAATACATTTTTTGGTGGCAAAACATTTTATGCTAACGGGTAATTTTAAAGGGACTCGCTATGTCCTCTTCCACATTTTAGCGTGATAAATTACATGTACGCAAAACTGGGTTTCAAAAAGCACTTTGTATTGTGTTTTGAGGCCCCAAAAAACTTACAGACTTTGGAAAAGATCAGTAGATTTATGGCTATTCTGGCATATTTAGCAATTTTTTTGGGTGAGGAATAACAAGTTTCTTGACAAATGGATCGATGAAAATTTTCTTTTAAGCTTTATTTAATTAAATAAATAATCATGCAGTGCACTGGTACCATTAGTGTAAAAAGTAGGATAAAAGGTAATACTTGTTATTGAAGGATATATCTGGTTGACGTCTAGCAAACAAAAAAATCCAGTAAAACGGAAGTGCGCATGTGAACGTGTTTTCTTGTTATAAACTTTTCAGTTCTCCACATGTAGAAATAAATTTCGTAAGGTGAGGGAATTTGGAGCAAGAAAATATATGGGTTGGCAAATGCCCTCTTGTAGCATCACTACGGCCTGAGGTATAGTGAATATGAGAGGTGTTTCACAGATATTATTTCGTTTTGCTTGTCATAAGATTGGTTAGCGTACCTGAACTGTGAATGTCAGGTTTCATAAATCGTAGTAATTCTCGCCAAAATGCAATCCGCTATTGGGAGCTATAAGCATGCGTTATAAGAGTAGTGATGAAATTATTCCACTATTCGGTTTCGTTTGTTTTGAATTTCGCGCAAAGCTACTCAAGGGCTATTTGCGCTAGCCATTCCTAATTTAGCAGTGTAAGACTAGAAGGAAGGCAGGTAGTCATCACCACCCACAGCCAAATCTTGGGCTTCTCTTTTACTAACGCATAATGGGATTGACCATCACATTATAACACCCCCACGGCTGAAAGGGCGAGCATGTTTGGTACGACTGAGATTCGAACCTGCGATCCTCAGATTACAAGTCAAACGCCTTAACACCCCTGGCCACACCTATTCGGTTAGTACAAGACTAACTCAGTCTATTAGATCAAAATTGATCGGATACGTGTATTAACGAATTCATCATCAGATTAGGTACGTGTTTTAACGAATTCATCATTAGTTTAAGTACGTGTATTAATGAATCCATCATTAGATCGGATACGTCTGTTAACTGTATGCATCGTTGGATCAAAAACTGTTTTAATATAAGAAGCTTCTAAACGTAAGAGAAGTTGAGAGTTCAGTTAACAAGTTGGTTCTTAGATAAATAGTTCTGTTGTTATTTTAAGTTACACATATAATGTGGTTTATGTACCACCAAAAATAATTGAAATGGTTGCTCTTGTTTTGAATTAAGCACACATCTACACAATGGGCTATCTGTGCTCTGCCCACCACGGGTATCGAAACCCGGATTTTAGCGTGTAAGTCCGCAGACATACCACTGAGCCACTGGGGGGCAATTAAAATGGTGTAATTTTTTTATAATAAATTGAAGCTGTTAACGCTTAGAAAACTAAATCTATCTTTGTAGTTAACAAATTTCATTTAGATAATTTTGGCAAGTTCAGATATTGTAATGACGTAGTAATTTTCACATTAAAAATAGGGTCTTAATAATTGGGTAAACTAACTGACATTATAGCCGAAAATATCGTTGACAGCGAGAGTACCCAACTGATGAAACAGTGCATACTAAACCTTGTAAGTAGAAACGTAGGAAATGCATATTTAGTTACTTAGTTACGTACACTCCATCGAATTGTTAGTTTCGTTCTAAATTCAGAACTTGCTGTGATCGGAAGCTAATGTCAATGAGTAAAACCATCATATATTGACAGCTAGGAATACTTTAGGGCACTGATTCTGAAACGTTTTGGGCTTCCTCACCATTTTTTATTTTTAAAAATTACAAACTCAGCCCTAATGTTGTTTTTCTTAAAGACAAAAACTGATCACAACAACTTTTTGTTAACACTTACCCTTTAATGCGAAGGATGCGATTGTTTTTTTCTGGCACGACTGAAGAATGTGATACCATATTTTGGCAATTCTAAGGGAAGAAAATACCGGCAAGTTTGTAAATTAGAAGAATAGTAGTATATGTGCGTGGTAACTAATATGGAACGTATTACAAATATTATGATTTTTTTTTGTTAATTGTGTCGTGTACCATTAACACTACGCACCACGGTTTGCAAGTTCCTGCTTTCAGAGTTCAGAACACTTTCTACAGAATTATGTTACAACTGAAACGATTGTTGTCTAGTTCCGCAACGTTTGAAGCTCATAAAATCAATTACGTTTTCACCAAAGGCATTTCCCTTTAAACATAATTAATCGTATAAAAGGCAACTTTCTTTAAAATGCTCTTAAAAAGAGAATTACGTCTTTTTTCTTAACTTGATTTCTTTGTTCAAATTCAATGAAAGAATATGGCTTCTTGGGTACGTTTATAGTAAGGATGGTGCATGGACGAATGGTTTAATTAAAGTTTAGTGCATTTACTAAAACACATCAGTCTGAAAAGCCCAGTAATTAAATAGTCTGAAAATGCGATAAGGTATTAATTAACGCATGAACAATGATGAATTTGATTCACGAATGAATAAAGAGGCCGTGAAATGGATAGTTCTGTTGTCTGGATTAACAACTGTAAACTTGTTAGGGTTACCTGTAGCACATATTCATTCATTACAGTGTACAAAATACAAGACAGTGAGTCGTGGTATGTTACTTGTATGAATATAAACTTTTCTATTGTATTTTAGGTTAATACATGCTTACTTTTACCTGTAATGCATGATTAAAAACGTTTTCGTTGAAACTACGAAACTAAGAGTAGGGTCATGACCTCGTGTAGGATTAAGCCTTAATATTTTAAAGCGGTTTTCTTCTATTTTTATTTGTATGAAGGTTATTTGAGAATTATATATGCAAAAACGGCTTGTTATATATTCAAACATCTAACATCGCCCTCTACATTCCGAAACTCAGCTACACAACCCCCTTTCAAACATGTGGTCAGCTTCCGGTCAGTTACCTCTTTCTTTATGAACCTGACGATGACCGAAGAAGGTCGAAACGTTGTTCGCTCTTCTATTTAAAATATTTTCTCAGCCCAAACGAGCCGTTTTTGCATATATATTCTCAACAAGTGGGTTTCTCGACATCACTGAAAGGTTATTTGAGTTAAGGAGGTCAAATCCTTCTATAGCGGTGTGCACAGCTAGTTGGTTTCCTTTCCTCTAACCAGTAGCTGAAACTTAGGTACGGTTATGATTAAGAATCTCTAAAACTAGACTGGATGTTTAGTTTCTGTGTAGAGTTTGAGGATCTAGGGTCTTCTGGATCAAAAGGGATATGCCACGCTTTTCAACACTTAATTTACTGTTTTGTCTTGTACACAACATACCGTACGCCTTCCTGAAATGCAGATGTAGGAATCCTGCCTACGTTCTTGTTTATATGGGAGAGCGTGCTAAGCACCTCTGGTGTTTATCTTTTTGTATATTGTAGACATACTGAGTAATACTAGTACAACCTTAAGGGGAGAAAGAATGGGCTTTGGTTCTACTGCCCAGTAATAATGCATACGGACATCTGCATTGTGGTGAGTGTAATACTGTTTATTTCTATGCGTATGAATTACGTACATATTACATATTTTGATAATATATATACATGCGTGTGTGTGTGTATTTAATATACATGTATGTATATATGCGTTTAATTGCCCTCCGCCCCTGCCCATGGATCTTCATGATTTTTCGAGTTAATATCTGAAAATAAGTAACAATTTCTTTTGTTTCAGATTTTACCGTCTCGTACATTACGCTAATATATATTTGCATACAATTCTGAATACGGGTTCTTGGGGACTAAAGCTAACATCAGTATACTTTCCGAGAATGACTCTAAGCCTGAAAATAGTGAACGTGAAACACTAAAAAGTATTAATAAATCCTTAAAGATTTACAAGGTGATAGCTGTTGGTTAAAACCTCTCCAAACAGTCAGTTTAACTGGATTATGAAACAGGTGTAAACAGAGATTTCTCGCGTTTGCTGCATTCCTGAGAAGTTTTACTGTATATATTTTGTAACCTACCTCAATCTATCGTCTGATAAGTTTGAAGATGATCGAGATAGGTGTCGGTACACAAAATATTTTTCGTATTTAAAAGCTTAAAACCTTCTAGTGAAACCTATTTTTACTTTGAGCTGTTCTAGAAACGTGAATTTTTAAATGTACTCATGTTTTCAGTTCCACCGTACATCAAGGGTGGAAGAACTGTCTACAATGTTACCTGGGGTTCTTTAGTGGAGTTAGTGTGCTCGACGCAGGGGGCGCCACCGCCGATAATCATCTGGTTCAGAGAAGGCAAAAAAGTAAGCACCCGTTTTCGCACTTCAAAACAAACCTTATTAATGATTTAAAATTATCAAAAAAACTACCATTAACTGGATAATCGCATCATTGTGAAATGCTTTTAAAACTCTGAAAGATTATATTTAATTTTATGTTTTCAGTAAACTTCCAATGCATGTAGAAAAATAACATTATACCAGAAAGAAATGAGTTTTATAAACTTAAGTCGTGGGAAGGAGTGGTAGAAACACGTGTTCTAAATCCAAGTCACCAAGATTTTCACTGGAATTTCAAAACACAGTTATTGTTTTAATATTATCTTATCATATGTTAATGATGTTTTTTTCAGTGACATATCACATTGTTTTTTGGTTTTTTCATTAAATAGGTATTGACCCAATATTACGTTTTGCAGCACAGATGTTTGAAAAACATTCTTTTTATATTTGTTAAAAAATTTAGCCCTCAAATTAGCGTTTGATACAGTGTATAAAGAACATAGATTAATTAAGCTTCACTTCACGAAATTTTTTGTTGTTTTTTTATTTTGCGCAAAGCTACACAAGGGTTATCTGTGCCAGCCGTTCCTAATTTAGCAGTGTAAGATTAGAGGGAAGGCAGTTGGTCATCACCACCCACCGCCGACTCTTGGGCTACTCTTTTACCAACGAATAGTAGGATTGACTGTAACATTATAGTGCCCCTACGGCTGGAAGGGCGAGCATGTTTGGTGTGGCGGGGATTCGAACCCGCGACTCTCAGATTACGAGTCGAACGCCTAAACTTACCTGTCCTTGCCGGCCCTCTTTACGAAGTATTCAAATCGTAACACCAGCAATAACCGAGAATACATATTTTCAGCAAGTGGTAAGTGAACTAAAGTTTGTAAATCAATATAGTGTGGCAATTATTAAAGAAAATAAAGGTTATATAACCCAGGAAAACGTTACTCCATTAAATATGTTTGTCTACTCCTCCCCCCACTAGCGTATAGTGGAATGTCTGCAGAAACGCTAGAAACCGGGTTTTGGTACCTTTAGTGGGCAGAGCACTGGTAGGCCACTGTGCAGACAAAGCAACAAACAAAATATTGATGTTAGGCCTAGCGTTCAACAAATTACGACTCAGCTAAATAGCACTGGTCGTGTTTGAGAATTAATCTACGTACTCGAAATGAAAAAAAAAAATGTTTAGAAGGAGCGTAAGAAGTGCCGAAAGCAAGTAATTATTGATAAATTGTTCTGTGGAATTGAGGAATTACTGAACCGAATATTTCCTGTTTAACCCATCAACAAATTCAGTTATCCTAAGTTTGAGTTATCTGTTCATTATAAAATATATCACTTAATTTTGCGTTAGGATAGAGATTCTCAATTTTAAACCTCTGGAAAGTCGTACATACCTCAAATTCCTTGTAGATATCTTTTGAACAATAGCGTTAAGGTAAAAACAATAATAACAATAATAAGCCCTTCAACTAAGATGTTAAATGCTTTTATCCAAAAAAAAGAAAATATGAAAAGAAATTAAAAACAAAGTCGAAACGAGAACTGAAACAAAAAATAGAATTCTCACTTTTCTTTTGCTTTCACGTTTCAGGCAAATTCGTGTGAATAAATAAAAATTAAGCTTATGACAAAGATTTCCGTGTAAAGAAACTGAATACTTTTACTGTGGTTTTGTCATCTCGTAGGTTTAACAGAGAAAGGTGATATTCAGTCTATGGATATGCTAATCTTTTAAACCAGTATATATGGTTAGTCCAGTGAAAGAGGACACCAAAACGGTTATTGGAACGTTTGAAGTAGGTCAATGCAGAACTGTTCATGTTGTTTTGGCTGTTATAGTTAACTAAAGAACGGTAAAAGCAAAAAAACTATTGCTTCATGACTTTCTAATATGAATTACATTTAATAGGGACTTTGTTTATTTTTATAGTTTTTGTGTGTGTTTTATATCAGTAACACTTATTGTGTTTAATCCAAAGTTATTACAGCTCACCTTCAATTAATTAGGCCTCAGTAAACTCCTATAGAGGATACTAATATTTTTGCTATATTGTGAATTTTGTAAAATAAAGATTAGAATATTTTGTTACTCGCATTTTCAGTTATGAGCTAATTGTAAACAAGACTGAAAAATATATTGAAGACAGGTTAATATGTTGAAACGTTTTTTTTTGTTTCTTCTGTTTCAGATCACAGTAAATTAAGCTTGACAAGCACCTTAATACACTTCCAATAACGTTTATGAAACTTGACCATACCCTACAAGTTGCTGTATATTTGGGTTAATATTTTATATAAAAATAATATAACACCCAGATATGGTAACCTAAAAATTTATGGTGAATATGTTTAAAATTCAGTAAGAAAAAACCCATCACAACAAATCGTGTTGCTATCCAAATAACTGTCTAGTTATTTCAACCATTAAATTCTTCCATTTTCTTATCAAAATTAAGTTTTTCTTTTTTATTTTCACGTATAATAAAAATGGAATTTTGTGAACTGATTTTGAATTAAAATGTGTTACATCACAGCAAGTCAATTGCACGTGTAATTTTAGTAAAGGTTTTTAACTGAATTTATTAACCAAATCGATTTCAACTTGTATTCCAGATGATCTGCTTTGTGATATTAAAAGCACAGATTATGAGAAAGATAAGTGACCACTCGTTTTCTAGAAGCAGCTTTCAAAAATCCATAGTTCAAACGCTGAAACTTCATGCGCATGTCAAAGGACTCGTAGGATACAAGTATTGCCTCCCCTAAATTTTATCTACTGACAAATGGGAGAGCGGCAGTCCAGCGATATATGCCGCCTCAACGGCTTTATTTAACTCTTTGAACCAAATAATGGAATTGACTGTTACTTCTCTAGCGCGTTTTTAGCTGAAAGTGCAAATCATATTCAGCGGTATTTCTCTAATATTGGAACTACTGATACGCAGCCCGACACTATTAACTAGCTCACTTTATAAGTTCGCATGAAAGAAATATTGTAACTAACGCTGAACAACAACAAAAAATTGTTATAAGTGTGATGAGAACATTATAAGGCCTGACTTTTTGTCCAAAATGACTGCTTATTCAATTATGGTATGATAGCAACTTGAAAGTTCATCTTCTATGGAATAGTTTCTTGTATTTCCTATCTAATCTGCCTCAGCATAGCCAGGTGATTAAAACACTCGACTTATAATCCGAGGGCTGCTGGTTCAAATCCCATTCACATCAATCATGCTCTCCCTTTCAGCTGTGGGGGCGTTATAATGTGACGGCCATTCCCACTATTCGTTGGTAAAAGAATAGCCCAAGAGTTCGCGGTTGGTGGTGATGACTAGTTGTCTTCCCTTTAGTCTTACACTGCTAAATTAGGGACGGCTAGCGCAGATAGCTCTCGAGTAGCTTTGCGCAAAATTCGAAACAAACCAAAACAAACGAATCTGAGCTAACAGTATTGAACAACAACAAATTGTATGCACAATACTTTGTACAAGTTCTAAAAATGGCAGAGTCTGTAACCTCATCAACTGTGTCAGCGATAGCGATGCTTGTATTTTTTGATGCATCAAATCTTTCATGACTATATTAACTTTTATTGCTTAAGTAATTAGGTAGACATTCTAAGAACACTCTCATTCGATGATGTTGTGATGCGCCTGCTAAAAAAACGCTCTACAGTTGACCAAAGCTTGCAGTTTATGAGTGTTTTTCTAAAGGTCAATGTCTACTGAGATATATTTAGTCTTCTAGAGACTGGTGAAGCCAAAAGTGACTACAAGTGCCTATTTTTGAGAGTTGAATAATTACATCGTCACTTATCCGCCATGTATCTCTGATTGAAGCAATGTATGTTTATATTGGTCAAAAAATTCGAGAATGTATTTTATTACTGTCATTTAACATAGTTTTAGCTAACGAGCTTTGCCATTAAAGTTTATAAATTTTACTTGTCACTAAGCGTATACTCGGATAAGCATACTTGGTGAGTGGAAAAAGAAACGTACCTCAAAAAGTAATACCTTAAAACCACGAGGTGCTCTTTTAGAGTTAATATATATGAAATTTATTGTCTCCTAACCATCTAGTAACATACAGATATAACTGTAGTTGAATAGAAAAACAAACTTATCTGCACAGCAGAAGCCATTTTGGATGTCTGCAGTTTGGATTGACACGTCACGACACGACTGGTATTATTAACATTGAAGTATTATACTTCACGTTAGGTTTTGTACCAAAACACAAACAAAACAGGAGTATAGAATATGCCGATTTGGCGCCAAACTATTTCATCACTAAGTCAGATGGTACTCATCTTGATGACCAGAATTCAATGGCATTTCTCCAAGCTATGTCGGAAGAAACCGTCAGATGTATGAATTATTGCTCGCACAAAGAGTTGTTTTTGTATCGCTGTTCTTAAAGGTTCACTGACGTTTCAACCACGTGCCCGATAAGAGTAAAAGTAACATGATTGGCCTGTCGTGTAGAATATTTAGTAAAATAACAAGTTTAATCATTTTTATATGGAAGCAGGAACAATTGTGTAAAGTAATGTGGTTCATCACCAGCGTACTTACATGCATACGAAGTTATTTTTAAAAAAGACTAGCCGATTACCCGTGGCGCCAGTGCTCACGTGGGGTGCCAGCAATTGGTAGGGATGACAGTGCATGGTGGCTATGAGTGATTTACTGCCTTGTATAGTAATTTCTGTTGAATTTTCTTTTTCTTGTTCAATGATAAAAACATGCCAGAGACAAGATACATTTACTTAGCTCGTAATCTGAGGGTTGTGGGTTCGAATCCCCGTCCCACCAAAAATGCTCGCCCTTTCAGCCGTGTGGGCGTTATAATGTGACTTTAAATCCCACTATTCATTGGTAAAAGAGTGGGCCAGGAGTTGGCGGTGGGTGGTGGTGACTGGCTGACTTTTGTCTAGTCTTACACTGCAAAAGGACGGTTAGCGCAGATAGCCATGGTGTAGCTTTGCTCGAAATTCAAACCAAACAAACAGTCATTTACTAAGCTATTGGTGAGCAAAGTTTCAATTAATGGTAATGACGCTATTCATCGCTTTGTAACTCTGTAATTTGTGAAAACAATTAGATCCACGTATGACGTATTCATGATGTCATATCTGCACTGTACGTGTTTGTAAACAAAGCACCGCTTCGAGAATCTGAGGGTTGCAGGTTCGAATCTCCGTCCCACCAAACATGCTTGCCCTTTAAGCCGCGGGGGGCATTTTAAGGTAACCGTCAGTCCCACTGTTCGTTGGTAAAAGAGTATCCCAAGAGTTGGCGGTGGGTGGTGATGACTAGCTGCCTTCCCTCTAGTCTTACACTGATAAATTAGGGACGGCTAGCGCAGATAGCCCTCGAGTAGCTTTGCGCGAAATTCAAAACAGACAAAGAAAAGTGAATTATCTTGAACGTTTAAGCCTTATGTTGTTAAGATTTTATCCTAATTATTCTTATGAAGCTTAGATACCATCACGTATAATTTTTTTGCATGGCACATTTCAGTGCAGTAGTTTTAGAAAACACATACTGATATTTCGATGTTATCATTTTAGTTAAATGTTTTTCCTTGTTTTGTTTATTCAATTTTTCGTTTTAGTGTAGAAAAGATATTTTCATCATTCACAATCTCTTGATCAGTAAACTAAACCGACATTAGAACGAGAGTATTGTGCAACTATTACTGTTCTAAAAATATTTTTAAAATGTGTGATAATTGACTTTCTAGTATAACCGAAACTTCTGGGTTTGTTTAGAACGAGAGTATTGTGCAACTATTACTGTTCTAAAAATATTTTTAAAATGTGTGATAATTGACTTTCTAGTATAACCGAAACTTCTGGGTTTGTTTCACAATCGTATATATAAATAATTTATATGTGTGAGAGAAAGACTGCATATATTCTACTGCACTTTTTACAACTGAAGCAGGGGGAAAAAACAAACAAATCGATAAAGTAACGTCCTACTAAATGTATTATAATCTAATATACTCATCCAACATGCCATTTTATCAAATTAATTCTTGAAGGGAGTTTTTTTTTAAACTTCCCAGTCAAACAGCACAAAAAGCTGTTGAATGTTTTTACCAGTGTGTTTTACTTCGGTATGAAAGAAATCTTCACTTCCATACTTTTAAAGTAAACATGGCGACTTTTGCTTACATTGCCTAGACTGCGCAACTCTTTGACGACGTTAGAAACGAGACAACTTTCCACCTGATTAACTGGGCCGGAATACTGTTTGAAACTGATGGAAACATGGTTATTTCTCTCTTTTTTTCATTTTGGTTGTTTTTGAATTTCGCGCAAAGTTACACAAGGGCTATCCGCGCGAGCCATCCCTAATTTAGCAGTGTAAGACCAGACGGAAGGCAGCTAGTCATCACCACCCACCGCCAACTCTTGGGCTACTCTTTTACCAACGAATTGTGGGATTGACGGTTACCTTAAAATTCCCCACGGCTAAAAGGGACGAGCATGTTTGGTGTGATGGGGATTCGAACCCGCGACCCTCAGATTACATGTCGATCGCCCTAAACACCTATGCTAGGCCTTATGCCGGTTGGACTTCAGTAGGTTTTGGTATAAAGATAATTTTTTCACGATATTAGATCGAGTAACAAAGTATTGAAACTGGTTGAAATATGACGAAGTTTATTTTTTATCTGCACGTAGTAGGGAGTTGATACAATTGTACTTTTTAAGAGATAGAATAGCATAACGATGATATAAAAAATATAATTCTTTTTATTTTGTTTTATAACATATAAGACAAATTCATAACAAATTACAGTGGAATGTTACTTTCAATAATTTATGTATATTTATTATATAGGTTCTATTTTACGCAGAAATGCTGGAATTACAAAGAAAAGAACATAACAGAAGACTTGTTTAACGTAGATTTTCAATACTTGATCTGGGAATAAATTAGTGGTTAACGGTTTCAGACTATGAATCTGGGGATTCATGGTTCTCGATCCGTTTCACCAACAAATGTGATGTGCGCCATAAGAATTATTGTTAATTTCGATTACTTGGTTAGGCGAGAGTAGTCTAACAGTTGACGGTTAGTACTTTTAACTAGTTGTCTTCATTATAGTCAGTCAGTTCAGACAGTTATTTATGTTTATTTTGTTTGTGTTTTAATTTAGCGCAAAGCTACTAAAGGGCTATCTGCACTAGCCGTCCCTAATTTAGTAGTGTAAGACAAGAGGGAAGGCGGCTAGTCATTACCAGCCACCGCCAACTCTTGTGTTACCTTTTTACCAACGAATAGTGGGACTTACCGTTACATTATAACGTCTCCACAGCTGAAAGGGGCGAGCATGTTTGGTGTGATGGGGATTCGAACCCACGACCTTCGGATTACGAATCGAACACCTTAACCTACGTGGCCATGCCGGGCCGAAGTCATGAAACGGACACAAGAAACACGTTTCATACGTATTGGAATAATGTGTTTTAAAACGCAAGAAATTTTCAATGCTAGTGAATTGAGTAGGCTATCAAGTTGTGTACGTATAGGGTAATTGCACTTCACATAACACCGTATGTACATCGTTATGATATCCTTTGTTTATATGTTCATAACTTAAGGGAAGCAGGGAAGGAGAACCAGAAAATGTTAAAACAAACAATATTTGTTTTCAAGATTTTGATTCCTTTACATTCTCTCAATTATTATTGTATCGACGAACGTGTATTTTTTTCGCGTCGCTCAACCCTCGTTCATCATCAAAACAGCGACGTAGATACAGTATGTATAGCTGTATTTTTACGATGAAAACCCTGGGGTGATCGTGTCATTGATTCAGTGGGATGATTAATTTCTGATAAGCAAAGTATACAGACGGGAATTTGAGTTGAACTACTTCATCAAGTTCCCATGTATAAACGCTGCTGGATTACAGATGAGGTGTCATTGGGCCATCTGGACCATGCCAAGTCAGGGACTTCCATATTCAGAAGTTTAGACATTATTCAAGAAACACGGGCGTTAAATCATCTCGAAATGTTGAAAGACGCATAGCTTAGCTCTCGTAAGGCAGTTAGTTACCATTGTTCGATAGATAATCATTGTCTTCCAGTATTCATATTCAACAAGTAATCTTTTTACTTAAGCTATTTCTCCAGACTTGGAGCTTTATCTTTTCGTTGTTAATTATATATAATTCTCAGAACTGACCGTTATATTAATTGAAGCTGCTTAATAAACTCAGCTGAGGATATAAGAATGAACGTTACCAGTTTATCACCGCTCCTATAGGACTTATTGAAATATTTCCTGCATCTAGCACCATCATTTGTTACTTTAAACAAGCTTATTGGAACGTTAAGATATGTTGTCGATAACACAATTTCAAAGTCTGTACAACATAACCCAGGCCCGGCATGGCCAAGCGTGCGACTCGTAATCTGAGGGTCGCTGGTTCGCATCCGCGTCGCGCCAAACATGCTCACCCTGTCAGCCTTGGGGGCATTATAATGTTACGGTCAATCCCACTATTCATTGGTAAAAGAGTAGCCCAATAGTTGGCGGTGGGTGGTGATGAATAGCTGCCTTTCCTCTAGTCTTACGCTACTAAATTAGGGACGGCTAACACAGATAGCCCTCGAGTAGCTTTGTGCGAAATTCAAAAAAACAAACCAGCATAACCAGCTATGAAATAACAGAGTATTTACTGTCTTCTAATGGTACTTACTAACATTGTTTTATTAGTTTATTTATGAACGTGGTAGAAATTTCTTTTTGTGTCCTACATTCTTTCAAAACATGATAGAAAGATGTAAAATGAAGTAGATTTACGTCAACAGAAAATTCTCTAAGGAATTCCACCATACAATCCGCATACTAATTTTCAGCCGTCTTTTTAGTTAACGTTTAATCGGGAATAAAAGTTATAACTAAAAAGATGGCTGAATTTTTTTACATTTTTTAGAATGAAATGTAGAGTACTACAAGTTGTTTGTAATAAAGCTATACATTGGGATGTCTGTGTTGTCCATACCCTGGGTATCAAAGCTTCATTTTTAGCGTTATAAGCTCGCAGTCTTACCGCTGAGCCACTATAGGGTACCTCAGGTTGTACGAACAACTCAAAGCTATGAGATACAGTGGTAAAACGTCTGGCTTTCACTGATAGATTCAACCGTTCTCTTTATTTTCATTTTACGTTGCATGGCCAGGTGGTTAGAACACTCGACTCTTAATCTTAGGATCGTGGGTTTGAATCCCCCGTCACTCCAAACGTACTCGCTCTTTCAGCAGTTGTGACATTATAATGTGACGGTCAATTCCACTGTTAGTTGGTAGAGGAGTAGCCAAATGATTGGAGGTGAGTGGTGAAGACAAGCTGTGTTATTCTGCTAAATTAGGGACGGCTAACCCACTTAACCCGCGTGTAACTTTGTGCGAAAATCAATAACAAGCAAACAAACATTTTACTTTGGCATTTGGCGAGTCAGCAGTAAGTTTACAGGTTTTTAACGCTATAATCCAGAGCTCGATTTTGTTCAACGTGGGCTTATATAATTGTACAAAATTATTAAGGTTGCGGCAATATGAGCCATTTTTAAACGATTGCCTCTAAATGTAATTGAATTACTCGCATATTTATTTAAGTTTCGTGTATATAAAAGTATCGGAATACTCAGTTTGTCCCATACTCATCACATCCACGTGTTAAACTAATAGTTTCTCTGCACACTTTGAATACATATGCGGGAAGAAAATCTAGATATTAGATCTTCACGACATTTTTCAAACGAGATCGAAGCCAAACTGCTGTCAATCGGAACCCGTTATTCGCTGCTCAAGAATTATCCATACATATAGACTGCTAGATAGATTTAACATCAGTGAAAAACATTTTAAATCTCCTATGTTTTCGGCGGCCACAGGTGGCCTTTTCTAAGTTATTGTTTTTTTCGCTAGTATTTCCAAATCTTACTGGACTGTGTATAACCATCTCAATTCATGTAAATCTCACATTGTGTCTGTAATAGGGTGTAGTCAATCTATTTAGGAAGTACAAGTAACAACACAACTTTTATATTGTCGTCTAATAAATGATTTCTAAATTGAGAGATTAAGAACTATTATTTCAGCGCCATTTTTTTACTATCATTAAGCTTTACGTTTTAAAATGAATTGTTAGATTTCGCCCAAACTATATTTGTTTCTTAAAACATTAAAATTTATGAATTTCTCGTAATTCTATATGGTCATATACTTAGTTTAGGGTTCCATAATATTGGCTCATTAAACACAAACAATACACGCTTATATTGTAACTAGCTATTTCACTAGATAATGTCTTATTCTCTGGTGTTTTTGTTCTTTCCCGTGATTCATAGCTGCCTACAGAAAAGCCTGAATTTTTCCATTCCATTTTATCCTTTACTGCTACGGAGTCGGCTTCATTCACATGTCAGGCAGTTAATAAATTACGAAGTACCAACCAGACGCAAACAGACAGCAAAGAGTTTACTGTACACGTGCTTCCCAAACCAGGTAATTAAGTGAGTAAACTTCATGAAAATATTAGAAGAACTGGTGATCTGAAGTAACTGTCTTATCTAGAACTTTATTGAAGTCGAGAAAAACACTTTTACTATTGTGTTTCTGCACATCAAAAATCTCATTTTTCTTTGTATTTGACATTTTATTACAGAACCAGAAGAAGAAATAGGAACCGAAGAACTCGAAATTGAAAAGGCAATAGAAAAGCATACATTTGATGTTAAGACCAGCGAACCACAGGGCTACTGTTCACCCTACGTTGGCAAGGTATGCAGAAAATACCTAAATAATTCAGGACTGGTCTACTACAACTTTAGTGACACCACACCAGGGATTAATGAAGAGATCACACGAGACTTGTGGGAGGAACTCATATCTTCACTGATGGAACCTTGCCGCACTGCCGCAGAACAACTCTTGTGTGCTTATGCTTTTCCTCAGTGTCAGTTGGTTGAAGGATTCCAAACTGGAAAAGAGCTCTGCAGGTGAGTAACGGAGGAGTTTTTGTTGCAACTTTTGGTTTGGTTTAAGTTTCACGCAAAGCTACACGAGGGCTATCTGCACTAGCCGTCCCTAACTTAGCAGTTTAAGACTAGAGGAGTCATCGCCACCCACCGCCAGCTCTTTGGCTACTCTTTTACCAACGAATAGTGGAATTGATTGTCATATTATAATGCCCCCACGGCTGAAAGGATAAGCATGTTTGGTGCGACGGGGATTCAAACCCGTGACCCTGAGATTACGAGTCGAGCGTCCTAACCACTTGGCTATGCCGGGTCATGACTTTACAGAGAGTTAAGGTTCAAGGCTAACAGGAAACTCCATGATGCAGGATTTCGTGAATGACTTTTAGAGTCTTGAATGAGACATATTGTCTTTCGTGGTGTCTAAAGCATTAAAATTAGGATAAATAATAGAGAAAGAAGACACACATTGGAAGAACGAATTCCATAATTCATAATTTGTTTCGAATGGTCGAGCCTGTATTTGATGGAAACCCACGTGGTATTATTCTAACCACTAAGAGTTGTAAGTATATTATAAAAAGTACTTTATTATTCAATTTTAGCAGCTCTGAAATAAATATAAATACCTATATTCCAGTTTTGAAACTTCAAATAATTTATCACTAATATAATGATTTCATTTTTTAACACTAATGATATGTTTATTTTGTTCATCGATGCATTATTAGGGAACTAAAGGGACACTCAGTAGAGCGCATACCTCCTCCACGGAGCGGTGATCATATTCGGTTGGTTGTTTTTGAATTTCGCGGAAAGCTGCACGTGGACTATCTGCTTCTTAATGTACATCTGTAGTACTTTAAGTGTGTGTTTTCTTATAGCGAAGCCACATAGGGCTATCTGCTATGTTTACCGATGGAAATCTAATCCCTGAGTTTAGCATTGTAAATCCGAAGTCTTACCACTTATTGTTAGTGCTTTAAGTAATGTAGTTTACGTCTGTGTAAGTATTACGGTTTATACAACCATTGTATTATGATTATTGTAAAACTGATACGACTTAAGTATTTTATTCATAGTTATGAACTGTTTACTATATAACAAACATTTCATTAGTTATTATATATTGAGCATTACGTATTAAACATTCCATTGTTTATTGCATACTGAGGATATATCTTGTAACAGATTTACTGTTATACATTTATTTTAACATCTTTGTTTGTTCCAGTTTCAAGCATCTAACTTATGTTAAACGTGCATTGCGCAAATCTCACCTGTCCTCTAAATGTGTAGAAGATTCTCGAGAGTAAGAATCAATAATACTTGTTTTACAAAAGCATTAGCCGTATCAACTTTCGAGAATTTCCCCTAATGATTATAAATCGACGCGCCAAGGGACAGTTTTAAAATATTGTTTGGTCACAAAGTCAGTGTACTATAAATAAGCTCTGGAAGCTATGATTGTGACAAACGCTTATTAATCGGAAAACTATAGATATATAATCAGGAATGTTATTTCAAACATTACGAACCGTTCAAATTCAGATAATAAACTTCGGATCTTATCATTTACACGAGAACATTTGATACTGTCGTCGGTGACGAACTTGGGTGTCTCAAGCCTTGAACAGAAATGTACATGTGTATCAACATAGAATTAGTTCTCTCTCCGTGATACAATATTCAGTTTCAGACCAGATATAAGACTCAGTATTGTTTGTAAAACTTGTTAGTAAACCATCACGTGTAGCAATTGTTATTATAAATCGTATAGTTGTTTGTATGTTAAAATATAGTTTTGTCAAGAAAGAAAACTGTGTGTGTCAATCTTGTTAGCAAATATTATTTTAATACATATAGACCTTTAATTAACTTCTAAATTCAGATTCAAATTTCCGGTTATTTGAAATCGTGATACATAACATAATAAATCGGAGGCTCGTCCGAGATAAATTGTAATGTGTAACAATTTGTATACGTTTCATAATATAGTTTAGTTCTGTTATCTGATGGTGAACAAAGTATGCGTTGTGTAGTGTTTAATACGTAGACAGTACGTAACAACCAATGAGGTGTTTAATATTTATAGAGTATTTGACAACCAGTGAAGTGAGTATTATGTATTGTTTGTTTTTGTTCGAGCGCTAAACTACATCATGGACTATCCATGGGGATATAATTTTAATCCGGAAATTCAACATTCTGAGCTCTCGAGCTAACCACTAAGCCATCAGGAGGAGGGGGTTGTATTTTCGCAGAGCTCTGCGTATCTGTTTGAATGACTTCCATAGTTATATGTCTTATTATATATTCACAAACTCTAGCTTAATTGTATGAATGAATGGCAGATTTTATCAGCTGTAATGTTTCAATAGGGGTATACTTGTATAGCAGTAACCTTCTCCTAACGTTTCTTCTTCTTCAGGGAAGATTGTATAGCAGTTCGGGAACTATTCTGTTATAACCAGTGGGCTCAGATTGAAGACAACAAAGAAAGAGGCATCTACTTTCAGTCTCGGGGTCACTTTAGGTTACCACAATGTGAATCCCTCCCCAGCCAGGGGAACTCCCCCGTCCCTCTCTGTTCTTGGGCACGCCTAACGGAGATGAAAGGAGACGAGGTCACAAGTAAGAACCATTCAACATTCATATCTTGGAAATGGGTTGACTGTTTATATCTGTTATACGTAGAAAGAGGCTGTCGTTTTGCATTGTATGTAAATCACTTATACTCAACCTAATATTTTGAGGGCGTATTAGATATTTATTTTGTAAAGTTATGAAGAATGAAAGAAAGGTGCTTTTATAACATATAAACCGTCATTAATTTACGTGAGCGTAGTTTTTCCATACTTTGAGATGAACATGGGTATGCTTTGGAATTCAAAGATCAAGAATAGAACCCAGGTGTAGGTTTGCGATTAAATACCCAGTCTTGTTTTGGAATTCCGCACAAAGCTACTCGAGGGCTATCTGTGCTAGCCGTCCCTAATTTAGCAGTGTAAGACTAGAGGAAAGGCAGCTAGTCATCACCACTCACCGTCAACTCTTGGGCTACTCTTTTACCAACGAATAGTGGGATTGACTGTCACATTATACGCCCCCACGGCTGGGAGGGCGAGCATGTTTAGCGCGACTCGGCGTGAACCCGCGACCCTCGGATTACGAGTCGCACGCCTCACGCGCCTGGCCATGCCGAGCCAATATCCAGTCTTAACGCTATTTTGTTTTCTTCACCAATGTACGGATATAGATAGCAACAATATTGCATAGAATTAGTTTATTATTTTTTTCATACAAGGTTGATAATAAAAGAGTGTAATTTCCAAAAATTGGTGTATGATTGGAAAAGACCCACCCTAGTAGCACAGTGGCATGTCTGCGGACTCGCACTGCTAGAATTCGGGTTTCGATGCTTGTGGTGGCTGGAGGACTGATACCCCTTTGTGTGGCTTTTTGTTTAAGTTAAAAAACAAAACAAACTGATTGGAAAAAATCTAGAAAAAACTTCCTTAACCAAGGCTAAAGAAAGAAAATAAAAACATAAAGAGTTCACTTATAAAACTGGATAAGTTATTTATAAAACAAGTTGACTTAGAAGTGATGTTATTTTATGTATGGACCGAACGAAAACGCCTTTTAAAAATGTACTTGCTGTTTGTTTTCGTTCAAGCGCAAAACTATATAATGGTCCATCTACTTTGTGCCCATCTCAAGGATTTAATTCTCATCGTGAATTTCAACGTTCTAAGCTCTCGAGCTCACCACTAAGCCGTCGGCGGTAGGACTGTATTTACAAAATACACTCACAACTATAAAGTATTTGCTAGTACCATCATTTATGATTCACAGATATTATGCAAATCGAAGCGATTATGTTTGTCGAGTAGAGAACTGCGTCATACGTGGCGAACTCGTTTACCGCCTGCAGTAGCCCTCTGAATATTTTATGGAAATATTTTTACACTAGTAGATAATACGAGTACCAGTTCCAAACAGTATATAATGTACTCGTAATGTAATAATTACACGTGTGGAAACCGCTTGGATCGTAATACACGTATACATACTGTACGGGTAATTAGAGAAGTGTTTTAAGTCTTAATTTTGTATGTTGATAAATATTACTTATTAAAACAAAGTGAATTATGAAAATAATTTTCAGCATTAATTTTGTTTTTTGTTTCACAGCGGAGTGTATTTTTGGAAGAGGGCGCTATTATCAAGGAACCGTTGACGTCACGAAATCAGGGATTCCTTGTCAGAGATGGGATTCCCAAGTGAGTAATAACTGTATCTATTACAACAATAGAGGTATATATAGGATTCCTTTTTATATATTTGTGTAATACGTTCTATACGGTCTTTATTATATCACCTAAGACAGGGTTCTGAAATTAGGGGGGGTTATACCCCGAACGGTTGTAGCATGTACAGAGAACTGTTAATTTACCCAATGCATGTAGATTTGATAAGTCGGTGGCGGCCTGAATCAGGATGCGAAAGGTTTGGGGACGTCTTGTGTTGAGAAGGTTTGGAATCCTCTGCCCTATGAGAGGTATTTATAAAGTAGTGTGCTGACTGTGTTGCAACATGTCTTTCGTTTTTGTTATATTCGCTTGTTCTTTGACATTTTAATAAATATAATATGTTTGCTGATGATTTTAGCCATAATTAATTGTATGGATGGGCTCTATGAACTCTCTTTAGTTTTTCTAAACACTTGACGCACCAAACCACGTGTAAGTTTATTATATTACTACAGGATACCTAATAGCACATACAAACTTCCGGCCAACATTTCAGTTAATCCCAGTGTATTACAACAATAGTGAACAATATAGGACAAGATGATAATTTAAGGGTTAAAAACTAACGTTTCTTACGATTTTGTTGGTTAATAATTATCAGCATTATTTGTGGGTTGTTTAATTGTGTCCACGTTTTAAGTTTTTATGCCAAATAAATGAAAAGAAGTAATGCGATTAAAAGTTGAGGCATTCTGTTAGCCACCAGAATTGGCACAGTTGTCGGATATAACTGCTTGTGAAGGTCGTTATGGTAACAGCATTTCCATTAATTGTCTTCCAGTTTGTTTCAATCTAATGCCGTTTCCAGTAGTTGAACTCAGTTCGATTAGTTATTGGCAAAGAAGTATTTATGAGTCCGATAGTTCTATCTTTGCCTTTGGTTTTCATATAACTGGATCTACGGTGCTGTTACAGATTTCTGAATGAAAAATATTGCGCTAACGTTACTGCGGTACGGACTGGAAATTCGCTGTTTTGAAGGCGGTATGCAAAGAGAAAGAGATGAAACTTCCTTTGTGTGTATGTTGATTCACAGAGACTTCTGTGCTTTATCTTCGAACCGAGACTTTAAAGTTTCCCAATGTTAGTATTATGTATGATATCTTGGTAAAAAGCTACATTATGTAAGCGCAACAGCTTTTGTGATGGAAGTTAAGTTTTTACTTCGAATCTTACTAGCAATAATTCATTTCTGAGTGACATTACTTCGGATATTACTGACTAAAGCTGGTTGGTTATATGTACTTAACATTAGCTAACACAACAGTTAAACAATGAAGTGCTGCTATACATCCAAGATGATCTCCTGGGTATACAAAATCTCCGTTCTTTGCCCTTGAACAATATTATCCAATGTTAAAGTTAAGAAGATGTGACAGAGAAGTCGACATTTCCTAAGGGACATTGTTTCGATCAACTTAAGTAATTTTTTATTTCTATATCTCGTTATTTCTTGTTGTTTATTTTATCATTATAAATTCATACTCAACATTTCCGTGTAGACTTGTTGGTATATTACTAGATGTAATTCTCCAGTAACGAATAGTACCAGATGCATGGCCTTCGAAGGTGTTCGTTTTTAAGAGTAAATCAAAACAAAATCGAGAGTAATACATGCTTTTTTATTTTTTTATTTTGAAGTTCATCTGTCATGCTGTGGTTTAGCCTACTGAAGTCACCATAGTAGAAATTACAACGTTAAACGTCCCTTATGCGACGTCATATTAGTGTCTACTGACTTACTGACAGACAACATACTACTGTAGAATGTTGCGAGTGGTTAATGCAGGCGACCTCTCTAGGCTTCTTCTCAGGGAAAAAAAAATGAAGAAATGAAATCTTATACTCTCTTTACTGAAAACTATTGGATCAATAAAGAGGGCTGTGTTAAAGTAAGATAATCATCCTACTGGGATGTACTGTCACACTTATTACTAACTTTTATCAGGTAGTATTCACCCTCTTATAATTTGTGGACTGTAAATTTCCATTGGGTAAGTTTGTTTTTGATAAAATTTTAAAAAGTGTATATAAGTAATTTATCGACACTTTGGCAAAGAAAGTGCCCCAATTGGTACAATGGTATGTTTCAGGACTTATATCACTAGAAACCGGGTTTCGAAACTCGTGATGGGCAAAGTTTTGTACTTAATTACAAACAACAGCCAAGACAGAATACTGAATGATATTTAAACAATTAATAATTATTTAATAATGGGTGACAAATTATCTGATTGTTATTTAGTTGAAAGAACGGCAACATATAACGTGAAATGTTATTCCGTGTATCATATATTTGTGTTACTTTAATTTACAATGGACCAAAAGCACTTTATAACACGCTTGTTTTAAGTGATGTAAGTAGACGAACCATTAGTGATAATTAGGCAGATTTAACATGTCGACTGGTATTTGTTTACATGAGCTACCATTTACTTGAGATTTAATAGAAGTTTCGGGCACTTTCTCCACGATTCGAAAACCCCCAAAGGAACTACACAGAATTAACTAGAATGTCGTGTATTGAATGTGTGTAGAATGTTGTTGGTAACCTCGTGTTTCACAAAAGAATGTTGAAATGGTTGTTTTCTAGAGTATCTCGTTTCTTTTATCCGCGAAGTTGAATACTACACGAATCGAGAGGAAAATAAAAAGAGTTTTCCAATACCAGATAATTTCGTGAAAAACCCTTTTTGGCTCCAGCTTAATCTAATCCTTGAACAGACAGACAGACATCTGTGGCTTTTTGGTCGTGTAGAGGATGAATGGAAACTTAGCCGTTAAAGCCCTGTTCGAATGAAAAAAATTCCAATCAGAAGGTATAGTAGAATTCGAATACTTTTGAGAGGATGGGCGTTTCTTATCGTCTAAGAGATCGTTAATTATCTGTGTGTGTGTGAGTGTGCTTATGCGGGCTAAGACGCTTAGCTTAGAAATATTTTCTACCAGCTCACTTCACATTCACCTGGGAAATAAAATCACATTTTGCAGAGAGCAAGAATTTTCTTTTGCAGCTTTTGTGATTTATTTAATCAAAATTTCTTGTTACATGCATTTTAATTTGTAACAGCTGTATAGTTACGGTATTTTCATTAGAGCTTCAAACGTATGCTAGAAGTAGTTACGTCAGCAAAATTCCGAGACACGTGCTAGGGAATATCTATTTTGAAACTAGTATATATATATATACATGATAGGGATTTTTTGTCAGTTAACCAAGTCATTGTGCAACGTACACAGAGCTTGACTTTTGTGACATCTGTTTATTTATAACATTGAAATATAAAAAATTCATTATGTTCTAATGAAGGTGTGAAGAACATTTATGAAAGGTTTAAGTGCATAAAACTCAAGTAGTAAATTGTAAAAGATAAGCTTAGACTACAGAAATGGGTTGAGGAATAAATAACTATCAAACACATACATAAGAAACTGGTGGACTATTCGATTACTACAGCTGTTACCTTAAACTTTAAGACAGCACTAAAAATACTAGCTGTCGGGCTAAGGAACTGCAACTGGAAACTTAGATGAAGCAGAACATGAGACTGTGAACAAGGCTGAAACTAGCACTTAAATACAGAACGAAAATAGAATGAATTCTCACACACCATTTTACAATAACACTTGAACAAAGACTAAAGGCAGCTTAGTACTTTCACCAGAAATTCTACAGAAGGTAAACTTCCAGAAAATCAGATTAAGGAAGCCCATGTCAACGATATAATTTCTCATCAACCAAATTCTAGAAATAATAAATTTATATAGTGCAAGGAAGTGTTATAGACGAGTAGGCTTAGAAGTTTTGCATATCACTCCCCCACCTCTATAAGGATAGTAACAAATTTGGTGCTAAATCAGAACACTAAGTTTTACCCATGTTTCTTACAGGAACCTCATAAACATCATCGTCCTCCATTGGTTTTCCCAGAAGTTCTGAACTCAGAAAACTTTTGTCGGAATGCAGGGGGTGAAGAACCAAGACCTTGGTGCTATACAATGGATCCAATGGTTCGTTGGCAGCACTGCGATATTCCTAAATGTGGTATGTAACTGTAGAACCTGTGCGAGTGCTTACAATATTTCTCCTTGTTCTTCGCTTGTTCCTCCATTCTTTGATTGTTCCCAACTTGTTAATTTTACCTGTGATTTCAAGAGACATAAATAGGCGAATCTTATGGCAACTGTTTTCGATTTTTTAGTAATGTCTTACAAAATTGTGGTAATTTTGTTCGAATTTTCGATGCACATGAAGTGATATATGTCTTTTCTTTTATTCATTTATCACCCAGAAAATGCTACTATTGAGGAAGAAACCAAAACTGAACTCCTCGACACGTTTGAACCTCCAGAAGAGCCTGTTTTTACTCCTTCCTTTATTCTTATCGTGTGCGCTGTCAGTTTAACAGGTGTGGCTGTTGTCCTTGCCATTTTCTTATGTTGTAGGCGTCTCCACAAGTTCCAAAAAGGCTATAATGCCACTCCTACCGCTGAAGTAGAGATTGACTTGGACAGACTTCCATCTAACACGTCTTATCACAAGACAGACGTACAATTAAATCCCAAATTGGAAAATTTAGAATACCCTCGTAATGACATAATTTACATTTGTGACATTGGACAAGGAGCTTTTGGTCGGGTTTTTCAAGCTAAGGCACCGGGTCTTGTTAAAGGAGAAGAATTTACCATGATTGCAGTGAAAATGCTTAAGGAAGAAGCCTCAGAAGATCTTCAAACAGACTTTGAACGAGAAGCATGTCTACTGGCTGATTTTGACCATCCAAATATAGTCAAGTTGCTGGGAGTCTGCGCAATTGGTAAACCTATGTGTTTGCTGTTTGAATTCATGGGGAAAGGGGATTTGAACGAATTTCTCAGATCTTGTGCCCCAAGCAATTACATTGTTCGAACTCCAAACTGTGATATGTTTAGTGATGTCAGACTGAATCATTTGGACCTCGTTAGCTTAGCTAAACAAATCGCAGCAGGAATGGTATATCTGTCTGACCGTAAGTTCGTCCACCGAGATCTAGCTACCAGGAATTGTCTTGTCAGTGATGACATGGTTGTGAAAATCTCAGATTTTGGTCTTTCTCAGAAAATTTACACTTCTAACTACTACAAGGGTAACGAACATGATGCTATTCCAATCCGATGGATGCCCATAGAGTCCATTCTATTCAATAAATTCACAGTGGAGTCAGACGTTTGGGCTTTTGGAGTGGTCTTGTGGGAGATATTCTCCTTTGGTCTCCAACCCTATTATGGTCTAACTCACGAGGAAGTGGTCAAGTACGTTCAGGAAGGCAACATTTTGTCAAGTCAGGACAACACTCCCGCATCCATCTACAACCTGATGAAGAACTGTTGGACCAGAAAGCCTAGCAACAGACCCTCATTCAAATTCATTTACAAAACGTTGACAGCTATTCATGATGGTATGGCCAAATACCAAGATAAAGTTCTGAGAACCCATGTTTAGATACCTGATGTTTTAAGTGTCCATGTGTTTTTGTCCCATTTACTGTTGTTTTAGTAAGGGTCTATTCATATTCATCTCCTAACTTAATATTACCCACAGTTATGTAGAGATATGATACTTTTTTCCTTTTCTTCAGAAGTGTAGGCGTTATATGAAAAAAAAAACGGTATTTAAACTTTGTTCTTTCTCATTAGCGTCTTGGAGTGAACTTTTGAATTACATGGCGAAACAAACTGCTTTCTCAGTCTAACACCAACCAGGAAGTTGTTTTATTATTTTATGAGTAATATGAGGTCAAAAGAAAAATAAGGTTATCAGAATGATCACGTAGTTACATAACATCTGTGTTCGAGTTCTTGGTCACATGTTCAAGAGCTGAAGTTTCGCATTACAGACCAAATGGCTTGTGTAAAGTAAACAAATCTGTCTCTATGTTACACAATTGCATTGTGCCATTGCTTCATTGAGCAAAGTGAGTCTGCAGGATTTTTTCGTTGCTCAAGTGTGTATAGTTATTATATTTGTAACATAAACCCTTCGTAGTAAGACGTCAAGTTGTCAAATATTGGAGAAAATTAGCGACAGAAAAAACAAACATTGTATTGTTTCAGAGAAATTCGATTAGCAAATGCTGCCCTTAATACCATATTTAAAATTAAAAAGAAAAGACTACTTTAAGTATAATTTCAAGTTGTTCAAGAATGTTTAATTTCATTATTAACTTAGATTTATTTCTGCCTGATTCCTGCATAATAATAGTGAAAAATCAGTGAAAAGTTTGTCTCAGAAATAATTTCAACGTACGGCGTTTTTTACCTCAATTTAGAATACAGTTTTTTAACCATTTTTATGTTTGCGTAAATTACACCTTAAAATGGTTTAGCTGAGTTTTTAAATGAGTGAAACTGAATTATTTAAGGAGATAAAATCCAACTTACTGTAGACGTTTCAGTTGTGATGCCACAACGTATAGTTGACCTCATTCTCGTCTTATTTAGGAGTGACAAGCCCCCAGTTTATTTATATTAGTGAACGCTGACATCAGTGTAACGTAGGAAGTTAAATATTATATTACCAAAGATTTATTGTAAATTGTGTTTCAGTAAAACAATTCTTTACAATAATATTACTAGAAAGCTCTGAAATGATCTGTATTCATTGTAAGATTTACTTTCATAACTCCTCAGAGTTTTTACAATGAAACAATTCATTTGCGAGTTCGTTTCTTGTCTGTAGCTATACTGAAATTATACCCATTAGTTTTTGTTTTGTTTTTTTAAATTTCGTGCAAAACTACTAGAGGGCCAACACCCACTAGAAAATAAGTCTCATCTCTTATGTTACGCCTGAGAGAAAGAGAAATGTTATGCTTTGCCAGCTTGCGAATTTGACACAAAAGTGTGTGTGTTTTCTTACAACAAAGCCACATCGGGCTATCTGCCGAGTCCACTGAGGGGAATCGAATCTCCTTTTTTAGCATTGTAAATCCGAAGAGTTACCGCTGTACCAGCTAGGGACTTGACACAAAAGAAAGAAAGAAAAGTTTATTCCATCAGTCTAGATGTTTTATACCAAAATAAAAAGGGTTTATTCATATTGATGCGTAACTCAACCTTTTACACTCCATGTAATTGCAAAATATTTGTAAAAAACTCGTTGTCGTTTGGCCTAAAGTTCGGGCATGTACCACAGTATGATTTATAAATATGAAGTACATTGTGTTAAAGAATCTCAAAATTTAATAATATTAATAAAATTACCGTGGAACCCCTCTAAGTGGCCACCCCTCAGATTCGGTAATCCCTTAAAAGCGGTCATTCAATCACATTCCCTCTTTTGTTTACATAATCCCCAATTATGTGCGGTGGAACCTCTATAATCAGGTCAGTTTGTCTCAGTTCCGAAGATGGCTGCTTTAGAGGGGTTCTACTGTTTACATTTACTGCATGTTTCTACGCACTATCGGTTGAGAACCATGTTCGTAGCCTGTCATAAAACATAAAAAGAGCACTTCGTATGAGTCTATATTTTAAATGGGTTTCTAGTACTAACTGTATTCTGTTGTGTGTAAAGTATAATGTTAAAACGTAGTAATAAAATTTTATGTATATTCAGATGTAGAATTTTTATAATGGTGTAAAGGTGTAAAGGTCAGATTATAAAAGTGACTTTTTCTTCCTTTGTAATTGGATTTTATTTATAATATATTATTATTTGTGTTTTTGATAACTCGAATGCACTTTTATTCACATTATCTAAAATAGTTTTACTGGGTTTTTTTTATTGGTCACACATTATTATGGAAATAAGCTACCTTGAATAGGTTGCGAAACTACTTTCAACGGGTTGTATGTCACTTATGTAAACAGTCATTTTCAAGATAACCCAAAGTATTACAACCGTAATTTATACTATACCCTTGTTGTAATAAAATTGCATGTACTTATTTAAAGACGTAGTTTTTCAGGTTCAATTTTCACGTACAAAAGTTAACCAATCATATGTATAACTGTACGACAGTAGTAGCTATATATATACGAAATATATTGATGGAATTTGACATGAATATAATATTGACTTACTCATAGAACCTTAACCCTAAGTGTATATAGTCGTATTTGTAAATAATTTGACAATTTTAATTAAAACACAATGCATAAATAGTTCTAGTGTTGTTATGTAGACAAAGAAATCACAGTTTTGTAAACATCTCCATGTTTGATTGCTATGATCTTTTTGGGAAATTCTGTGATGTCAAATGTGATTAATATGAATTTTATTTATAAACTTTGCCTCAAGTTTGCTACGATATATAGATGTACATAAGCGTAAACAAAGCTGGTTGGATGTATAGTGAAGTCCATTCAGCTATTAAGCCCTAGTATTTTACTGTGCGTATCTTTTTCAGGACATATTTCACTGGGAAAAAGAGTTTCCATACTTAATGTCGATAATTCATCAATGGTGAAATTTGAGATTTAGATCATAGACCTAAAACAAAACAAAAATGCGTTTTTTAAGCACTAACTACAGTTTGTTTTATCTTTCCTCTACAGATCTTACAAGTGATGCTATAAATCTTTTTGTTTCGTTAAACATCACCATATTGGGCGTCAACTATTCCCTTATAACAGTTAACAGCAATCCATATTAATGCATGATTCTGGAGAACTGTAAGTGACGTAAAAATTGCCTTTGACAAAAGATGAGGATCTGAAACTGCATCCGGCCATCGAGTTTCTCTATGTGTATCTTTTCTTTCGTATATTGCTGAGTTGATTTACAGCATCGGATAACGCAATATTGGAAGACAAGTTTGTCGTATTCACCTAAGACAAATATAAGTGCTTGATGCCCAATATGGCGGAGTAAAGAGTAAACCACTTGACTTTGTTTTCATGTCAGCACCAAACAAATGAGACACTGTTTAATGGTTCCTTGTAGGTATCATTTGAATATGCCAAAATTTGTGTGCATATTGAATTTAGTTCTTGGAGACGTTTTCAAAACTGACAACGTTTTTTCCTAATAGCCAACTGTTTCAATGTTACGGCGCAAAATGTCATTATGACGCAAAATCATTTTTTATCAGACTTGGTTCACGTTGACGTTAAACCAAGTACTTATGGTAGAAACGCAGTGACAAAGTTTTTGACTTGATGTTTAGCAAATATTACAACATGTTAATATACTTCTCCCGGTTTGAACTTGTGTACATTTCTGTGAAGTTTACGCTGCGTATAAAAATGTTTTTTTTTTAAATGGCCAACTAACCACGAGGAACTGATTGAAGTTTAGGGAGGTTCAAAAACGAGACGCCCTAAAGTAAGGTCTCTTCCACGTGGAATTCATATGCTTTTAAACAGCGGTGTACTATGGTTCTTCGTCAGCCTCTGTGTTCCATGCTTAGGTATTGTTCAAGTATAATCGTATGTTAATCTCAAACGGATGAAAATTAAAATTACTAGTATTCAGTTCTGAGGTAACTGATTTATGGAAATTCTGTAGACTGGTTATTTTGACTTTTTTTTCAATGAAAAATAGTTATTATTTCATCATATGTAAATTGCTAGTTCTTTGTAAAGATGAAAGACACCGTGCGCTTTGTTGATGTACACTTAGGGCAAAGAATTTATTTATTTTTAATGCGATATTATAAGTTATTGAATTTTGTTAATTTTTAACAATTTTGGATAAATATTTAGAAAAAATAAATTTACTTTTATCCCCTGATTTAAAGAAAATAATATACTGCGAGATCTTTTATGTGCTTTTAGTAACCAATATAAATGAATATGCAGGTTATGTTTCCATTAGCTTTGATCTCCAATTTTCTATTATCCGAGTAATAATAGTTATAAAAGTTGTGCTAAATAACGCACTTCTTTATATATCGTAAGGATATTCGTATTGTTCCGCAATCGAGTATATGCGTAGTTTCAGTCTGTAGTGATTGTTTTTGTGCGCATTCAATAAACTTTTTTCAAATATAAATTTTTGTCATGATGTTTTTTTAATCATAAACATAATCATTATGCAATCTAAATCGATGAATGTTTCATTAACAAAGTTTCCCATTATTTAATTTGACATCTACTGTGGTTTTCAATTAATCCTTTTCTCTATATTAATTTTCGGATTGTCGGGAGTTTTACCTAATCAGATCATTTCATTTTTTTTCCTGAACCATTGTACTGGTAATATTGTGATGACTGACGTTTGACATTTCAAAACATTAATCTGTTAATATTAGAGTACATCTTGGTGACTATTATGGAATACCATGTTAATCACGTACAATTTCACGAGACAAATTAATAAGCACATCAAATAAGAAAACATTAACAATTATTCCCATGAAGAAATTTAGTTAGCCAACAAAGATGTAATTTTGTAAAACCAATATAACTTGTATCTGGTTAATTTACATGAGTTCAGAAAACTCATCAACACGCCATAATATTCAGTTGGGGCCCGGCATAGCTAGGTGGGCTAAGGCGTTCGACTCGTAATCTGAGGGTTGCGGGTTTGAATTGCCGTCGCACCAAATATGCTCGCCCTTTCAGCCGAGGGGGAGTTATAATGTTACAATCAATCCCACCATTCGTTGCTAAAAGAGTAGCTCAAGAGTTGGCGGTGAGTGGTGAAGACTAGCTGCCTTCCCTCGAGTCTTACACTGCTAAATTAGGGACGGCTTGTACAGATAGCTCTTGAATAACTTTATGCGAAAGTCAAACGAAAAAAATAAACAAGCAATATTCAATTGGAAATTGAAATAAATATATTTGTAATAATTAATTCAAATATTCGTTTTATTAATATTCTTTGAGTCTCTGTGGCAGTCCATCTACCAGATGTGTATTTCCAGAAAGTCGTTGGCTCTAGTACCCATACATCTATTTTACCGTTATTAACAATTAATAGTTTTATTGTCACGATTAAGAACTGTTACTCACACCACAATATCCATTGTATCGAGCTTATGCAAGGTCAATCTTAAATCATACTTTGACAAAGTTTTTACAGTTTTCAATGCACATTGGCTCTGACATCTAATTCTACGTTTATATTTAAGTGAACCGAAGGCATAAACATCCATCGATGTTACACCTGGAAACGTCAAGATAAGTGGTCGAATAAGTGAGATGAAATATCAATGTTTTTAAAACCATTTGTTCCTCATGAAAACAATCTTTGATTTAGTGTTGTAGTTTGATAATCGCGAGCTTTTATCAATTTTGGATTTTAGCTTATTATTTTGGTAACTTTGCCAGGAGATATGCTTAACTTTATTGTGATGCATTCTAAGTCGAAGAGGTTTCTATATCTTTGAAGCCATAATGCCATTTCTGACGTCGTGGTACTTCAAATAGTTGCGCCATTTATCACACGTATGACAACAGACAGCTTATTGCCATAAATAAAATACAACAAATGTGATTATTCTTTTGTTTCTCAGACAGTATTCTACGCTTGTACCTTATCTACTGTATTTTTATTAACATACTCTTGAAAACAGTTATATGGAGAGAGACGTGTTTGTTTGTTTGTGTACTTTGGTAAAAAGCTACACAATCTGTGATCTTCCTATCACGTATATCAAAACCCGAGTTTTAGCATTATAAGCTCTCTGACTTTCTGCCGAGCCAGCAGAGGAACATCCAATATTATTAACTAGATGAAAAGATTCGAGCGTGGTATATTCAGATGAACTGACTTTGGCATGGCGAAGTGGTTTAGGCACTCAACTTGAAATCCCAAGGTCGCGGGTTCTTTCAGTCGTTTAGGCGTTATAATGTGATTGTCAATCCCACTGTGCGTTGGCGGTGGGTTGTGATGACTAGCTGCCTTCCCTCTTGTCTTACACTGCAAAATTAGGGACGGCTAGCGCAGATAGCCCTCAAGTAGCTTTGCGCGAAATTCAAACAATCTGACTTTATACTGACGGATATATTGGGCAGGTTCGTTAAACAGAATATTTGAAAGATAAGGTATTAGGGAACAGTGCTGGATAATGATTGTAACAGCCGTAATGGACACGAAGTATAACACGCTAATAAAACAACTTTTATTAAACACTTAACAAACGAAACATAGTGTGTGTGCGTGCTTGCTTCTTCACAGTCGAACAGCTCAATCTCGGATGAAAGCCAGTAAGTTTAATTACGTGAGGGGTTTCTATGTAAACATTATTGTTCAATTTCATTTCACATTTGATGGGTCTTGATTTCTAAATATCGTATATATAAATTATATGACAAAGAAAGGATATTGCCCTAACTATTCTCAAGATTGCGTGTAGCAATGTTTTCCACGAGCAGTTATAGGCATCACCTAACTTTGAGAATAACAAAGAAAAAAGTAACTCGAAACAAGATTAGGTGAATGATTTTCTTGACTGCGTGTTATGTGAAAAACGGGAACATATTCTGAATCAAACATTAATATTATATGTTATATTCCTATGCTACAAAATACAAGACATACTATCGGCATTAATAGTGACAAATCTGTATCATGGAGTTTATACGACAGACGCGAATTTTCTACGTCCCGTCTGCATTCCAAGAATTTCGTGCGTTGGTCGTAATTCTTGTGAATGTCACTAGTACTATCCACCTTACATTCTTTATTTTTTTATATTCAATATTCATACTGACTTATTCATTGGACTTTCAAATATTTTTATATGAAGTATTTTTTCAAACATTTTCATTTTTCTAGGTGGCTATGAAAAAAGATTATGATTCATTCCTATTATGAGTTCAACAATGTTAAAAAAACCCGCTGAAACTTTGACTTCTTTCACACAACCTTATTCTCTGAAGGTCTCAGCTTCGAATCCCCGTCACACCAAACATGTTTGTCCTTTCAGCCGTGCGGGCGATATAATGTCACAGTCAATCCCATTATTCGTTGCTAAAAGAGTTGGCGGTGGGTGGTGATGACTAGTTGCCTTCCCTCTAGTCTTAAACTGCTAAATTAGGGTGGGTGGCGCAAATAGCCTTTGACCTTTGAGAGCTTTGCGCGAAATTCGAAACAAACAAAACCCCCCAATTTTCCTCTTCGATAGCTCAGTGGTAAGTTTGGGGTTTTATAATACTATACATCGGGTTTCCGTGTGTGTGAATGACAGAACAGAGGTTGTCCGTTTTGCAGTTTTGTCAACAACAAAAAATGACACTTTTTTAAATTGTTTGACTTTTTCCTCCTGATAAACAAATCTTCGTCAAAATTATTTTTACTTTTAGTCCCAAATTCATTTGGTTCTTGTTGTTTATCTTGGTTCTTTGAGTTCGCTTTTGTACTTGCAAACCTTTTTATCTTGCTAATGTGTGCAGACATATTTTTAATTCTATGTCGGTTTATTCCACAATATACATTAATCTCTAATGTTCTATTCTTGTCTTTGTTTTGTAAGTGTGTGTGTGTGACTTGTAAAGATAACGTGCAATATTGTACTACAGTATTCTGTTTTCTATCTCGAGTTTGTAAACCCATTTAGTTTTTATCAACGACAGTCACACTCTATCTAATGAAAGTCTAACGCCGAAACTTCAGTGAAATTATATTGCTGTGACTTCAATTCACTCTATTGATTTTTTGCCTTCACTTTTCTATGTTCTTTAGAACGTTTCTTAGACTCCTTTTCATTTCAGTCGTCACGTTCCTTGCGATCGACCTATAGAATGAAAAGATCAGATGTGGTTAGATCTTACAATTCGCAGCTGATCATGTAATAAGTTGTGTTGCCTTGTGTGTTATTTTATAATGCGTTTAGTGATAATAATCATACCAAGTTAAATTTACAATTATTGGTTTCTTGAAATAGATTTATTTGTATTCGTGTGTTTCATATAAAATGGCCGATTGTAAAAGTAAAAATTAAAATGCTTTATTTTTAACCAACACCTGTTTTATTAATCAAAACTCCTTTTGCTGTAATGTTTTTCTTCCAACGGGATACTAATGAAAATATTTTATCTCTGTCTCTATATAACTGTATTATACTGGAGACATTAAACTCTTCAAAGGTTTCGGCAACAGTCTTTTGATTCCTCAGTGTTTTGTTCCGGAATAAAAAAAAGCTCCAAGTGTCAGAAAAGGTGATAATTAGTTGGAGATAGGTCAGGTAAGTATGTTAGATGCTCCAAAATCTAATAGTTTAATATTCTCAATTTTGAATTTGTTATTTGCGAGGTATGGGGTCCGGCGTTGTCTTACAGCAGAATCGGCTCATGCCTGTTCACCAATGATGGCTGTTTTGAGGTTAAGTTTTGATGCATTTTATCAGTGCGTTGACAGTAAGCTTGTGCTGTAATTGTCTCATCTGGTTGCAGAAATGAGTAATGGATAATTTTCTCTGCAGACCACCATACTCTCATCATAAACGTTTTTGGGTGGAATCTCCACATGTCTTGGAGATTCACGTGCGACTGACCATTGTCCTGACTTCTTCTGGTTCCCAAACAGGATCCACGTTTCGTCACAGGGAATGATTCGCTTTAGGAATGAATCCCTCTTGTTCCTCACTAGTTTCTATCCTTCCGTTAATTCGTGCGGTACTCATTTGTCCAATTTTTTAACCTTTCCGATTGCAGCCAAGTAACGAGAAACAGTTGCACTGGAAACTTCTAAATCCGCTGCATGTGCACGAATTATTGTTTGTTGGTTATCTTTTACAATAAACCTCAATTTTTCTTCATTCACAACAGATTGAGGCCTTCTTCCTCGGAGTTCATATCACCAGAACAAAATTTTTAGAACAAGCGTCGAATATTCCGTTGGAAAGTAATCCCTTGTCCAAATGCCAAATTCGTGTTTTAAACGGCATTGCCTGAATTTTTTTTCCAATTTGAACTCATTCACAAAAGTAGTCTCTAGTCTTTTTAAGATTCCTAAGAAGCACGAAGATAATTATAATATAACCTGCCATGACAGACAAATGAAAATCACGGCATTCTCGTCAGTACTGCATAGCATACAATCAAATTACTGTACACAACTTATCCTAATCGTAGTCACTGTTCAACTAAGCAAATGTTGGTCATTTAATATGAAATAACCTAACAGTTGAGTCCAAAGATTCACAAAGGTCTATGTGTTCTCTGCCCACTGCGAGTATCGAAACCCAGTTTCTATCGTTGTAAGTCTGCAGACATACCGCTGTGCCACAAGTGGGCCTCGACGTAGGTAATGAAATGATAAAATCTATTTTTTTTTGTAATGGTATAATTAGCTGTATTTCGTTGTCTTTCATTGCCAACAAAATATTATAGTTGTTTCTCGAGGATTTGATTAATATTGTTAATCAGAAAACGTAAGACCTTTTAAGCCCTAACGATATTAAAGGAAGAACTATACTGTGTTATCAAGCTTCAGAGAGACAGAAATCTAGTTGCTGTTACGGTTTTCAGATTCTGTAATTACAGCTCTCCCTGTCGGAGTTTACCGGAGCGAATAGCGAGAGCGACATCTGCAGACCAGTATTGCTCAGTCGTGTTATTGTTCACGCTTACATGCATCAAACAAATGTCTTTGTGCTTCGTTACACTAGGACGTAAAAGGTGGAAAGAAACAGAAAACTCCTTCCACAAAGATAAAATGATTTCTTCACATTTTCTTGCTGAATCTTTGTTTTTCTTGAGGGTATATTTTTCCATTTCTAGAATAAAATACTGTTTATTCGGTATGTCTTCAGTCTCTCCTATCTTGGATATTTTAGAAAGAACGTACACTTATCTCACGTTTTTATCAGCAACTTTGATTTTAATACTTTCCAAAAAGTAAATATATATATGTGTACATATCTAGTTTCGTTCGTTTGTTTATTACGAAACTCAGTAAAGAACGGGCTATTGTACTCTGCCACCACGGGTATTGAAACCCGGTTCTTAATATATATACATATATAAACATATAAAGAGAAGGGATGCTGAATATATTATATCAAAAGATTCTGAATATGTAAATCAGCAAGACACGTGACAAGCACAATATATATACATATAAAGTCACAGTAGAACTGTTTGTATCAGAATAATGTTTTTGGATAATGTTTGTCGTTGCGTGGATGATGCCACCTAAAACTGATCGCTATGTAACAGAAAATTCCGATCTAAACTATCTTAAAGTCCATAAGGATATGTTCATATAGTGGATTACGAACTGGAAAACCGAGCACTTATGGATGAAGTTGTACATTACCCGTAGCAAGCAGTGCTACATGTTACAACAAGTGAACAGAAAGGTAAGCGGCAAAAACCGTCCACGAGTCCAGACAACAGTAAACAACATGAAGAGGAGGAACCTGGATTAATAAAAGTGATTCAAGCTGTTTTCACGACATGTCTGTTGAACCTGCAAACCTCAAGCAGTTGGATAGCAGAAGGAGTATTCATGCTTTTCCATATGAAATCATTACGGTCGAGTCGCCAGACGCAACGCTTTAAGATTTCTGCGTGAAACCGGCGTTAAGAAACCGAATATACTAGATAGATTATGGAAAGCCACAGGATAAAGGGTGTGTTTTGCACTCGACAGCCTTACGGTAAAATGTATTACAACTGAAATTTCGCTGCAGAGCTATTTGTAAGATGAGGTCTCTTCATTTCTACTTAACCACACCACAAACCGCATGAGAAAAACGAAACCATACGTCTCATGAATATATATAGAGTATAAAAATGTGTTTAAATTAACCCAAACACTATATTGTTTGACAACATTGTGTTCCTTACCTCTGAAGTATAATACTGGTGATGTAGCGATTAAAACATACAGTTTTGTGTTTTCTAACAACACAATTAACTTTCAGTTGTCTTTAGCTCAGTGCATTGGTTTTAACACATGGTGATTTTGGTTTGGTTTTGAATTTTGCGCAAAGCTACTCGAAGGCTAGCCATTTCTAATTTAGCAGTATAAGACTAGAGGGAATGCAGGTAGTCGTAACCATCCACCGCCAACTCTTGGGAAACACTTTTACCAAAGAATAGTAAGATTAACCGTAACATTATAACGCCCCCACGGCTAAAAGGGTGAGCATGTTTGGTGTGACGTGAATTCAAACCCGCCACATAGTGAAATATGCATGAAGCTCAACCTCGCGTAATAGACCGCTTTACGTTCAACTACAGAAAGGAATGTTGTTTACTTATTCTTAACATAAAGCACGTTAAACAAATTCTATAGCTATGGTTATGCTTACACATGCGTTTTGATTCCGCCTTTTTCATTTAAAGGTCAAGTAATCAAGGCTTTTTGACCTGGTCGCAGATACATACGAGACACATTTAAAACTCCTTCTCACTGGTTCAAAGTCTGGGATCTAATTGCCTATTAGGTTTCTCAATTCCGATTTTCAAAATAATAATAATTCTTACATAACCCTGTAAAAACCTCAAGCCCCCCGCTAGTACAGCGGTATGTCTCCGGATTTACAACGCTAAAATCAGGGGTTCGATTCCATTCGGTGGGCTGAGAGATAGTCCTTTGTAGCTTTGCTATACGAAAAACACACACAAACAATGTCAATAGTACTCCTGTTTGTTTTAGAGCACAGCCACATTGGGCTATGAGCTGTATCTGCCACGAGGATTCTATTTTATTGTTGAAAAAATGTAGCCCTGCAACTGTTCTGTTTTGTTAAGAGTTATATTACATTTAGCTTCTACTTTGTTGAATTTTCTCAATTAATTTTTAGCCATCATGGCGTATACATACAATCCCTGATTCACTCACTTCTGTACAAATTACAGTGGGAATCCTAGGAGGGAAGACAGCGTGCACCCCTTTCCTATAAAATTTTGGCTTTGGTGTTTTTAGGTAGTTTATGACATATTGGTAACAAAACAATTTGTCCCAATTGAATGTTTTGGGTCTCTCCATGGTTTCTAGCAGTTATTGCATAACCATTATGCACATTTTTACAACAAGGTTTAAACTAGGTTTAAGATAATCTTACACATTTTTAATTTAAATTTTTGTTTGTGAAAATAACAATACATGTATATATCAATCAATTCTTCGTTGTTCATAATTTTCGCTTAAATAGGTGAAAAATAAATGCGAATCACGTTTTCTTAAATATTTTTAAAAATGAGTTAAGAACATAAAAGAAACGTACACGAAAAACAGTAAAATTGTTCATCGTTTATTAGGGCTTGAATAATAGGCTTTTCCGACAGTTATCACATCTTATTGTATCGATGTCTTCCCTACTCTTTAGTCTACTGTGGTATTTGTGTAGAGGTACGTCGGAAGAACGTTCATATTTATGTACCACACATATATATGGCCCGACAATGGCCAGGCACTCGACTAGTAATCCGAGAGTTGCGGGTTCGAATCCCCCTCGCACCAAACGTGTTAACCCTTTCAGCCGTGGGGGCTTTATAATGTGACGGCCAACACAATTAATTCGTTGGTAAAAGAGTAGCCCAAAAGTTGGAGTGATGGCTAGCTGTCTTCCTTATTTAGCAGTGTAAGACTATCTGCGCTAGCCTTCATGTAGCTTTGCGCGAAATTCAGAACAAACCAAACCACATATATATATATATATATATTTATATGCATGTATAGTTATTAGTAGTGAGATCGTATTAGCATTCTCTAGGCCACTTGTAAGTAAGCAGCAGCATTTCAAGGTCCATAAGACATACTGTGTTTTCTGATATCCTTACATGGGCATGCCTTTAACTGCCACTCAAGAGAAACAATGAGTTTAACGAAGTACTACAGATATGCCTTGGTTGAAACATGAACTTTTCTAGTATAAACTAGGTCTGTTTGAGCAACGTAAAAATACATAGTTTTAGTAGCATTAAAAATAAAAGTATTTAAAGAGAGTGGTAAATGAGTAAATATTTCACGTTAAATGAATGTACATTTTTCAAAGAGAAGTTTCTGATAAAATTGTATTTGTGTGATCTTCAAATGTATACATCATTATAAATTTCATTTAAAAGGTAAAACTGCTTAATACAGATTTAATAGGAAACAAGCATTTTGTAAACGTAAAGATGACAAAATTGCTACTTACAAGCGAGTTTACAATATTTCCTTTGACGATTCCAAGGCAAAACCTGTCAGATACAAAGGTCACAAAATCAGTATTTGAAAGTTTTAAGGAAACTGAAACCTAAATTATCTACTCACAGAATGCAAAATACTTCTCAAATACCTTTTGAATATATAAAAAAATGGAGCTATTATAGAAACTGTTTACAGAAATTAAAAGAAAAGTGAGATTGTCTAGAGGCTAGCACATTAGAGGATACCATAGTATAATCTCACTTATGATCAAGAATCAAGCAAGTTGAGAAGAACAGAGAAGTTAGAAAAATTATTAAACTCGAAATTATGTGAACAACTATGGAATTCAAAAGTTGGAGTTTGATTGTTTGAATTTCGCACAAAGCTACATGAGATCTATCAGTGCTAACCATCCCTAATTTAGCGGTGTAAGACTAGAGGGAAGACAGCTAATCATCACCACACACCGCCAACTCTTAGGCTACTCTTTTATCAACGAATAGTGGAATTGACCGCCAAATTATAACGCCCTCACGGCTGAAAGAGGGAGTATGTTTGGTGCAACCGTGATTCGAACCCGCGACCCTCGGATTACGAGTCGAGCATCTCATCTACTTGGCCATGTTGGGCTTAGGAAATATGTTGGTTGTGAAGCTAAGTGACCTCTTTCAGATATATGTAGCTAAATTAGAAGATTCGGTCCTTCCAAACAATGATTATAGAGAAGGGGAGTACAAAAACATTCACTTCACTAGTCAACAAGTGAAGTTCAGAAGGTACCTAATGTCTCGTTCAGAAACTGATGTTGGATCAATTATAGTAACTCCATGACAACTTGCTGTCATAGATATGGTAATCAAATCTGCTGTTTTTTATGAGAAAGTCCAATACTTGATTCTTTCAGCAAAGCATATATTTTCACATGACCTCCAACTACACTCAACTTGCCGGATGCTGCCCCATCACACTTGAAAATGTTGTTGTCTGTGCTGATCTTTCAAAATGAAACTCAAAATTCTGCAAAGATGAACATAGTTGAGCATTTCTTTTATCTGGTTTGTTGTGTAACTACAAATAATAAATGAAAATTTCCGAAACAATTACGCGCGTGCCTTACATTGATGTACTTTTGTAGCAATGCAGATTTGACTACACTTATGAACAGACTAGGCTGTAAGAAAATTATTCTTTTTTCCCTAAGAACTTGAAATTACTCTACTTAATGGACTTCGACATTTAAACACCAACTCAAATTATTCGGAGTTCAAATGTTTGAGTAGTATTCAACTCTGATTAACAATATTTTGTTATCAATTAGTATATGGTTCCACTGGAGCAAGGTGTATTTATACATCATATGGACTCATTCTGTAAGACAGTTTACATGTTTCTGAACAAGGTCTATTTATACATCATGTGGACTCATTCTGTAAGACAGTTTACCTGTTTCTGAACAAGATGTCGGTAATACTGTCCCAGAAATAATGTCAGTTTCCAAAACAGGAAAACATTCTTTACGACAAGAAGTCACAAAAAGGCTCCCCGATTGTTTTGTCTCAGGTTATAATGCTATGTATTCTGATGGTGGAGAAGAAGCAACTAGAAATAAAATGAAAACAAACATAACAGTTATAAGGAAAAGCATTTTCGCTAAATAAAACACTATGAATGGCTGGTTACTGAACTTTAAAATAGGAACCAAAGAAGATAAGGTTAACTAGACATTCATCTGATCTGCTAATAATTATATAACAGACTAAGCTGTTTCGACTATACATAGAGAATAAAATATGTTGTTGTTGTTGAATTAAGCACAAAGCTACACAATGGGCTATCTGTGCTCTGCCCACCACGGGTATCGAAACCCGGATTTTAGCGTGTAAGTCCGCAGACATACCGCTGAGCCACTGGGGGCAGAGAATAAAATATCTTCATAACTTTGTCTATCTAAAGCTTAGCGTTTAATAAAATCTTATCTTTCATCATTAAAGTTTTTCTGCTTTTATGATTATTTTACAATAGAGTAATGTTTTAAGAAAGGAAATTCTGGTTCTATTTATATACCTAGTGAGGAAGCCAGTAATGTAGGGACTTTATTCTCCATGTAAAGTCCAGACAGCTTAGTCTGCTATATAACCAATGTAATATGTCGTTTTTCACTCCTATCCTCTTTTGTCCCTTTATTTTTAAATTCAATAGCGACACTTCATTATTTTCGATTTAGCAATGATGTATTTTCATTATACTTGTTTGTTTAGTTTTTTTTATAAGTACGTACGTTGGTTATCAACTTATAGAGTGTATTGTAAAAACTTCATACATTTTGCATATAATTCTAATAAAATAGATAGTCAAAAATCGTGAAGGCTGTTTTGCTATATTAAGTGATGATAAAACTATTATTACTGTCAGAACTAGGTAGACGTTAAACCTGTTGATGAAAGATGACAATGAACGAACATAATAATCTCGATTTGGCTGTTCGCTGGTTCTCGACCTTGGGATGCTCTGAGTAACTGAAAAGTGTGTGTTTTCTTGTATCAAAGCCACATCAGGCTATCTGCTACTTCTACCAAAAATAGTCGAACTACTGATTTTAGCGTTGTAAATCCAAAGACTTACCGCTGTCCCAGAGAGAGAGGCAGTAATAATACTAAAGAGATAAGTAAAATAAAACAAAAACAAAAGGAAGGACTGAGCTACAAAAAGTAGATCCAAACCTCTGGCTAATGTTTGTTTGTTCTAAACAAAAATAAAATAACATAGAATTTAAATTATTCCGTACAAAAGTAAAGAAATACCACATAGATTTATCATTTCATCAGTTACAAATATCATTTCATCAGTTACAAATATCATTTCATAAGTTACAAATATCATTTCATCAGTTACAAATATCATTTCATCAGTTACAAATATCATTTCATCAGTTAAAATATCATTTCATCAGTTAAAATATCATTTCATCAGTTAAAATATCATTTCATTAGTTACAAATATCATTTCATCAGTTACAAATTAGATTTAAGAGTTACAAGAAAAATGTTTTAAAGCTCCCATTGATAAAAGTAACTGTAATTTTGGTTTCATTTGTAAAACGTTTTATGCATTAATTACGGTAAAAGAAATCAGTAGTATACAAACATTTAAATTTATTAACCATCTAAAAATACAGTAATTAATAATGTTATTGAATATCATAAAAAATTTATCCTAAATCAATTCAGTAAACAGATCTACCTTTACTATATGCTATTTCTAAACTCCATAAATCTCCGATTAAATTTAGATTTATTTCTAGTTCAATAATAATAAACATTATTATACAATAAACTACTTAATATTTTATTTGGTAAAATTACAAATATAGGAGTTAACAATAAAAAATTACAAATATAGGAGTTAACAATAAAAAATTACAAATATAGGAGTTAACAATAAAAAATTATAATGTCTAAGGTATTGTGAACAAGTAAACAATATTCAAAAGTTTGATTTTACCACACTGCACACAAGAATTACATTAAAAGATTTATTTCGTTTGTAATAAATTCATTAATAGAACAGTTTTGTTATCCTTTCACAGTACTGGAAGAAAGAAAATTTATCTCCTAAAATACAAAATATATATTAAGTTTACGCATTAATAATTATTGTATATTTTTCAATAACCAGGTTTTTACACAAGTAACAGGAGTTCCAATAGTAGATAACTATTGTAATTGTATTGTAAATGTGTATCTGTACTTTTATGAGAATAAGTTTCTCGAAAATTATATAGACCCAATTTTTTGCTTTAACTTACAGATATATAGATAATTTAATCAGTATAAATAATCTTGTAATAAATAATGATATAAACAATATTCATCCTGTAGAATTAGAAATAGAAAATAATTCAGTATGTAATTTAGAGGCACATTATTTAGATTTATAAACTAAAATAATTGATAATTATATTAATCAAAATATTTTTGATAAAAGAAAATATTTTGCTATTCCAATATACTTGTTTACCCTCTTTTAATAGTAGTGTATTATATCTTTCTGCTCTAATCATTATAACTGCATAGTTATTCACATTTTATAAAATTTGTAATAAATTACAATATTTTATTATTAATATTAAAATATTGATACAAAATTTAGTATTTAATGGATTTAATAAAGAAACTTTAAATAAAATTATTAAGATATTCTATTGTGAATATAAGAATGTATTAAATAAATATAAAGAAATAAAAAATGAAAGATATTTTACTAAAATTTCAGATAACTATTTTTAGTTGTGAATAAAGTCATTTAAACAACTTGGCACTACTTTATGCGGATGAACACCTTATCTCATATAAAAGTTTGTTTAGACTTAAAAGTGTGAAAATTGATAGTTACAGTAGAATTAATGGAGGATGGTGGAGGTTACACTAGTTAGTTTAGATAACTAATTAGGGCACCTGTATATTAGTATAATTCATCTACTGGGGTACTAATTAGTGCTATACCATCATTATGGATGCGAAGTGCCAGCTTCTGCAGGTAAATTTGTTTAACTTACTCACCCCCAACTGGTGGTGCCTTATGATTATTATTGTTTCATTTATTTATTTTTTCTTCCTTACTTTGGAGAGCAGTAACTTTCCAAAAACTGTTTACAGGCACTCCTCGCTGTTCTCTTCTAATTTCTATTTCTATATAATACAGCCATTAAATGTGATAAAATTGTCTGAATGTTTTGGAAGAATTCTCACTGATAAATTTGTCTTGGATGAAGATGTAGAGGATATTTTTTTTAAACCTCGCAACCCAATTAATGAAGTAACTTAAGATTCTTATAGTGGATCCAAATAAAAAAACACTGGAATAGATTATCTGGTAAAATTCTACAGCTGTGGGCGTCTTATATGGATTGCATTTGATTAGTATTCACACTCTTACCAGCGGTAAGAGAAAGTAATCGAGTCCCAATTTTTGCGTTGTAAACTTACACTTGTCCTACCGGGATACAACTCTGCCACCTCGGAGAGGGAAAAAAATCATTCATCTGTTGAAGCTGCAGTCCAGTATAGAAAATTATTACAAAACGTGGTAAGAGCTGTAATGGAATCAAAGGATATATGGCTGGTATTTATAGGAATCTTGACAACCATGATGCAGACAAAATCTGGATTTAAACCACACATGGACAGTACACAGTATGGTATGTAAGGTTTTAGAATCCAGTGGCAACAGCAAAGACTGGTACAGAAGTAACGAGTAGTAATAAATCAAACACAATAATAGAAAATTTATTTGCAGTGGAAAACAAAGATGAATTGTATACCATATCGTCTGGCATACCTTTCCGAAAAAAATGAAGCGAATGCATTGTGAGCATAAACTATTGGTTAAAAAAAAAGTGAAAGAAACCTCTATACGAAACACGCTTGTCATAAAATAGATTTTTTTTCTATCTGTGAAAAACTCAGATAGAAGGTAAGGAGTTTGTTTTTGAATTTCGCACATAAGCTACTCGAGGGCTATCTGTGTTAGCCGTCCCTAATTTAGCAGTGTAAGACTAGAGAGAAGTCAGCTAGTCATCACCACTCACCGCCAACTCTTGGGCTACTCTTTTACTAACGAATAGTGGGATTGACCGTCACATTATAACGCCCCCACGGCTGAAAGGGCGAGCATGTTTAGTGCGACGGGGATGCGAACCCACGACTCTCAGATTACGAGTCGCAAGTCTTGCCATGCTGGGCCAGAGAAGGTAAGGAGACACACGAATAAAACTGTGGAATACAAGCAGTAAGAAACATGGTTTTGCATTTACTTGTTCATTCCCGACATCAATAAATAAAAGTTGTCCTTTTTCCATCCACTTACCCGTTGTTCCAAACAGTATTGGAACAGCTGATTTCTAAGTGAAGACCAAAAAAATGAAAGTTTATTATCGTCTCACCAAACACCTAGATGGCATAAAAATCAAAACTAACGATTGTCGTTGAAAATGTCAATGCTACGTTCTATTGTATGAAAGAAGCACCTAGAAAGTTAAACCAAATAAGCTGCAAAATCAAAACTGTAAGGTTATCTTTGGCACTAAAATGATATAATTTAATTACGTTAAATAAGCCTGAAAGGATAAACTGTGCCGAGAAATTGATCACCAAGGGTGAGGTCATGTTTCGGGAAGTAAGAGTCAACAGATGAATGAGGTGTCACTGTGTGTGACTGGAACGTGTCGATAAAATACGGAAAACCAAACCAACGTTTATCAAGAAGGTTTGCAATAGTTACAAATAGATGAATAAATTTACTTTCACATTCCACAGTTTTCTAATGTTTAAGCAAAGTAGGTACTAATAAAAATGTTTTTGTTTTGTTTAAGAAGAGTTTTCCTTCAGACGTGTTGTCTAGCTTCGTGCTATTAGAAAGTGAATCTTCTTGAATAGTACATGGTCTGCACGCGTCCATTATTTCTTCATTAGTAATACAAATATAGGGCCTGGCACGGCCTAGCGCGTAATCCGAGGGTCGTGGGTTCGCGCCCGCGTCGCACCAAACATGCTCGCCCTTCCAGCCGTGAGGGTGTATAATATGACGGTCAATCCCACTATTCGTTGGTAAAAGAGTAGCTTAAGAGTTGGCGGTGGGTAGTGATGACTAGCTGCCTTCCCTCTAGTCTTACACTGCTAAATTAGGGACGGCTCGGTACAGTGGGCTAACAACCTACTCACTTAAATATTTATTGAAGAATCCGCAAGCGATTGCGGCGCTGTGTTCCTAGATGGAATCTAATGGTGATAACTAACTATTACAAATATACAGTAGCAAAAGTTTACTTGAAGCCACAATTTCCAATTTTGGTTTTAAGTGAAAGCGACGAAGTTTTTCTGTCCGTAAATAGTTTTGTTCTGTTTCAATTCTGAAAAGGATGTTCTCTTTCCGCCGACTGATTTTTCAAAATCCTTAACTTGAAAGACTCTTTGTCACCATGATGAGGCTTTCTCGAAGATTGCTACAATAAATACTTTTACTGTTTGTGGGTTTTGGGGTTAACCAAAAAATTTAAGGCCATTCATTGTGAATTCAAAATAGTGTGTAATTGCCGAGTTTAAAAGTGTTCATTGCCTAGTTCTCCCATAATGGGAATACATGAAACAAAGGATGAACATTTTGTTACTAAAAGAAAAAGATGCAGTTACTTTGTATGAAGATTCGATCTGTCTCTAGCTGGTATCCTCAAATCCATCTTTCCATATTAATTCTCTAAGTTGGAAAGCGTAAGCATTGGAGAGTTGATATGAATAACTGCAGTGACTAAAATGAAGGAAAGACTAAACACAATAAAATGAAGGAAAGACTGAACACAAGCCGTCTTTGTGTATTTTATGACATAAGAGACAACTGAATCAATGTGTGCACAGAACAATAGACAGAGTCACTATCTAGCTGGCGAAAGCTTTGCTTTAGAATAAGTTTTAGAGAACTGATCATTATATAAAAATTACAATACTGTCAGTTCTCCCTGAATGCACCTGTCATCCACACCATGAGTAAAAATAAGAAAAACAAAGTCTTCAGGTATTCCTAAACCTCTACACAACTGATTTCACTGGAGAACTCATTAATTCTAGATCAAAGTATTCTTCTCCAGGGATACCTTCTACAGGAAAGTTCAGTAACACCAAAAGGGGAATGACTCTTGACAATGTGTGACTAACTCAGTAAGTAAGATCGTGACATTCCACAGTTTGTTGAACATTGCAGGAATATGAAAAAATGTTGACATTTATGAAAAATATAACTTTCCTCTCTCAGCTAATAGGGGAAGAAACATATATATGTTTGCTTATTTTTCAAATACTACACCTATGTCTTACAGGGTGGTTATATACAAAACCCTACATTCACAATGATTAAAAATATATTGTCCGAGGTAAACAAGATTTTGCCAGAGGTATATGAAGAATATAAATGCACCTGTTTATTTGGAATTAAGCATAAAACTACACAATAGACTTTTTATGCTATGCTCACCAGAGGTATCGAAACCCGGTTTCTAGCGGTGTGAGTCTGCAGACATACCGCTTTGCCACTAGGGAGCTACAACTTCGTTTTCAGAAAAATTTGGACTTGATACTGGGTGGTTCAAATCTTTGTTGTATTGCAGACTTAATTTTTTCCCCATAAACCACCATTTCGTTTATTTCCCTTTCAACGTAACGAAACTGGGGGTTAAAATAAAACGTGGGGATCAGGGGACACTATCTATAACAAATGATGCTTCTAGCAACTTTAGTTAGGGAGTGGCCCGGCATGGCCAGGCGGTTAAGGCAATGGTCTCGCAATCTGAAGATCGCGGGTTCGAATCTCCGCCATACCAAACAAACTCACCCTTTGAGTGGTGGGGGCGTTCTAATGTTTCAGTCGATCCCAGTATTCGTTGGTAAAAGAGTAGCGTAAGAGTTGGCGGTGGATGGTGATGACTAGTTGCCTTCCCTCTAGTCTTACACGGCTAGCGCAGATAGCCTTCGATTAGCTTTTCGCGAAATTCAAAAGAAACCAAACCAGTCGAGGAGAGGTTTAAGGTGTTGATTGACTATAAAACGTACTGAAGATTCTCTGTGGAACTTTTTGAGACACGCTGTAGTATGTCCAATACTACCCTAATAAACTTTTTTAATTTAAATGTGTCCAACGCTAGAAACCGCGGTGAGCAGAGCACAGATAGTCAGCCCTTTATGTTAACTTTGTGCTTAACTAGAAACAAACTCAATGAATCTCTGATGATATTTATAAGTAGAGCTGGTATTTTTTTTAGAGATAATCGCTTTAAACAGTTTTATTTTTAATAATCACTCGGCACTTAAAATGATGACAGCCAGTTTTGTTTAAACGTCATCAGTGTGTCCTCTAAATAGCTTCTCCAGATCACACGAGATCTATTCTAATCGGCATGTGTAACGGTTAAGTGGTTAAGCCGGAGACTGCTAAGACTCGGGTATACTTACCTTTAATTTAAAATTAATGATCAGAGGTAGAAGAGTCAGTACCTACGGCCCGTGCAGCTACTCTTAAGCAAATAGGAAAAGTGATTGTCACACTCATATCTCTCGTGCAGCTGAAAGTGCGAATCATAATCAGCGAAACTTCCACCTCTTTATCCGTCTTTTGACTCATTAACCATTAAGGCACGCTTGACCCGATGCTCGTAACATCTATGAACTGGTATATTTTAACAAACATGCTACTGTGACATACACATTTGCGTAATTAAAACAGGTCTAAGTGCTCATCGGTTAAATTCGTCATGACACGTTTTACATTTCACTGCTAATTGACATCAATTTATCTACCAGATGCTTTTCAATGAGATCTATATTTCTTGTGTTGCCCATCTGTGCTCAGTAGAACTATTTCTACGTCTTTATTTGTATTCCATGTTCAGGCGGTAACTTAAAAGTATTTGAAGATGTAAGAATGAAACGCAGTTTAGTAAATGCTGTTGACTTTCGGGTTGATATCTTTGGAGAAGTCGAATCTCAATTATCTCTTCTCTTACATTAAAGCACCTTGGTTTAAAACTATAAAAAAGAAATCATTTAAACCCATCTTGTTTTATAAGAAAGTTAACCTGATTGTAAAATATACGTACATATATATTCAATTTATTTTTCTCCTAACAACACTAACCTAAACAGTCTGCAAAAATTAAACTTTTGAATATAACTTTTTTATGTTAAAACAACGATAACCAAACACACTAACGTACATGCACATTTTCTAATTTCTTTGATATAAAAACTCGAGCTAAAAAATGAAATGATACATTTTATGAGAATGCGATTAGTTGATACAGGGACTTTTCATAAGTTATTTTTTGTTGAACCGACCGCGCAATCGATCGTTTAAAAAAAGCTATTTTTCAGAAGACAAACAATGTTGAAAGTAATCAGAAGTGGTTTTGATCCAAATAATATTTTTCTTTCGGCTTTTAAGATATCTAAAATGTTTAGGAACACTCAGTTATTTAAACATGTTAAAAGTCTAAAAACATAAATAACATTCTCGTTATGCAATAAAACTATCAATTTTTAAACATATTAAGTGATTGATAACATATATATAGCTCTATTTCTGTAACTAAATTATAATTTAAAAACATCTTAAGTATCAAGTAACACACAGTGCTGTAAGTTTATACTTACTATGAGTAATTCATCAGTTTTTAAAAATAATTTCAGTGTTTTGTAACATATATAACACGCTATCTATGTTACTTAGCGTCTAAATACACATATAGTATTCTGTTATTGTGGCTAATTTATCTGTTTTTGAAACACATTAAGTGACTAGTGTTTTAAAGTGATTGACAAATAAAACGATTCTTTTCTGTAGGGATTTCTTATTGTTAGGTACGTTATATATCTTCTACAAAAGTCACGAAGGAACAAGGGGGGACATGTTCATTGTTATGTTAGTTGGAAAGGTAAAGGCAGTTTGAGGAAGATAACGTGCTCTCTAACACAAATTGCCAATTTCCTCTGTTTCCAAGTTCCTTTGAACACACTTTTTGCCTCGTTATTTAGAGTTATTCGAGCTGCTGTTGCCTAGTTACAAACAAAAGCAAGTTAACTACGTTTGCGTGCTCAGCATCCCAACGCAGCCGCCCATATTAAAACAACCCATCTTTCCCTCTCTAAACAGTTCCAGGCCCGTTCTCAGAGTGTGTTGGTTTAGAGGAGGATTAAGACAAGTTTTTGCTACAGTAATATAATCACCGTTTTTAACGAATCTTCCCAAACAAGCTTAATGTGTAACTTCACATACCAGATCGAAGTAACACATATACTCCTTGCATAAGAACTGAAGAACGCACACGTCTCTTAGTGTAATTACTGTACGAGAGAAACAAATATTTATTTACACATTCACTTACAAGCACGCGAACAAGCACATGGTGCGCTAAAATATATACAAATGTTGCACGTTCTTCCCCAAAAGTCAAAGTTAATTTATATTTTGTCTTACATTACTTCAAGGCAACTTTGTTTTTTAATCTTAAGGCGAGATGTTTATTGAAGATACAATCTAAGTTCTTACCTAGATCATTCCCACTTAGTGTACATCAATTAGAAGGTTGAATATTTGAAAACCTTGACAAACATTATCCTTTCAAAACACGCCAGCCTTCTAGTTGTGGCATTAGGTACTGTTTTAATTCAGTTTTAACAACAATTTTTTTCGTATTATTCATTCAGGTTTCTTTTATTTCTCAAATACGGTTACAAGCTAGGACTCAATAGAAACTAAGCACTCGTGATTAGCAACACAAACATAAATTAAGCAAGAAAGGATTGGTTATTTGTTTTACGTGGTACCTGTGTTGTTCGTTCGACATACAGTTTACCATTCAGATTGCTTCACGCAAATTTCTCATAATGTATTTTGAATATGTGTTGTTCCTTGTTTATTTGGCGTACGTTGTCCGTCATTTGTATGACGCATAAATTGTTTATAATTCTTTAATACTTGCCCCCAGTGGCTTAGCGGTATGTCTGCGGACTTATAACACTAAAATCCGGGTTTCGATACCCGTGGTGGGCAGAGCATTGTGTAGCTTTGTGCTTAATTCAACAACAACAACTTTAACACTTTTGTTGTTTATAATTGTTTGCTTCATACGCTGCTTGGTGTTTCTCTGGCTTATAAACTGCCTAAGAGAGAGATTGTTTGTTTGTTTGTTTTGAAATTTCGTACAAAGCTACTCGAGGGCTATCTGCGCTAGTCGTCCCTAATTTAGCAGTGTAAGACAAGAGAGAAGGCAGCTAGTCATCACCACCCACCGCCAACTCTTGGGCTACTCTTTTACCAAAGAATAGTGGGATTGACCGTCACATTATACGCGCTTGGCCATGCCAGGCCACACTGAAGAAAAGAAAGTGATATTGGGGCTCAACTTTCCTGATTACAATATATATACGATTTTGGAGTGTTATTTCTAAAACAAAGTAATTAACTGACGTTAGTTAATATATAAAAAAGACTACGACACTTAATATAAATCACCTTATCACTAAGCACAATCGTGATTAGTTTGTACAGATAGGCCGGGAAAATATGGTCTCAAATATCTCTTATAACAGTTTAAGAGAATTTCATTTTCGAGGTCTTTAAGTGCTCTCAAGAGTTTCAGTTTCACAAAATAAAAACACTGATTGTGCTCATTGTGACATCAGAAGAATTAGCTCAGCAGCGTTTGACTTTGTTGTGATGATTTACACCCCAGTGTTACATGTTACCTTGGGGAATCCAGGAGCAATATTGCGTTTCACTTACTTCAGCACATAATGTTCATCAAGCAAGGCTAAAGCTGCTGCCTTCATAGTGACTGCTATTCATTGTAAAATATTCACTGTTATTGATTAAAACAATAGAAAATGGAAATAAAAATGTTGAACAAAATAAGGATGATATAGTGATGGAAAGTTTATAAACTACAGAAATAAAGCAGTGATGAACACAAGAAAAAACCATATCACATATTTGTATAAATTAGCTGTTGTAAGGCTTCATATAACTATTATTCAACTTAAACTTAAATGTATTCAAACATTATGTAAATTCAACATTCAGTTGTAGCGAAAAGATTTTATTGGATAGATTAGGTTTATTATGTAACGATATTTGTGTATTCATTCCTAACTTGTTTCTATACGTTTTGGAACGCCATCCTTACATTTCTTTTCAAACTTTGTATTACTTTTTTTATTTAAGAATCTTTCATAATTCAGTATTTAAATTCTCTATACATTGCGAAAGGGCCCGGTACGGCCAGGTGGTTAAGGTACTCGACTCGCATAGTTGAATCCTCTTCACACTAAACACGTTCGTTCTTTCAACCATGTGGGCGTTATAATGTGACGATCAATCCCACTATTCGTTGGCAAAAAAGTAGCCCAAGAGTTGGCGGTGGGTGGTGATAACTTTCTGCCTTCCCTCTAGTCTTACACTGCTAAATTAGGGGCGGCTGACACAGATAGCCCTCGAGTAGTTTTGCGCGAAATTATAAAAACAAACAAACTTTGCTATAGATAATAAAGATGGATTTTGCAAAATTCCGAAATATTTGTGTGTGTTTTTCTTATAGCAAAGTCACATCGAGCTATCTGCTGTACTCACTGAGGGGAATCAAACCCCTGATTTTATGGTTGTAAATCCGTAGACTTACCACTGTAGTAGCGGGGGGCTCCGAAATGTTTATCCGCGTCTCTCCTTAAAGAGATAAACTGTGTTGTTTATCATAAATGTTATGATTATTTTTATTATTTCTAGAAAGCAAAAAAAATTTGCGACTTAAGAAAACTTAAGTGATTTGGGGTAATTTTAAAAATGTAGTCAGAACGTGTTCATTACATCCCCAAGTGGCACAATGGTATGTTTGCGGGTTTTGGTACCCGTGATAGGTAAAGTACAGATAGCCCTTCGTGAATCTTTGCGCATAACAACAAACAAACACATCAAGATTTTAAATTGTTGAAATACGTATGTGAGATGCCATGCAATCAATTCAGTGCAATAGATTTTTGCTGTGAAATTAAGTTTATTTGGACAGTGTAATGAGGAAAAGGAATACATTTTTGAAAAATACGAACATTGGTTGTATTGTAAAATTCCAAATGTATTTTTCATATTTATACTGTTTTTTCTCAATGCAGCGAATTGCATCACTTTAGTTTTATTCATACCCTCATCTCCTCCAGCCATGAATCACAAAATCCATGTATTCTCACTCTACTAGAACATTTGAGAAGCCCCTCGACTGAGCATAAAAGAGGCGGTGTTCAGACGCCTTTCTCCCTCATTTGCTTTTCATTCACTCAGTTGGTCACTTCTCCTCGCTTCGCGTAAAGTTAAAACAAAGTCTGATCTCCGTCCTCTCATCATGTCTGCAAAATAAAATTCTATAAAACATTTTTAATAATATTTAAAATTGTATTTCAGCGAATGTAAATTTTCTGTTTCTAATTTTTTTTTAGAAAGATTACTAGAAATGCTGTTGCCTTTTAATTAATTAAAATCCAAAAGTACACAAATCGCCTGCACGGTTTCTGCTGCATTTGGGTGGAAAAATATTAGAGTTTGAGAAGGAGATACATCATATAAAAATAATAAAGGTAGCTCACTACCATATTTTTGGGTGTAAAATTGGTGGCCAAGAAAAACCTTAGGCTTTATGTGTGTGTTGTACTATTTTTCATCACTAATGTTTCTGGATATTCTTATAAAACTAAAGAATACATTGAATATAGAGATAATAAATCTGCAAGGGAACCTCATGAGAATGGTTTTCCAGTGCCATATCAACCAGATAATTGGGAAAAAAAACGACATTGAATCATCTCGATTTTTTTCATCTATTAATTTTAGCCTTGTGGATCTTCAACATAATTTGCCTCATCTGTTAACACCCAAACAGCTAGCTAACTGATCTGATTTGTGACTAGTGTCTGTCAGAATTTCTCAGCTTCGGTTTACAACACTGGTACAAGAGTTTCATTAAACCAAAGTCATGATAAAAGTTTGCTTCTCACTAAAGGTACACATAAAATACTTTGTATTTCTTTACAAATGTCATTTACTAATGAAAGAATTTGGTACTGAGATAAATATTTAATGAGAAAAAACTTACTGTCTAGAAGTCATTCAAAGTGGATTGTCAAATCTTTTTTTAGAAAATCATGAAGATGAAAACTATGCTTAAGGCACTCGACTCGTTATCCGAGGGTCGCGGGTTCGAATCCCGTTACACTGAATATGCTCGCCCTTTCAGCCGTGGGGGCGTTATAATGTGTGGTAAATCCCACTATTCCTTGGCAAAAGAGTAGCCCAAGGGTTGGCGTTGGGGGTTGATGACTAGCCGCCTTCCCTCAAGTCTTACACTGCTAAATTAGGGACAGCTAGCGCAGATAGCCATCATGTAGCTTTACGTGAAATTCCATAAAACAAACAAACTTTGATGATTGGTGATATGCTCGAGAACCACAGGAAAATGAGGTTTAGGATGTCATTGATGATATTTCTTGCACTCCAATTTTGACTTCTTTATGAACGATTTCGGTTCAGTGAGCAATGGGCAAGATGAGTGTGTCCACCAAGAACGATGGACTCCTACGATGTAGGAGGATTACTGCTGGTTCTCGCAATATGAAACTGAGAACACTCACAAATGGTGCAATAATTCAAAAGGATATTTTGTAACAGAACATAATACCGTGATGAATGTTCTGAAGAAAGCCTGAATATATTTTCAGGATATAATCTTATTATACTCATTGTTGTTGTTTGCATAAACAACTGGTATTGCTATTTATATTCATTTACGAACATTAAGTATAATTTTTTTTTAATAAAGTTGATATTTTTGCGATATACAAGAATATTTTGAATAAATTTCTTATAACTTGAAAACTAGAGGCGATCAGTAACATTCAACATAATTTGTAGAATCAGTATCATCAAGTTGGTCAGTAAATCAGTTGCATTTTTTTCTAGTTGTAAATAATTTTGTTCAATGTTGTCAGAGCTCGCATTTCCTTGAGCACATCGATCGCTAACTGATGTTATCGTTTACGTATAGAGAGTTTCACAAGTTTGGAATAGTTTGGAAATATAGAGAGTTTCACAAGTTTTCACGGCTATGAGAAACATTTTGAACAACTGATCATCAACCCCTTCTCAACCCTTAAATCGTCTGGTTTTTCTAAAATAGGAAAATATAGTGTTAAGAGAAAAGAGTAAAAAAGCGTTTTCCAAATAATAGGAGAAACCTCTACTCAATGTTTGTTTGCTTTTTTTAGTTTCGCGCAAAGCTACACGCTGTCTGCGCTAGCCATCCCTAATATAGCAGTGTAAGACAAGATGGAAGGTAACTAGTCATCACCACCCTCCGCCAACTTTTGAGCTACTCTCTTATCAACGAATAGTAAAATTAATCTTCACATTGTAACGCCCCCAGAGCTGAAAGGGCGAGCATTTTTGGTGTGACGGGGATTCGAACCCGCGACTCTCAGATTACGAATCCATCGCCTTTATCAACTGTCCATGACCCGAGCCTCCCACTCAATGTAAAGACCTAGATAACTAATGTAAAATTACTTTCCGTGCTACGAAATCAGTTCCTACTGATGTTTGATGGCACCCTGTGCGACATGAAAATTCGTTCCTCAACCCATCTAGTTGGTTGACTTTGTTAGTTAATTCGGCAAACGGCGCCCTTTCTCTTCGAGTTAGAGCCCTATGAAGAAGTACCTTTTGCACTGTCCAAAGTGCAACTCTACACGAAATAATGGTACTTCCCATTATATCCTGCTTGCCGACAAGCCATTCAGTACACAGTGAAGGTTTAGTTTAACTGGACTGTGTTTTATTATTTCACTCTTGAAACGTCCATTTTCTTCGAAATACAAATTTGGTATCTGTTAAACGCGGGATAGCCCTGTGGTAGAGTTATGCATATAGCTGGCAAACCAGGCTCGAATTCCTCTTATACTAGCTAGTGTTTTTCGCATTTTAAGATGTGAATGTGTTATAAGACCGATAGTAAATTACCTAACTTATCTAGTTGGTGGCTGAGTGTCTGCCATTAATCTGGTCAGTCGTTAAAAATTAGGAACACCGGCATGTAGGCTTAGCAGCTTCATTATAAATACAACTAGAAACATCCCATGGCAACTTCTGGTGGCTTATATTACTAGAAAATGGGTTCCGATACTCATGGTGGATAGAGCAAAGATATTCTTTTGTGTAATAATAAACAATAACAACCACAAATATGCATTTATATGTAAACTTTTCTGTTATTAATAGTCATGTTCTTATTTTAACTGTTTTTGTTATTAATTGTCATGTTCTTCTTATTTTAGTAACCCATTCTTTTATATATTTAATCCTACAATTACCGATATGAGGTCTATTTCAATTTTCACAAACTTTTCATGGCCTGGCATGGCCGAGCGCGTTAAGGCGTGCACTCGTAATCCGAGGGTCGCGGGTACGCGCCCGCGTCGCGCTAAACATGCTCGCCCTCCCAGCCGTGGGGGTGTATAATGTTACGGTCAATCCCACTATTCGTTGGTAAAAGAGTAGCCCAAGAGTTGGCGGTGGGTGGTGATGACTAGCTGCCTTCCCTCTAGTCTTACACTGCAAAATTAGGGACGGCTAGCACAGATAGCCCTCGAGTAGCTTTGTGCGAATTTCCAAAAACAAACAAAAAAAACAAGCATTGTATTGCTTGTAAATCCATGTTTTGATTGGTTATATGATTCATAGTAACACACGGGTCTCACACAAAATTGACATAAAATACCATCAGTATCTTAATTGAGATCAATTAGGTTTTACACAGAAAACTTGCAAATCTTCTAAACCTTAATTTTATTAATTGCTCGTTTTAATTTGAACAAGACTTTTCATATTTTGTTCATACTGATTTTTATTCTTCACACACGATTATTAGCTGACACACAGACAAAACTAATTATTCCTGATTTATTAACAGAATAAAGTAAGTGTTCTTGTTTTATTAGCAGTATAAGCCTAAAGTAAGTGTTCTTGTTTTATTAGCAGTATAAGCCTAAAGTAAGTGTTCTTGTTTTATTAGCAGTATAAGCCTGAACAATAAAATATTTAAGGCATTATTTATTTATCTACATATACATTTTCTTGTTATTAAACGCATCTCTTGTTTTCGTTTCCTTCCCATTACAGCGACCCATTATTCTGCACATTTAACCAACAATTATTTTTCTGGGATGGGAAACACTTTGTCAAGCTGTTTATGCAGCACACTGCTTATGACTTCATATTGCAGCGCGAGAAGTTGTATCATGTCATCATGAGTAGTGTATAAACACACAGGATTAAAAGTAATTATGAAAACAGTGGATCCAATGAGTATAAAATGCAAATTATGGGATTTCTACCCTTCTGTTACATAAAAATAAATTACGTGACAGGACATGTGTACGTAATTTGCCCTGTGATTGTCTGTAATTCGACCAATTAGGCAGTATCGCATTAATGTACTTAAAACAAAAGAACAGGCAGTCATACTATTACCAACAGCAGTGTGATGTATATCCATGTAGAAATGAAAGATTAGGTTACACATTATCCGAAGTTTAGTTGTTAGGTTGGAGCTGCATGTAATACGAAAAAGCAGTAATCTTAGTAACAGAAACGGTCGAAGCAGACAGTACAAAGTGATGTTAAGTATGTCAGTGTTTTTGGTTGTTTTTTTTATGATGGTCCAGTAGAAATTTTGTCAACTATCTAACTGCAGAAACAAGTATGAATGTTATCCTCATATCAATAGGACAGGCGTTTGCTCCTCAATGGATCTGTAGTTGCTCATAAAACACCGCTTAGGAGAGATAACCAAATTTACAGGCTGAAATATGCATCCGATTTTAAACATTGGAATGAGAAAAGCTGAAGAAAAGTTCATAGATGTACTTTAACTCAAATTCTGGCGATACGCAGCGATAGTTTTTCTTATGACATTCAATTCTATTCTTCTACAAGGATGGTAAGTACAACTCAGAGTTACACCTCAGTCAGTGGTGTTAGAAACATGTATAACACTGATGGCGCCCTGACCGCTGAAAGGTATAGGTGAATTTTTCTATGCCATCTCATTTCCTCGGGAACAGAAACCGTTAATTAGAAATTAATTCATCTTCTGACAATAGTGCCCTTAAACATGGTACAGGAAATGTAGTAAATTATATTTGGAAATAAAAGGGGGGATAAGGGAACATTTTCAACAATGGCTTGGTTTAAATAAACTTCCAAATATAAAAATATTATTAAAGCTGTGTAGGCTTAAATGGAAACAGAGAAGGTCAAATGAGAGCAAAACCGCATGACTGAATTTTATGTAGTTATACACTTGGAACAATGTTTCACAGTCATACACACAAACAAGATAATGTAAAAGTTACCGGAAGGTGAGGGAGACTAAACTGCATCATGAGACTTGAACATGCTACTTCTATGGGGATCATGGTGTGAGGTCCCCTCCCATAAAATGTGTTATTTACATACTTAAAGTGGACTAATCCCTTAAGTATTTATGTTAAAATATAAATGTTTAATATCGTATGACAGCTTTCAACTTATTAACAGATACTAACATGCTGTCACTAGGCACACACTTGAAGTAACCACGTCCCACCTGCTCCATGGTTCCTCCACCTGTCATTAGTTTCTAAACTTAAGGTGACATAAAAAGCTGAATTGTTTTATTCATAAGCAAAAACAAAGTATTACAGAGAGATGAGTATATATTAAATAAAAGTGACTTTGGAACCTCATTATATTGTTACATTCCATGTCATCATTACATCCATTTATGCTCTATCTGACCACTTTCACAATTGTCTAAAAGTATAATTTTCATTACAAGACATTCTGCCATAAAATTGTTATATTCAAAGCATACCATAGGTGCTGTATCTAGCAATTTGACCAGTGTATCGTAGTATGGAATAGAATGAACACTGATTTCATTCTCAAGCTTCTCTATATACGCAATGGTTGAACGGGAAGTATGCCTGAAAGCCCTATACAGGTGAGCTCATAGCCTGTTGGCCTCGTTCTTGTACAAAGCCACTATTTCTGTGCTATTCAAGGGATACAGAATAATGTTATGATATAGTGATTTTACCTTGACATATGTATAAACTCTTCTGATCCCTCCCTAGATTAGGCATATGAAAGATTTTGAAACATGCAATTCGTGTATTATTTTTGGATGTTTTTCACTCATTAGCAGACAGTCAATGACATGAGACTTTATTACAACATATGTTTCGTTGACTGTCACCACATACTTCTCCTTAGCTAAGCAGTGTTCATATAGTTCTCTGCAGTTGAGTTTCTTTTTGTCCCCCTAGTGGCTCAAGGGTAAACCTAAACGGTTACAACGATAAAATGAAATTTCGATACGGATAACCTATTATGTAGCTTTGTGCTTAACAACGACCAAACAAACAACTTTTTTCCGAATATCGTGGAATCAACTTATTTCATTTTTCAGATGGAAATCTTTATTGACTACCTTCAGTTGCTTTGGTCACGTGAATGGATTTTGCCACTAACATCTATGTTCATTGATTCTCATATTACTTGTATATCCATAAAAGTAGCACTATAAGTAGTTGTTGATACATAAGGTTACTGAATGCCATCACTTTCATGAATATTATATGACCATACTTATATAGATATAGTATTGGAAGTAATTATGGACACAGTGGATCAATGGAATACTTACAACCATGGCTTGACTTGAACAAACTCTGAGGCTGAATGGAGGTTAACGAAAATTGAGAATAAGAAAAGGCAACCGAACAACAAGACTGAATTGTGTCGAATGGAACAATTCCTAAATTGCTTGTGGAAGAAACCCCAATATTATGGCTTGCAAAAATGAATAAAATTAGTAAAACAGCTGCACTAACCACGGGTATTGAAACTAAATTTCTTGTGTTTCAAGCTCTCAGACTTACCGTGAACCCAATGGGAGTAGAAAAAAGGTATATTTACATGAAAGTTATTGTACTTCAATATGATATTGACGACATAATTTCTGAAGCTTTGAACAGCTACGGAAATTTATTGGTAAACATTTCTCAGTTACTATATAGAACCTATTTTAAAACGATGTGTCTAAAAGCATCATCTGTTCCGTACAGTGTTTACTGTTTCTCGAAACATCCTGTAAACTGATTTGTTTTTCATTCAAATTACCACATTATCTGTTTCAAACGGTGTTTACAGTGTCTCGAAACATCCTGTAAACTGATTTGTATTTTATTGAAATTACCACATTATCTGTTTCAAACAGTGTTTACAGTGTCTCGAAACATCCCGTAAACTGATTTGTATTTTATTGAAATTACCACATTATCTGTTTCAACCAGTGTTTACAGTGTCTCGAAACATCCTGTAAACTGATTTGTATTTTATTGAAATTACCACATTATCTGTTTCAAACGGTGTTTACAGTGTCTCGAAACATCCTGTAAACTGATTTGTATTTTATTGAAATTATCAATCTTGTATTGTAGTGAGAGAGATAGAAATAAGAAGAATTAATATGGTTCTGGCTTTATAGAAATAAAGATCTGAATGTGTAGGGTAAAATGGTTGTGAAACACTCCTCACCGTTTCTATACTTTTCTGAATAAAACCTGTGATTATGAGTCTGGTGAAGCTCAGCTTCCCTTCAACAAGGAGTTTTTAAGGCATAATTTTGTTAAAAAAGGGAATTATTTTTAAATAACTGGATACAACGTTTTGCAAGTTTCTGTCTAGTTGGTTCTGATGACCCAGTTTTGTCCTTATTCTTTTGCTTTCATATGTTACTGAGAACAATGGATATTCCTATTTTGTAAATTCTAAATTTCTAATTTGGAGGCATATTTATGAGCTCAGTATTTGAATATTTTGCGTTGGAAAGAGCTTGGCACGAACCCTTCCGGAATGCGATCAATGTCAGATGGTATCACACCACTTACACAAAATAACGCTAAACAGAAACAATGTCAAAATGTAGTTCTGATAGACGCATTCCATCGTGACCTGCTGAGCTTACTACGCGACTGACTAACTTGCTTTCTCAAAATCGTTTTATTATACGTTATTCAACCTTTGTAGTTCATTACATGAATTATTCAATTTTTATTTTATATCTTTTCTATTTCTGGCATGGCCAGGTGGGTTAAGGCGTTCGACTCGTAATCTGAGGATCGCGGGTTTGAATCTCTGTCGCACCAAACATGCTTGCCCTTTTAGCCGTGGGGGTGTACAATGTGACAGTCAATCCCACTATTCGTTGGTAAAAGAGTAGACCAAGAGTTGGCGGTGGTGGGGGTGATGTCTAGTTAAATTAAGGACGGTTAGCGCAGACAGCTCTCGTGTAGCTTTGCACGAAATTACAAAACAAATACCTTTTCTAATATAATAAATTGACCATTTAGTTTTAATTGGTCACTGTTATGACTTCTATGTGTGTGACCTGTGAGTATCCATAACTCTAATACTACAATAAAACTGATCTTGACAGCTACTCTTTTATAAATAAATGATGATATTAGCACAGTAATATATATATACGAATGTGTTCAAATTGGTAGGCTAAATATTCTACAGGCGTCAAAGAATAAATTTTATATTCTTCACTTTTGAACGAAAAAATGAAACTTTTACGGAGATATGTCTATATATATATAATCATGTCAAGGGACATTTCGAATGAGCAGAAGAAGGCAAAAAGAGAAAGCTTTAGTTAAATAACTACAAATATTCTATTGTCTGTTCTTTAGGGAGAAAATAACAGTCATTAGAATTTGATTAGAATTAGTCGTTCTACTGCCAGCTGGGTTGCTAAGCAGTGGCATGAATCTAACAAATTATGGTTGGTTACATCCACCCTTTTCTGATTTAATCAACCTTCGAATATTGTAACTCAAAATATAAACATATTGCGGTTACTTGTTGAAGAAAAGAATGAAATAAAATATGCAAGGCATGTTAAAAAATAACAGACAGTGAAAGACAATTGTCCATCTATCTCAAGTGACGTCAGTGAAACATTCTTGTGTCCACTACTTTGATTACTTTTCGAATTGTGCTGTGGAAAAAAGAAGAAACAAACAGTCAGAAAACGGTAAAGGTATACAGATTACTGAATGACTCCTGCAAAACTGAAAACCAGCCAACGAAACTTATAATTTAACAAAAAAGAAACATTCGTTTTACGTTTACTCAGAAATTCATCTTCTACACAAGTTAATTAAAAGAAATGTTTTCTCGCTTCGTGGGCAGAAACGAAAATAACTTTAATCTGGTCTTCTAACAACCGTTTACCGAACTCGTTTCCATAGAAACGCTAATGCAGTTCTGACAACCATTTACTTCTAAATTGAATATTGGAAGAGAAACTTCTTCTTAAGATTTTTTAATAACTAACTAGAAGAGTTGAAATTCAAGTTTTCGAAATATTTCTAAGTCATGTTCGTGTGTAGAAACTAGATGTTCGCGAATTGAAAAAACAAATTCTTAAAGTCTAAATAAAAAGAAAACGCATGAAATGTAATTCTTGATACGGTGTACCATAAATAATTACGTATTTGTATGTTTATTATTTGTCACAAAATTATACGTTACTGTGCCCACCACGGATATAAAAACCCGGTTTTTAATGCTATAAACCTTCAGACTTACCACTGTAGCACTGGGATGGGAGAGGACATATATTTAAATAAAAATATTTATACTAAAATATAAAAATCACAAAATAATTCTCGGAATTTTGTTCTTGTTTATTACCAAGCACAAAGTTACAGAAAGGAATATCGGTGCTAAGTTCACCACGGGTATTGAAACCCGGTTTTTAGGAGCATAAATCTGCAGACATACCAACGGATGGCTGAGGGAAAGGCTAGAGATTGTGGAAAATTATTAAGAAACTGGTGGTAGGCATTTCTCGATTACAATATATAATCTATTTTAAAATGAAATGTTTAAACACATAATCTATTTTTAACAGTGTCTCGAAACATCTTGTAAAGTGATTTGTATTTTATTGAAATTACCAATTTCGTGTTGTAATAAGAGAGAAAAATAAGAAGTATTAGAGTAATACTTACTAGTTTTATAGAAATAAATATATGGATGTGGAGTGTAACATGGTTTTGAAACATTCCGCGTCGTGTTGATATTCTTCTGAATCAAACGTGTGATTATAAGTTTGCATTTGATAAAACTAAGTTCCCTAAGACAAGGGATTTTGAGATATAATCTTGTTAAAAAAGGGGATATCTTTATAATCGCCCTGCGTGTGTGAGCAACACTTGTGAGTTTTCAGAAATTATTAGGGTAACGACGATGTCCCCAGTGGCTCAGCGGTATGTCTGCGGAGTTACAACGCTAAAAACCGCGTTTCGATACCCGTGGTGGGCAGAGTACAGATAGCCCATGGTGTAGCTTTGTGCTTACTTTAAAACAACTCTTTCTATTTTTAGGGGCCCAGCATGGCCAAGCGTGTTAAGGCGTGCGACTCGTAAACTGAGGGTCGCTGGTTCCCAACCACGTCGCGCCAAACATGCTCGCCCTTCCAGCCGTGGGGTCGTTATATGTTACTGTGAGTCCCACTACTCGTTGGGTGGTGATGACTAGCTGCCTTCCCTCTAGCTAAACAGCTAAATTAGGGACAACTAGCACAGATAGCCCTCGAGTAGCTTTGTGCGAAAATTCAAAACAAACAAACAAACGACGTCTTACTTTCGTTTAACGAAAATGTTTAACAGTCGTTGCTTCTCTTCAGCAACCAGCAATAAGATTTATAAAAAGCCATCGGACTAAAGAACAACATCAATCAGCGGTTAATTATGATTTATTAGCATCGTAAACTCCAAAGAAACATTATAAAATAAACGGATAGATATTACAATATATTACAGTTGGTTGAATGTACGCACACACTTTCCAACATTATAACCCCCCAGTGGCTCAGCGGTATGTCTGCGGACTTACACGCTAAAATCCGGGTTTCGATACCCGTGGTGGACAGAGCACAGATAGCCCATTGTGTAGCTTTGTGCTTAATTCAAAACAACAACAACAACCGCAGATAATGTCTTTATTTTTGTTACACGATTTGAAAAATGGATGTTTTGTGCAGATAGTGTATTTTCAGTTCTCCACAAGAAGACATGGAAATTACAAACAAAACTGAATAAACTTCCGCGATATAGTTTTTGAAGAAGATTTTTCAATTTTATCTTTGGAACGAGCCTTTAATCTTTAAATGTATTTATCTTTTAACCTTTCATCATTTCTTAACCTTGGGAATAAACATTGCACCGAATAAAAATGTACGAATATTTTCTATTTTAGTAAATAGAGTATGACGTGAAGCTAATCAATATTTACGTTAACGAACGTTGTAACATATGTTAAAGTCTGTATTTATATTGAATAACATGTTGTTGGTTTTCCAGTGTTCGTTTGGAGTTTACAGTCTGTTAAAATACTACACTTACATCATACAAAAAAGTGTGCCAATTTTTGTTAGGACTTCGCAAGTTACTGATGATAATGGATTAGACTAATTTGGAGTATCGGTCGTCTTTTGATCACGTATTAAGAGGTGTAAAAGAAGTGAGAATAGGGTCATATGCTTGTAGTTATAGACAGAATTCAGAACAATATTCTAAAATTCTGCTTAATATTGTCATGCCTGCTTTATTAAGTGTTATTAATTTCTTAGCATCCTACCAGAGGTATATATAGCTAAATGTTAGGTCAGTATTTACATACATTTTATTAAAGTTCTCTGTAACTTTATTCAAGGAATCTGAGAGTCATGTACATGTATCAAGATATAGCTGAAGACAGTTGTCTTTAGGATGTACTGTTTGTGCAACGTAGTAAAACTTCTGTAATTGTTTAAGAAATAAAGCAAAAATTACAGAAGTTTGATTACAAACGTTAGGACACTGAAGACCCGGGAGGTGTCTTTCCTTTGATTAAATTTCGTTTTTTTAAAGTCTTGTAAGTAACGTCTAATATCCTATCAAAACACCACAGTAATGTTACGTAAGTATTAATACTCTCAAAACACCACAGTAATGTTACGTAAGTATTAATACTCTCAAAACACTACAGGAATGTTAAGTAAGTATTAATACTCTCAAAACACCACAGGAATGTTAAGTAAGTATTAATACTCTCAAAACACCACAGGAATGTTAAGTAAGTATTAATACTTTCAAAACACCACAGGAATGTTAAGTAAGTATTTATACTCTCAAAACACCACAGGAATGTTAAGTAAGTATTAATACTCTCAAAACGCCACAGGAATGTTAAGTAAGTATTAATACTCTCAAAACACCACAGGAATGTTAAGTAAGTATTAATACTTGTTCCTTTTAAAGTTCTAAGTTCTAAAATTTGTTTTTGGTGAATATATTTAGATCTTTTGATTATGAAATGAGTTTTTTTGCTTATATTCAGTTTAACGCTGCTTATTTTCAAAAGCAAGAAGGACAAGGCTGTAATATATATATATATACACACACACATACATATATATATCTTGAGCAAAAAAAATATTTAACTACATTCCAAGTAACGTCAACACCAAAAATAGAACCAAAACGATGCTAAAAATGTGTCTGCGTACTGAAACAACACTGTTGTCATATTAATAACATTACTAAGGTAGCTTATGACAGACAGACGGATGGACAAATAAGCCAACCAATAGATATAATGTATGAAAGTAAATATAAAGGAAAATTCAGTCTTGGTTCAGGAAGGTTTGAGAGCGGTCGGGCTATGGCTAATTTCTGCGGGTTTGTTTGTTTGTTTTGAATTAAGCACAAAACTATACAATGGGCTATCTGTGCTCTGCCCACCACGGGTATCGAAACCCGGATTTTAGCGTGTAAGTCCGCAGACATACCGCTGAGCCACTGGGGGGCAATTTCTGCGGGATTACAGCACTCTAAATCATTAGAAAGTTATTAGAATGAGCAGCCACCTATCTTCGTTCAGCAGTATAAAGACGACAACAGTCGTAATAGTTGTGAAATGTTGTAATACGATTGAAGAAAACAGATTAAAAACTATTTGATGCTGATTTAAGTTTATTTGAGTTAGATTTGGAAACGTTTTGCTTGGATTGAAAGAGATGGTTGGTTGTTTCATAGCAAAGCCTAATTAGGTTATTCGCTATGTCCATCGAGATGAATCAAACCTCAGATTTTAACAAGGAGACGGACTGAAATGGAATGAAAAATAGTATTTTGATGTTGTGCGCAAGTGTTAATTGGCTGGAGGTAAAAACTGAAGAACCATATCCTTTACAACATTGCACCCAGTAATTCCGTTAAAAAACACATCGTAAAATAAATCGATCTTGACAACATTATTTGCCGCTACGCCGTATCGTCTTAATTTCATCACTGTCCAAAGCGATGAAATATTGAGGGATTGAGCAGCGACTTATGTTATGACCCTTTACTCATTTTGACTGACAACAAATTTTTCGCGACAAGAATGTAAATCATTTTATATTGTTCATTAACTTCAGGCCTAGCTTATCTCCTTTTGCATATGCTTTAAAGCACTTTTATAACAAACTTCCGACTTCCACGACGCTGCTACGTAGACAATAACTTCTCAACCGACCATCTGTGGTTTATAAAGGCCAAAGATGAAATTGTTTCCTAACTTTTAATCAAGAGATGATAAGTCGTACGGTATAATTCAACGTAATTTTAGCATCCAAGCGAGCGAACTTAAAACTTCTGAAAATGACCGACTGTTGTTGCCCGATGAATATGTAAATATGGCCAACCCACAGTGCTATTTTCTATCCTCTTAACTATGTTTCAAGTATTCTTAATAATTAAATAAAATTCGTACAATAATCAGTAGTTTTTAAATGTTTAGACTAAAAAAAGTTGAGTGATTTAAGTGTAAAAACTTCAACGATTTAATTATCATTGATTTCGAACGTCTTCAAGGTAAGCGAAAGCACAGAACTAATTATTTTCGGGAAGTTTCTTTTTTGAACAAATCTTGCAAATGTTGCCTTATCATATTTTCTTCTGCCTGAGCTGCTTTCAACTTGTTGCCGCATGGGAAATAATCACGTACCTCCTACGTGTTCACGCTCAACAGTACGTCACAAAAAATAACCTGAATTATTTCATTTGCTTGAGAAATGTCAGGGTTTTCTTTCTGTTTTATCTTTACGTGTGCATTTTGCTTTCCTCTTTGCTGAGTAGTTTTCCATTGTTATACACTTGCGGGTATATTTATATAGTTGCATAAACAAAACCACATACATACATTAAAATCCATGTGTATACATTAATTACTTAATATTTTGCCTTATGTTGTCACTTTGTAATAAACAATACAAATAAAACACTGTTAAGCATTAGACCAGTGTTTTCCAACCAGTGAATAGCGACGTCCTCTAACTCGAAAAAGTTTTCGTTGTGCTACCCTTTCACAATATAAAAATTTTCGCAAATGATTTCGAATTTCCCATAAAAAAGCTCCCCACCACCAGTGCATACATCCTGGAGGGCGAACCTCATAGTTTGGAAAACACATCCCAGATGGTTAAAGCACTCAACTCGTAATCCGAGGATCGCGGATTTGAGTCCCCGTCGTAACAAACATGCTCGCCCTTTCAGCCGTGAGGGCATTACAATGTACGGTCAATACCCCTATTCGTTGGTAAAAGAGTAGCCCGAGAGTGGGCAGTGGGGTGGTGATGACTAGCTGCCTTCCCCATAGTCTTATAGTGCTAAGTTAGGGACGGCTAGCGCAGATAGCTCTCGTATAGCTGTGCGCGAAATTCAAAACAAACCAAACCAACTAATGATGTAGCCTTTTTAGGAGTGCTGCTATCGGTTAAGACAAGACTTAAACAAATAACATTAAAATAGCTTAATACATATTCACATATTTGTGTCCAAAATAAAACAGTCTGAAAAAAGAAAATATTCCTAAAAGCGTATATAAAGCATTAATACATACATACATACATATATATATATATATATATATAATTGTAAAATGCAGATATTTCTCTGCTTCAATGTGTTCGGAAAACTGTTCCATAAATGGACCATGATTTGTGAAACATTGTTTGACATGTATTTACAACACTCAGCTATGCTGAATACAGCCACTGATAAAGGAAAACTGAAGACCAAATATATACTAGTGGGAAATTTTCATAATTATTTAAACGAATGCTTGCGTATGAATCTACATGCAGTTAGCGTGTGGTTACCTTTAATTCTTTAAATCATTAATAGATAGTTTGAACTTCTCAGAACACAGCATGTTTTGCAACACTTATAAACAACTGAGATAAACCACATTAAATTATTTAACTTGAAGTTAGCAGACAACGTAGGTTGCTATAGCAACTGTATTCACTCTTCTCCACTTTGAATCTTAGAGCTCACGTCTTCTAACAGAGCTGTGAGAGTATTACCATTGAGAGTCACGTATTTGCACGTGTTATAAGAAGCAAGGCCATTATTGAACAATGATAAAATCTAACTTGTTTAGCGAAGCCAGTGGCGGGTGTTGAAGATGTGGATTATGAGTTAGTAGCATCTTATTCCCCATTTTTGCTCTACACGCTTTGCTTAGTAAAACGTTGCAAATTAGCCTTTCATAAAACATCCGCTATATTGTTTCTGTTTCAGATATTTATATTTCATATACTTTTCATATTTCATGGTAAGCAGACCTGTTAATATAAGAAGGAGGAAGGCTTAACGAAAACGTTTTATTAAAACATTTGGATGCGCCAGCTTCTAAAAAGAACAGAAACCACATTTTGTTTATCACAGCAATTTCCTATTTAATTAAACGTTATATGAAAATTCGATGTGAGTTAGAGACACGAAAACAACACTGGGCTAAGATTCTTAAAATAGTTTTTATTTCTTCTGTTCCTCCGTTGATAGCTGCAAATAAATAATTTCATTTCTGTTACACCAATTTTACACCAAGCAAGATTTTGTTAATAACCATAACGACCATAAAACAGCTGTAAGTCCAGGGTGTTCGGAAAGTCACTGTGCACTTATATATTTATTAACAGGCATGTTTCAATATAGAATACAGGAGATAAATATGAATGACAATTATAAACAATGTTGAAAGTAACCCTTGTTGGCACTTTGGAATTTTGTTTTTAAACACCGCTGTAAGGTGCTGGCTTGAAACAGACTAAATGAATGCTGTTACAAAACTGCACAGTGACTTTCTGAACACCCTGTAGCAAAGAAGTAATGTCATTCCCGACATTTCTTGTATCAGTGGTATGAAGGAATAAATATATATCACACCAACACATTAATGGTGTTGTAGGAATACTTTTTGCAGTCAAAATTGTATTTTAATAGCCTTTCATATAAACATTTTATTTTTGTGTTCCACTTCTATCGAGATTCCCAAGTGTGTTAAGGCGTTTGACTCGTACCTTAATCACCTTAATTCTAGTCAGCAAATTATCTACCAAGCCAATCACAGAAAAATATCATATGTCTATTAATTTTGTTTATTTTCACTTGGTGCACACAAGGCATCAAAAAAGTGTTTGATGAAAGATAATGAATAGTTCATAGTTTCATGAAAAATTAACGATGGAAATAGAAATAAACAGGAATTTTCCTTTTGAGCCGTAAATTACTTAAATACGTAAATTATGTAAATACATTTAAATAATTTTAAAATTATTTTATCTGTTTTCATTGTATGGGGCCTGGCATGGCCAGGTGGTTAAGGCACTCTACTCGTAATCCAAGAGTTGCGGGTTCGAATCCCGGTCGCACCAAACATGCTCGCTCTTTCAGCCTTGGAGGCGTTATAAAGTTACGGTCAATCCCACTATTCGTTGGTAAAAGAGTAGTCCAACAGTTGGCGGTGGGTGGTGATGACTAGCTGCCTTCCCTATAGTCTCACATTGCTAAAGTAGGGACGGCTAGCTCAGATAGCCATTGAGTAGCTTTGCGCGAAATACAAAACAAACAAACAATCCTTCGAGATTCCAAAGCCTGATAATAAATGCTGCGTCACAACATCGTTACAACCTTAGTTTTTCCGTTAAGTATGATATATTGAGTTGTTCGCTACCTTAAGTATCAGCAAATTGTATTTTAGGGAAAGTAAAGCAGAAGTCTTTGGCACTATAATAGACTATTTAAAATCTTCATGTCTTTAATTAAGAACATTATCGATGTTAAAATTTGATAACATAAGCTTTCATCCTAATTAACTTTAAACTGGAACAACTTCTGTTTATCAACAGGGTTTATAAATAATCGTGTGCAGCTATTACTCATTCTTTATTAGCCTGATGGAGGTAGAAACTGATTTCTTTCGTAGTAAAGTAAAAGATTTAACGTATACAGACCAACAAATAAGTCACATTCGGTGAAGAATGATATATAGTTACAAGTCTGTTAGTTCTGGTGAAAACAAAACAAAACTCTCTAACATAATTTTTCCGTCACAATAAGCAGTTTAGTAAAATTGTACAAATATATTTATAAAGCATAATGTCCATATTGATTTAGTACCGGCCTACTGTCAAAACAGCAAAATTTATTTTTATGCACGCTTAACTCTAAAGCTCCACTAATGTGAGTATCAGATTTTGGAAGTGGCGAGTTGAGAGCAAACCGTACAAAACCAGTAAATATTCCCAGAACTTTAAAGCTGTTGGTGCGTTATAAGAGTGACAACCAATTCTTTGACATTATTACTGGGTGGTAAGGTGTTTCTGATCAGTAATTCAAAATTAAAAAACGACAGCAGTTGGCCCGAGTAACTTTACAACAAATTTACAATACTAATACTTAAAAATTTTTTAAACTAAATCTATGTATATATGCTATTCATAATTATTATTCCTAATTCTTAATATTAGTTAAAATTAAAAGTAAAGTTACCATACACAAGTAACAAGAATGTTGTTTCAATTACATTGGTACTAAATGTAGAATTAAAAAAATATGACATACTGAATAACTAAGCTATTACTTTTGGTCATCAAGAATAGTGTGGAACTTAGCGTTATCTCATGTACAAATATTTGAGTAAATTTTTGAATACAAAAACGTGAAAAAAAACGGATACTATTCTGATAATTTTTAATTTATTTTAATACAGCAATATGGGCAAAGTTCAACACTCAATGTTCCTTTAATCACGTGAGTTGGAATGAATTAGTCATTTCGAGAGGAAATATAGTGAATAATTATTACTTATTTAGTACATAGTATATAATGACAGATATGAGGAAATAGAAATGAAAGTGAAAGAAAAAGATAAAATAACCATGTAAATATAATATAAAATATTAGGAAGAACCCTCAAGACATTTGCGGTCGTATTAGTATATATATTTTTTGCAACATACTTCTTTAAATACAGGATTTCCTGAACAATAAAAGAGAATTCTAAGCGCAGACAATGAAATCCAAGTTCACTTGTTTTAGGCCTAACGTTAGTTAAGTCTTTATGAAATATTGCCTGTATTCGACAGAGATAAATTAGCAATGTAACTTATGTTTTAGTTAAGGCTAAACTCCACTGTACTTAATATTATCAATAAATTCACTGATGTTATTTTACGATTTGACCTTAGACATTTTCGAAAACTTTTGAAGCTTTTAATGACTACTAAAATATATTTACGTCCACGTTTTGTTTACATTCGTTGAAATGAAATATGCGCTCAATTCCACGATAGACATAAACTGAGAATTATCATATGTAAACTTGAAATTAGAACGAAAGTTGAAGAAAAACTAAAATAAATCGAGTGCTTGAAAGTTAGGTAATAAACAAACAAGTGCAGGGAAATATAGCGAGTTAATTTCAGCGGAAAAAATATTTACATTAGATTACTGTAGATAATTTGATATGTTTTTAATTTTATACAAGGGAAGTTTATGAATAAATTTAGTTTAAAATATTAGGGTAAATAATTGTAATTATGTTAATAATACATTTGTAAATATATTTATTTTATTAAAATAAATTTATTACATTATCCAAAGGCTAGCTGCAATGAAAATTATCTCAAAGAGAATACATTAAGTATTATATCTAAAACATAAAGTGAAATATAAATAAATAGGAAGTGCCATATTTAATAACATGAATGACAATATCTTAAAACATGAAATGCAATATCTAAATAAAATGAAATAAGACTATCTAAAAACATGAAACGCCACATCTAAAATATTCACCATACACATAGAATGTACGAAATTTATATTTTTTATTTTTTTATATTTAGCCTTCGAACAACTTCCAACTTCTTAAACGTAAAGCAATTTTTGTTTGCTAATTTTACTCACATATAATTGTCAATATAAATGTTTTTGTTTGTTTAAATCGTTATTTCTAAATCGCGTATTGCATACATTTTTTTATTTTTCATCCATGCTATTAAATCGTGCATTCATTTAAACTCAATTATTGCCAACGACTTTTAGTGAAAGCGAAAGTTAACTTGCTCAGACTTTGAAAATTGACAATCAAAGGCTGAATTCCGTATGCAGGTCACAACAGTAGTTGTCTTTCCAGTAAGGAGCTACAGTGAATAAAAATACTAATTTCGTATTGTTTTTCCATCTTACCTTTTTTACAAACACAACAGAAATAATCGAAAATTTCAAAGGTAGAAAAAGTTATTTGTTTCCAACACGTTTCGCAGAAGAAGAAGTTTCAAAATGATTGAAAAACATATCGATAAAAACGGTATATTTAAAAGGTCTGCCTTGAAGCTAATATTCTTTGCACAACGAATCATATTAACTATATCTCGTAATGCATAAACAAGTATTCAAAGGGTATTAAAGCATGAATAAGGCTAAGAAAGAATAAATTTAGAAATATATAATATAAAGGAAAAAGAAAAACTGAAAATGAGAGTACAGAAAGAAACATAAAGACCAGATGAAGAGAGAAACTGAAATTAAAACTATGGCTGAAGATGCGATTGTGAAGAACGATAGAACTAATTATTGCTTTCGAAAATCCCAGTTTCTTAGGATCAACTTTGATTGATGATCTGCAACAACTCTCTGTTTTTAGGCCTCCGTTAACTGAGATCAAATGATCCATGGATCTTTCTACTTAAAAACCTCGCGTGACTATCCTTCGCTAAGCCTGAAACCACGCGTGTCAGTTTCAAAATGAAGTAGACAATAGCTACTTGCTATATGATCTGCAAAAGTTCAACTCAGTGATGTTGAAATATGAGGGGAGCATGTTTCCCGTTAATGCAAATATGAAGAAAGATGTGTTTCTATCGTTCATTTAAATTATATATATGCCTAAAACGCATTTAGAGAAGTATTTTACTTCTCAACTCAGTGATGTTGAAATATGAGGGGAGCATGTTTCCCGTTAATGCAAATATGAAGAAAGATGTGTTTCTATCGTTCATTTAAATTATATATATGCCTAAAACGCATTTAGAGAAGTATTTTACTTCATACAAGCAAGTCCTTTTCGTTTTAATAGGTTAAGAGTATAGTGGGGGTTTTCGATGACAATTTATCAGGACAAAACATAAAGAAAAAACAGATTTCTTATGAAATATTTGTCTAAGAAGAGCGCATAAAAGAAGCAAGAATTACTGAATTACTACAAATAAATAAATAAAGAAAGAATGGAGAGGGATATAATTTCGTGACGACCCACGTATTTTAACGCTTTCATATAATATGACATCTCTCGTGTAGGCGTTATGGTTGTTGTTGTTTTGAATTAAGCACAAAGCTACACGATGGGCTATCTGTGCTCTGCCAACCACGGGTATCGAAACCCGGTTTTTAGCGTTGTAAGTCTGCAGAAATACCGCTGAGCCACGGGGGGAGGCAGAGGTTATGGAAAGATTAACCAAATAGATCGTTCCCAGATAGCTCAAAGGTCCGAATACCGCGGCATGTGTAGCGCAGATGGTGCATTGTGTAGCCTCGCTCAAAAACAAAATCATTCTTATTCCAGAGTTGTTATCTAACTTCAATCATATAAATTAGAATTTAGGAATATCAACTATTACTGGACATTTATTTGGGATAAGACTCCCAAATCAATAGTCAGGTGAGAGAGTATTTCACGCCCTTTAATGCTCGTGTTATTATCATAAATTTATTGTATTACAATCTGATTCCTCGTAATTTAGACAAACGGACTATTACAATGGTATCTTTTGTATTGAGTATAATCATAAAACATTCTCTAATCATACTTTTATTAAGGCCTCGTAAGCTTCAAGTGTGCTCAAGTCTTGACAAAACTTTGTTAAATTTAGTGCCGGGCATGGTTTGCAATCTATTACCGCGAAAACGCTCTCCGCTGTAAGAGTGAAGGTTAAATCCCACTATTACATTGGAGATAATTGGCGCTTGATACTATTGATTAGCTGCCTTTAGTTCAGTTTTTAACTGAAAAATTAGGGACAGTTCTACGTAAGTTGCTCTTGCGTGACTTTGCAAAGATCTATAAAATAAAACATGAAATGTAACCATTATTTTCCAATTAAACATCATAAATTGCATCTACTATAAACACTTTATCAAACTTTTACTCACTTACAGCTTCGATTGCACTGTAAAGTATTTGGTCTTTCCGGTATCGACACCTAGTGGGTCAGCAACAAATTAACGAACTTACAACGTTAATAAACAGGTGCCCTGTGGTGAATACGGCAGACAGCCTAAAGTGGCTTTGCTCTAAAAATCACAGTCACCTGCTGATACAGCAGTAAGTCTACGAATTTAGAGTGCTAAAATTAGGGGCTCGATCTCCCTCGGTGGACACAGCAGATAACTCGTTGTGGCTTTGCTATCAGAAAAAACACACACAAAAACAACAAATCTAGTGACATGTATATTTGTAGAAACACACGCACACACATACTTAGAAATATATTGTATCAGTTATGGTGACAGTATGAATTTGCGCCTTTAATTTCGAATTAAAATATAATTTATTTTTATAAAGAGAGTGAAACCACTGCCCTTAGATTAACATTTAAGATACTTGTCTTTATTATTTAAATTACGTATATTTAAAGAGAAAATAAATTTTGCCTCAAAGGAGGTTTACATTACAATGTAGCGAACTTTGCTAGACTTGCATTCGGTGTGGTCTAGAAAACTTGGTAAATCTTTCTTTACAGATCAATAGATGACCGTGCATATGCGCAGCTCGAGACTTCTTTGTATACTCATTGGTTGAATAGCAGTCATCAATACAAACAATGCGGGAGGAGGAGAGAAAAGGGGAGATAGGAGTATGTTATCAGGAGGTGGGGTTGGCGGTATCATCTTGAGCATATAACACCAGTTCTAACGTGGATCATCTTAACCAACAACACGTTTTGACGTCCGGATAGCTGTACCAAATAGCTATTGGCGGACTTGAACCGTTTTTCTGACACGATAGAAACGCGAGCTAAGGAGCTTGATTTTAAACCTACCATAAAACTGATAATGCCGATCAAACATGAGGGTTATGGAGTTTTGGCATTATTTACCACGACGTCAGGTGTAATATAACATTATTTAGTCCACTAGGTCAAAGTATCAGTCAAATTGTCTTAAGACATAAAGTCACTCACAGAATAGTTTCTTGACTTGACAATTACTCAAGTTAGGTATTATTTCCCTGTAATATATATTTAAAAGTTTACACAAATAAGTAATGGCGACTTTCGTACCGATGCAAAATGTGGGTACAATACGATATAGCTACATGTATATATTGAATAGGGCTTAAAAACACAAAATACTTTTAAAAATAAACATAAGTTAATGTAAATCTCTTTTGATTTAGTTCTTTTCACATAAATTATTATTTTAGAGTAATAGATACTAATTTTGTTTGTATATTACATCTTCTTCAAGGCAGGCCAATTCCATGTTGTTTTATTGAATTCAAAATGTTTAGCGTTATTTTTGTTTAACGTTAAGTACAAATCAACATCATAGGCTATCTACGCTCTCCCCACCACGCGTTTCGACATCCAGTTTCCACCACTGTAAATCCACAGACATTCCACTGTGTGCACTGGGAAGTAGTGATAACGTATTCAAACTGAAATATTTGTACCTTTAGTAACATCCGTTTAAATATTGCAGTAAATTACTATAGATGATGGCAAATCTTTTCTCAAACAGCTGTAGCTGTTGATTGGTGGATAACTTAACTGCAATTATAAATTATATGCTCGTTTGGTTCGAAATTTCAAATTATAGTAATTTATTAGGGTAATGTAAACTGTTTTATGCGTGCGCAATCACACATGAAGACTTCCCAGTTTTTCAAAATATGTAAATATCATTCTTAATTCACTAGCACTATCTTCATTATTGAAAACATTGAAAAATTATTTGCCCTCATGTACAGTTTAAATGGGCTTTGCAAGACCGCTCGCTGTTCATTCGTTAGTGACTACAAAAGCTTAGCAAATAAACCAGGATTAGGTGTGATTGTTTGTTTGTTTTTTAATTTCGCAAAAGATACTCGGGGGCTATCGTCCCTAATTTAGCAGTGTAAGACTAGAGGGAAGGCAGATAGTCATCACCACTCACCGCCAACTCTTGGGATACTCTTTTGCCAACGAATAGTGAGATTGACCGTCACGTTATAACGCCCCCACGACTGAAAGGACAAGCATGTTTTGCGCGATGGGGATGCGAACCTGCGACCTGCAGATTACGAATCGCACGCCTTAACACTCTTTGGCCATGCCGAGCCGAATAGGTGTGAGCTCATTTAATTTTCTACATGCAAAAATACAGACAGAGATGACTGATAGGTTGGTGGTAATCTGTAAAAAATAAGAGTAATGCAATAATAATCACGTAGATTAGATTTACGAAAACAAACTTAAATGTATTTTTTTTTGTCAATAACACACATATAAAACCTGTACTCAACTGTTTTCTTATTTATTTGCATTGTATCCTTTAAATAATGTTGTGTTATTACACTATAAATCACATCTCTTGTCTCATATCTTCAAATTTAGTTTATTGCATTTTACAACAAAAGACGAGATGATAACTCTTATCTAATAATGTATTCGGAAGAAGAGTTTAGGCCTAAGATTCTACATCAAATCACCAACTCTGCCTCCAACTATTTCTGTTTTTATATGTGAATTATAAAACTAGTTTCCACAAGAAAAATAGTCGTCTTCGGGGTATACGTTCCTTTTTTATTTTTTTATTTGGGATGGTTAAAATATTCTGAAGATTTGGCTTCACTATTTCAGTATTTAGATAACGACCAACAAAACTGCAAGACGTAACATTTATATTTGGAAGAAATAGTTACCTTACCCTATGAGCTTTTCTTTAACCGTAAAATTCGTTTGTTTCCAGACATGCAGAAGTGACAAGAAACTGTTGAATGTTTTTTTTTGTTATTATGGTTAAAGAGCGGTAAAGGAATGTGCTAAATAATAAGTAATACTTAATGAATAACCCATTTTCTTTTTTACGATGATTTGGCTCAGTGTAATAATCATTTTAGTAAATACTTTACAACTAATTATTGTTCTGGCAGGAGCATCTAATTCTGTCACGTATCAAGGTCTGCCTTGAACGTTACACGGGAAAACCACATAACTACTAAACAAAAACTGGTCTTTAGGTGTGTACTGACGGACGAAATAAAACATTTACTCGTTGTTTGATACATCTAGAAATTTGAAAAATAAAAAAGACAACGAGTTTTAAATTTTGTTTATTTTTGGCAGGAGTATAATATTTGTCTCTAATTTTTGCAGTATTTAAAGGAACTACGGCAAATTCCTTCAAAAGTTACTTTGCAATTTCAAGACTTATTTCAGGCTTACTGCCCTTTAGACACGTAAGGCTTTAAAACGGCTCTTATATTTCTCAATCACTTCAGTAAAAGTATTTATGTAAGTGTAAATAAAACGTTTCTAAAAAGATAAATTTCTAATAAAATTAAATAGCTTAATTTTCGACAAACAGCTGTCGTTGGAAGGAAACACGATAAAAGACACGGTGCTCTCGTGTTTTGAAACTTTCAGAAATGCTGTTGTTATCCCACCAGAAGACTTGACGGATTTTCAATTTTTTTTTTTATTCATAAGATAGTTTACCTAAAGAATCATATTAGGTTATTTGATAATACGCAAGACTTACTCCGACAGACAGTTTCTCTTTCAGACAGCCTGAAGGCTCCCGTACTAAAGTGTATCACAGGATATGAATCACTTCGTCACAACCAAAGTAAGCTGAAGACATTTCAGGAATCTAATCTTGTGTATACAGTAAGCGGGAGCGGATAGAACATTTCTGAAAGGCGAGATCTCAGTCTTGGACTGAAACATACCTTAACGATATTGTTATAAGTTATATATATATATTTTTAATTTAATTGTTCACTAGATATAGTATGACTGTTATGTATATGTGTAAATATTTTGTAAACGACAACATGTCGTGTTGTGTTTGAATTTTCATTTGTATTATTCATTTTTCCATATTGATATTATTGTTTCGAAGTTTAAACTAATGAAATATGTTGTTATTCATTTAGGGTAACATTTTAGAACTTTCTTGAATTAGGTAAACCAATCATATGTTTGTTAATGAGTGCTGGTGACTTCGTGTCTCGACGTGTCGTCTCGTGCAAGAACGAACACGCGCGGATTGCTCTGGAGTTGTATGGAAATTGCAAGATTGTTCGAGAAGTAGGCCTATCGGTATAAAAGACGGTGACGCGAGATAGATTCAATCATCAGTTTTTATTCGAAGAAAAAGAGATAGATTCAGTCATCAGTTTTTATTCGAAAAAAGAAGATAGAGATTCAGACATCAGTTATTATTCGAAGAAAAGAAGAGAGTCAGTTATTTGAGAAAGATTAAGTGTTTGCTGTGATTATTCAACTTGGATTTGTGTCTGAAGTTGGATCTGCGGAGGCTGTGATATTATTTCGTCAATCTCTACGATTCATCTGAATTACTGCTTGTGCTGAGAGTCGGCGAATTTATTGAACTGTGAACTGTTTCGGAATCTCTTCGTGGGACCAAATTCACACCCTAGACTGGAATTTGAGACTTTCATTTTAGATCATTACATTAGATACAGGCCAGTACCATTTTGTATTGTGATTAATTTTGAAGTTTGAAACTAGTATTATTATTTTTTTTATTAATTTCGAGTGTTGTAACTTAATATCTGTCACTGTTATTATACAATTTATGTTATATCTGTTGTATTTGTTAATAGTTTAGTGTAATAAATTATACAAGCTGTTATCTGCGTTTTTCTGTTGCGTTTAGTCTACGAAGAACATAAAACATTAAAAAATACGTAACACAACTCAATAACGAAGCGAGATAAGTGTTACCAGAAAAGGCGAAACTGTGGAAAGAAGACGAAGAAGAAAAGTAAAAAAAAGACGAAGAAGAAATTTATATGAAATTAAAAGAAGATTAAGTGGGAAGAGGTGAACATTTGAGAAAAAGTATAATATTTAAAGAATATGTATATAATTAAATAAATATTAACCTGATTGAAGAGAGATTCATATCGTGACCAAGTGGTTATGATGCTCGACGCATAATATGCTCGCCCTTTCAACCATAGGGGCGTTATAATGTGACGGTGAGTCCAACTATTCGTTTGTAAAAAATTAGCCTAAGAGTTGGCGGTGGGTGGTGATGGCTGCTAGATAAACAACTAAAGTTTCAGAATTGCGTCAGATAGCGTAGTACTGAAACATCTGACTGTAATTTATGAGAACTAAATTGATTAATTTTCTAACTAATTAAGTTATACAAAATAGATCAGACAAACTGTAAGATAATATATGTTGAAAAGGCATATTATCAAAAACTTCTGACAAAAACTGTGAGAAGTAAGAGCTTCTCGCAAAGGATAATGGAGAAGTAAATTGTGGCAGACATGGGAAATTTGTCTCTTATAGCTGAAACTGTGAGGAATCAACAGCTATTAAGAGATCAAGGAAACAATACCATACAAATGAATATTTAATCCTAAACACGTAAAACGAACAAGATATAGCCAACAAAACATTGATAAACGGGATTAGTTCCACTTACGGGACAAAATTCAGCTGAGAATACTCCATCTGCATAATTAAGATAAGAACACACTGTTATGTAAATGTCGTGTAAATATTTTGTAAACTTTCATTTTAGATCATTATATTAGATACAGGCCAGTACCATTTTGTATTGTGATTAATTTTGAAGTTTGAAACTAGTATTATTTTGTTTTGTAATTAATTTCGAATGTTGTAACTTAATATCTGTCACTGTTATCATATAATTTATGTTATATCTGTTATATTTGTTAATAGTTTAGCGTAATAAATTATACAAGCTGTTATCTGCGTTTTTCTGTTGCGTTTAGTCTACGAAAAACATAAAACATTAAAAAAATACGTAACACACACTTTCCGAATTTATTTATGGGAAGCCATACATTATGATGGTCAAATGTGGTTTTACAGATACAATAATTTAACACGATTTGGTAATGAAAGGTAGGATATTATCTCCAACACTGATGAAAGAAAATTAATTGGTGCAAAGAGAAAATGGGTATAAAGTTTCAGTAAGAACAAACTTAAGAGTTACCAGTACTGTATGTATCTTTTCAATATGTCATGATGTGTGAGTGATTATTTTAAAGGAAGAACGCAAACTGAGAACTGACTTCATGTAGAGACACAGATGCAAGGCTGGGGCTAACTTCGAATATTTTAACAGTTTATGATCAGTAAGATCTTGTGCACTGCTAAAGAATTAGTAAACGAGAGATTACACTTCTGTCCACAACAAGGAGAGCAGTCATTGTATTATAAAAAATTTAAATATTCATACCGGGATTTATTAAGAGCAACTTCACATGTGATGGTTATCATAAAAACCTAAAACTCCAGCATGTCCTGAAGGATTAATGATTGGAAGAACTGTCGTGAATTTAAAGAATAAAGATATCTTTAGGGCCATGAACATCAGAAACCATAAAATACGAGTCGCTTCTGGATGAAACATTGAAAGATGTGAGGCTGTACAAGTAATATTTTCACATTTAAGATAATTAGAAGCAGCTACCTTTAAGACAAGATGTAGAAATCTGATATCAAAGCCTTACATAAGCACAGCTTATTGCTAAACAAGAACTGTATGATCAGAGATTTGGAGGTGTTACAGCTGTTAAATATCAGATATTATATACTTATTCGTGGAATATCAAGATACCTTTTCCAGTCGATCTCATGACATAGTCTAAACAAATATCCCCAAAAAATGGTCATGGAAATGCATCCACAACACGATACTTAGGTACACGATTTACTTTTGAAAAGCAGACTGAAGCTTTTAAAGAGATAATAGCCATAAATGCATAAGGAGTAAAGAACGAAGTATTTGTGTTTGGAAAGCATCTACAGTACTTATGAAAATAAAGAAGAATAAAGTAAAAATGGAGGTAATCTACACACTATTTTATCTGGACCAAAATAATTTTCAACATTGGATCTAAAGAGTGAATATTGGCAAGTGCAAGTTGACGAAGCAAGAACAGACAAGACGGACTTGACTGCGAAAACTGAATTGTGTCAATGGGTTATATAATGTATCTACTATATTTCATTGAATAATAAAATGTACTCTTTATGAAATACACTGGGACATCATATTCATCTACTTGCATGACGTAACTGCACATGAAAAAAATCTTCGATAACGGTTATGATGTGCTAAAACAAAGTTATATATTTATTGAGAAACAAGATGTGTGAACTGTTCCGTGAATAGATAAGTTTCTTAGGACACACAGTGAGAAAGAAAGAGTATGCATAGGCTTATCAAAAGTGGGCCCTGTCAAGAATTAGCCAACATCAAATAACCCACATTAAGTAAGAGGATTTCTTCGACATTTAGTAAAATCATTCTCTCACATTGGTCATTCTTTACAGAAACTATTTGGAAAACCACTTAAGTTTTGTTCGACTGCTAACTGTCAACAAACGTTCAACAAGCTAAAGAAAGAATTAATCACTATTCACGTATTAGTATATCTAAATATTTTAAATCCTCTCATTTTAGGTACAACTACTGGTGATTTTACAGTGGAAGAAATGTTGTCACAAGTAAAACATACAAAATAATGTGATCAATCAGTACAGGAGTGCAATGGTTGTTGCAAAAAAGAGAAGATATTGTAAAACTGAGTACAAAAAATTATAAATGTCGAGGAGCCCTAGATCATTTCCGTCATTATTTACATAAACACTCCAGCTAGATCATGCAAAATTGTAATGGCTGGTAAATTTAGCAATCCAAATGGCCAGATAATAAGGTGGCTCCAAAACTGTTAAAAGTACAACTATGCATCGTGTCTTACCCTTGATGGAACTGTGGGTACGTTAATACATTATATTGAATTGTAAATGTTAATGAAAAGGTTAAACACTATGAAAAGAGAGAAGCATAAGAAGGTAAAGACAACCAACCTAAAGTACAATAGAGTGTAACGGGGCAGCTCAAGAGCATAGTCATTGGGTTCGACTTTTCACCAGTTACAAAGGAATGTATTTAAGTTCCAGATTATACAATGAAAAACAGAGCATACAAGCCACAAACTTGAAGAAATTTATGTGTGGAATGAAGAAGTCACACAGCGACATCTGAATACAAATCAAATAGTTTTTTTTTTATTTACACACTGTTAAACAACTCGTCTGTGTTAAAACTCTCAAGGTTATCTTGAGATAACACTAATTCTATATTATTCAGTTCTTTGTTTTGAAGATTTTACTCTTCGTTAATAAGTCCTTCTGTAATATTCATCAACATTAATGCAACATTACAAAGTTATTAATCAAGTTAACACAAAAGTTATATTAGTTGTAATGTGTATCGTACAGCTACAACTCTTCCAATATATCTTCAACTAGTTCAATAAGAAGCGTTACTAAATTTACCTGTTTCTTAGTACAGTTAATGTTGTTCTTAATTTATCGCTATTCCGATATTATACACAATATAACATTACAATAAGTGAAAAACTCAATTAGAAACAACAAACTTACAACAGTTTTTGCAGTGAAATTCTTAGAGATTTTGGAGTCTTGACATTTTTCGGTCCACTGCACTGGAACAAGTCCCCAGAACAAAAAGTCCAGCAAATCTATTTTTAAAAGTTTTTTTTCTAACTGGAACGATAAAAGTGGACTATTCCATCAAACTGTAACTGAAATCCTTTTTGTAACTGATTATAACTTATGTCCATTATCTGATGTCTTTTCGCAAAATTACCCAAGGCTATTAACTTAGAGTGTTTAGAGTCAGACATTGTAACTTCAATCTCTTTACAAATACTGCCCCAATCATTAGTTAACCGTCTCTTGTTATGACATTGTTTCATTTCGTTGTCCACTTAATCTAAACAGTTGTAGTTTTTATCGATTCCCTGCATCTGTTTGGCGCTAGAATTCGTAACTGTTCATTTAAGCACCTCTATTATCAAGACTTGGGACACATATTTAGCTTATTCATGCAATTGGCTTCAAGCTAGCTTCCCCCCAATTTAGTATTACGGAAAACTAGTCAGTGTCCGTGTATTTTATAACATTTTTTGATTAGTTGCTTTTCGTCAAATAAAATTATTTTAACCGCAAGCAAAAAACGTAAATAAAAGTAACTGTGGCGGGAGAATGTTTGTTTGTTTTGAATTTCGCGCAAAGTTACACGAGGGCTATCTCTTGGGCTACTCTCTTACTAACGAATAGTGCAATTGACCGTTACATTTTAACGTCCCCACGGCTGAAAAGGCGAGCATGTTTGGGGTGACAGGGATTCGAACCTGCGACCCTCAGATTACGAGTCAAGTGCCTTAACCCACCGAGCCTATGCGGTGGGAGAAACACATGATAACGTCGCACTTCATGACATTGCAGAATTAACACGAGATAGCGTGAACATCAAATCTGATGATCTCAATGGTAGGAACAAAATCTGGTATCTCAGTGCTGAATATAACATCTGAACGGAACACCATCTAAAAACTTAAGGGATAGAATCAGTAACCTTTATTCTCAGTTAAGAGGTTAACAATGTATATTCTCAGCATCAGGACTGATCTCTGATAATGAATAAAAGCCTCATAATTTCAGTTTCGATATAAAAATTACGTACTCTTAGCATCAGGACTGCTCCTAGATAATGTCAGCAGTAAGATCAAAGATCAACAATGTATATCCTTAATGTAAGGATTGACTTCTGATAATTTCAGGACCCAAACTTGACAGTCTGAGCTGTGGAATAAACAGCAGATTGTCTCAGCTCGGGGTTGACATCAAAGAGTGACACAGAAACAGACAAATCGAAAGAATGAAAAGTCATCTCTTCATGACGACGGTTTTAGTTAAAATTTATACACATTTGTAACAATCCTTTCCCTTCTTTCGAGATTCTGTAATTCTTTAACTTGATGAAACCACCATGTTTTCTTTGGTGAGTTTTATTTTTGCTTTTAAACTCTACTTAGTTATTTACTCACTTTTACAATTGATGTTACTGTTATAATTTTGGCCCGGCATAGCCAGGTGAGTTAACGCGTTCGGTTTGAATCCCCGTCGCACCAAACATGCTCGCCCTTTCAGCTGTGGGGGCGTTATAGTATTGCGGCCAATCCCACTATTCTTTGATAAAAGAGTAGCCCAAGAGTTGGCGGTAGGTGGTGATCACTAGCTGCCTTCCATGTAGTCTTACACTACTAAGTTAGGAACGGCTAGCGCAGATAGACCTTGTGTAGCTTTGCGCGAAATTCAAAAAACAAACAAACTTATTTTTTTTCACATTAAACTGAACTCAGCGTAATGGATCTTATGAATCTTATTATTTGTTATTTGTTCATTTATCTACAGTAATAGATTTTGATATAAATTTTTATATGAAATATTTCTCTTCCCTTTTAAACGTCAATTCTATGAAATTTATTTAAGTAAACTTTAGCCCCAAATGCAATAATAAAGGAATACATAGGCGTTTTTTTACGCATGTAATAAATACACGTAAGAAAATTTATAAGAATACTTGCTTCTTATGGGAATACAAAGAAAAGTGAGCTCAGATTACAAAAAAAAGTCGAACCTTTCTACTGGATTCATCACAGCACTAATGGATTTCCGTAGCTCTGTAGTTTCACAAATCAAACTGTATCTGACTGGTAAGTATTACAAACCGGAACACATGACCTTCGTAGGAAACGGTTGCAGAAAACAGAAGTGATAAGGATAGCAATCGAATGATTAGAATAGAAGTGCAAGATAAATACATCTGTCCTTACACACAAGTTCTCAAGATAAATACATCTGTCCTTACATACAAGTTCTTAAGATAAATACATCTGTCCTTACACACAAGTTCTCAAGATAAATACATCTGTCCTTACACACAAGTTCTCAAGATAAATACATTTGTCCTTACACACAAGTTCTCAAGATAAATACATTTGTCCTTACACTTAAGTTCTCAAGACAAATACATCTGTCCTTACACACAAGTTCTCAAGATAAATACATCTGTCCTTACACACAAGTTCTCAAGATAAATACATCTGTCCTTACACACAAGTTCTCAAGATAAATACATTTGTCCTTACACACAAGTTCTCAAGATAAATACATCTGTTTTTACACACGAGTCTCAAGATAAATACATCTGTCCTCACACACAAGTTTTCAAAGAATTTTTTAAATTACACTTCATATTTCACAGTCACACAGACCGGATTTCATGATTAAATACTGTAAATTTCTTTGACTGTTGCATCAGAAACATTTTTTTTCACAAACAAAGACAGAAAACATCATGTTTATGCTGTACTTTCAAACCAGACTAATGTTTCAGTGCGACAACACATGACTTTGGGTTATCCATCTTCATCACTAACCATTCTAATTATACAATAAAGCTTTTCACTGACTCTTTGTCTGGAGGAAAGATGATGCAAAAAACTCGTTACGCTGGAAGAGAGCTTGCTTAAATGACCTATAATAAGCAACCTTGACTTCAGACGATAAATAAAGAAAGCTGACAAATATCTACATTTTGTTTGCAATATCACTATCCAAGTGTGAGACACATACACGAAAATAACATTTTGAATAAAGATATATTTAATTTTTAAATTACAGAAAAGTAAAGTTACCACATTTTTACTTTTGAAGCATTAGCAAATAAAAAATAAAGACTGAGGGAAACACGTATACAATTTGCACGAAGAGAAGTTTATAACGATGTATTAATCTAACTGATCAATAAGCATTGGTTTGTTTTGAATTTCGCACAAAGCTACTCGAGGGCTATTTGCGCTAGCCGTCCCTAATTTGGCAATGTAAGACTAGAAGGAAGGCAGCTAGTCATCACCACTCACCGTCAACTTTTGGGCTATTTTTTTACCAACGAATAGTGGGATTGATCGTCACATTATAACGCCCCCATGGCTGAAAGGGCGAACATGTTTGGTGCAACGGGGATTCGAACCCGCAACCCTCAGATTACGAGTCGAACACCTTACTCACCTGGCCATGCTGGGCCAGTACAAATTGATATGGATCTGGAAATTTTTTCATAACAACCAAATTTTTGTTCTACAGACTTCTATATGATATCACTGACACGTAAGAAAAATGCACTTAAAATCACACGTGTGAAAATAATATTTTGAATAATAATTAAGTTTGGAACATATACATGTGAATTTGCCTTTTGAAATAACAAAATGTTACTTCATGGAGGACAAAATGAATAAGAAGAGAAACTAATTTTCAAAAATTCTAAACAAGATGAATTTTCGTTTAGAAACTCCCTCCTTTTTGCGAGGTCCGGCATGGCCAGGTGGTTAGGGCGATCGATTCGTACTCTGAGAGTCGCGGGTTCAGATTTCCATCACATCAAAACATGCATACCCTCTCAGCCATGGAGGCGTTATAATGTTATGGTCAATCCCACTATGCATTGGTAAAAGCGTAGTCCCAGAGTTGATGGCGAGTGATGGTGATTGTCTTCCGTCGTTCACCAAGACGTCAGCACATGATATTTGTTGTATTTGCCATTTCGTCTGTTCCGGTCCGTTTTTGTTTCTGTTTCAGAGTTATTCATGATTTCCTATACATCATTGTTTACTTGCTTTGTTTGTACTGCATCGGATACCAAAGAGTCAAACACTGTGTCCATTATTCCAACTTTGGCCTATGAAATATGACGAATCATATCATAACCGCCTTACACTTGATGGAACAATGTGGTTGATTTGTTATGTCTGTATTCATTTGAAGCAAATGATTTCTTAATTGTGACTTTTGTATCTTCCCCATCCATTTTTGTCAAGTCCAACAGTACTGTGATGAGCTGAGCCTACGTTTCTTGCTAGCGTGTAAGTTTTGTAGCACTTGTCTTACACACAGTATTTTTCAGAATGCGATGACTGGACTTTCTAGTGAAGTTTATCTACAATGCTTGAAGCCTGGAGATGAGCTGTTTTTTCTGGTTTCGCTGTCAGTTGCTTATTTTAATTGTGTTTGTTTTTTATTATAGATAAGACACAGCAATAATAGAAGTAACAGTAGTGTTAGTGTTACAAGCATTAATATTATCTTCAGTATCTTCGGCTGTCTTAATGCATTGTCCCAAAGTTTGGTTTGGTTTGTTTTTAATTTCGCGCAAAGCTACACGAAGGCTATCTGCGCTAGTCGTCCATACTTAAGTAGTGTAAGACTATAGAGAAGGCAGCAAATCATCACCACCCACCGCCAACTCTTAGGCTACTTTTTTACCAACGAATAGTGGGACTGACCGTCACATTATAACGCTCCCACGGCTGAAAGGGCGAAAATGTTTGATATTACAGGAATTTTAAACCTGACCTTCACATTACGAGTCCAGTGCCTCAAACATCTGGCCACGTGGGGCTAATAGAAAACGGAATTGTTTGAATTTCGCACAAAGCTCTCTTTTTGGCTGTCTTTAATTTAGGAGTGAAAGTCTAGAGGGATGCAGCTAACCATCACCACCCACCGCCAACTATTGAGCTACTCTTTTATTAACCAGTAGTGTGGGTGACAGTGAGATTATAACGTCCTCACAGCTGAAATAACGGGCAAATCTAGTGAGACGAGGATTCGAAACCGTGACCCTTAAATGGGGTGCCAAGAGTTCTAACCACGTGTTGATGCCAGGCCAGATAAGGGATTTGAAAACTAGTACTACTAAACAGGCAAAGTAAAAATGTCAAACATTGTCAACGGTAAAGGAACTGAAAACTAGTTACATTATTACATGTAAACAGTAAGAGTGTTAAACCTTGTAATAGGTAAAAATGTTGATCTGTAGTTGTTATTGTAGCTGAAAAATGTTAAGTTTGCAGTTTCTGTTGAAATCACAGAACAGTTCTATCAAACTAGTTACATTTTAGGTTAGTTCATTAAAATAATGAACTAGAAGTTTATATGTAAAAACTTTGATCTTCTTTCTAGTTTTATTTCCTTCTTCTTCTGTCGAAAACAGAATTAAGAATCTGAAATGGTTCTTGATAGGAGGTGTATTCGAGATAATGATACAAAACTCTAGGGTTTTAATCCTTTCTGAATCATAATTTGACATTGTAGCGTAACCTAATTGAAGCTTATGTTTTCGACTGACGAGGCTTAACGTCTATGAAAAATAATTAACGTAATTCTAACTAGAAAAGAAAATAATTCCAATGCTGCTTTCATACTGAATAAAATGTTTCTTAGCAGGTATACTTGTTATGAGTTCGTAATCATATCGATATTTTTGAAGAACTTCTTTGTGTTTTAACAGAGTACATTGTATTTAATTGTCTTTCTAAAATAATGATAAAGACTATAAAATTCACGTTTCACACACTGGACATCATTTAATTAGGCGCAGCTCTAATATCTATTTTATATTAACATTTTCGACAACATGACAAACATCAAAAGTGCAATAACTCCAAATATGTTTCAGTTAAAAATTAAATTAAAAAATCTGTAGAAATGAAAATTATGTTTAAGCGCGTAAGACTTTTGCAAACAATTACATCCTTCATTATTATTAATACGTGGATTAATAATTCCATTGAAAGGAGCCAACAATTATAATAAACTACATTAAAGTATTTTTCTCTATAAGAATTGCGGATTTTACCAAGGAAAAAACAAACTTAAGAGTGCAAGAATGTAATTTTCTCCCAGAACCTCAATGTTTAATATGATAACATCTCTATCTCTTATCTGACGGATTTAATATTATAGCAACATATTTGTTTGTTTAAGTCTAATATACATTTAGAAATGTATGTAACTTATATTATTAAACGTGAATTACCCAAGTCCCACGTGTTCTCTAATTTTGTAGATTTTCCAGTGTAAGAATTAACAATATATGTTTTATGAAAGCACCAGCGTATCTTCGAGTACTGTTGCCAAGTGAACTTTCGGGAATGTCACTTTATAGTTTATAAATCGACACGCCGAGAGGTAGTGAAGTATAATATTGTTGGTTTGGTACAGTCAGTGTACTATAAGCCTCGGAAGCTGTATTTGTGATTAACACTTATTAATCGGAAAACTAAAGTTATTTGACCTGGAACGCTTATAGATTTCGAACATTACATTTGGGAAAAAAATTCACGTGTGAAGAACAGAGCAAGCTAGCATCCGCGTCAAGTGAAGAGTACTTTTCTGTCAACATAAGGCTATTTACGCCTCGTAAACCGTCGGTAAAGTGTTGAGTTTAAGACTAGATAGAAGACGGTGTTCCCTGGCCACTTCGCGGGCTCGGCCGACCCCCACATTTCGAGATTTAACAGTTAATTTAATAAACTCTTGATTTATGTTTACACAATTAAAGAAAACGAAACTCTATGCGCCTGTCTATGAACTTATTACTGTTAGGGTTTCGGGGAATTAGCGATACGAAAGGATAAGATATTAAATAACACGCAAGTTAAGTGCTTTAATAAAAGGTTTAATATGTGAAATAACAAGATATGTGTATTATAATAGAGTAATGTGTTGATCTTAAAAAGTTATTTTTGTGAACCTGAAGATGACCAGGAAGGTCGAAACGTTTTTCACTGTTTTATTAGTAAAAGTGTTAATACCCATTCCAGTCGTTCTGAGACACATTTTTATTTCAAGTGGGTTTCAAGGATGTGTTAATTTATTGTATAGTATAGTATTGTTGCAAGTCCATTTTATTTTCTAATTTAAAAGATCGAACGTTTGTTATCGTATTTAATTTGCATTTTAAAACAGTTAGTAGTTCAAGTTACTAATAGATCGTTATAATATAATTTAGTTTAGTAGCCAGTGGAGAAAATTTTTTTCTAGCTGACTGAAATAAGCGAAGTTTAGTTGAGAAATACATCAAAGATGAAGAAACTTGATGAAGGTTTGTCTGTCGTTGAGGTATCTTTTGTCATCAGTTTGTGGAGATAGAGATTATAAGCACAGAACACGACAACAAAAATAATCACAAGAGAATTTATACAAACAATTAAATAATTTTTTGATTTTATATGACGTTAGAAATCAGATTTAAAAATCTGCGGCAATAAGATCACAGTTAGCGTACTGTGTAGCTTTGTAACAAATGTTACGTCTCATAATTTATCTCGGTCGAGTCTCTGATTTATTATGTTACGTACGTTTCGTATTACAATTTGAAATAGTGGTAAATTTTATATTTAATTTCAAAAATTAATTAAATGTTGATGCCTGTCAAATTTATGATATTTGCCAACAAGATTGATACACACAATTTTCTTTCGCAACACAAATATATTTTAATATTCCAGTTATAATACAGTTTATAATAACAGTGATTATAAATAGTTATTACAAATAATGATTTATTTGCAAATACACTGTTCCTTCGTGTATCGCGGTAGATGCGTTCCAACCCCCCCCCCCCGAAAGGAGATTTTCCGTGAAGTGGGATCGCCGATTTTTACGTATATATTTATGTGCATTTAGACTTTTAAAACCCTCCCTGTACAACTATTTAACCCTCCCATTACAATACTGTTCATTATTGCTGAAATAATAAGAACAATTATTAAGATATTAAGCCTTAAAATTAAAAATTACATATCTTCAGCAGGTGGTGTCTTTTCGGAGGACACCACTTCCTCCTCTGTGGAAGGTGAATCGGCAATTTCTTCGTCGGTCGTTACAACTTCAGGAACAGTACTTGCCACCGGTACCCTTTCTTTCTTGCTCGGCTGGAAAAACATTGTTATTGGCAGTTGTCTTCTCTGCCTCTTTAGCCTAACGAAAATCATTCGATAAGGAGTCATCAGTTCTTCTATTTTATTGCAAAATTGTACTGATCGAACCATATCGTTGTCCCATTCCTGTGAGCACTCCTTCACTTCGTTAATTAGTTTCATTAGTTTACCTAACCGCTCTAACGACCATCCACTTTGCTCGATTGTTTCCTCGGCTTATTTCGGTGTTTCCTCTTCGTCGTCTTCCTCGGCAGCAGACTTCGTCAGTGCTTCTAAGTCTTGGTCGGCGAGTGGTTCGGATTCTAAGTCAATCAGTTCATCTACGTCTTCCTTCGTCATATCGGCAAATCCTTCACCTTTGATTAACGAAGCTAATTGCACAGCTTTTTGAAGCCGAGTGTTGGATTTCTTCAGGCGTGAATCCCTTGTCGTCGTGCACAACCTCAGGCCACAACTTCTTCCAGCTTGCATTAACCAAGAAGGACGAAGTTAATATTAGGAAGACTGCTGCTATTACTTTTAATACAACGGCTAAGAGGGTTGTAACATCTCGTAATAAGAGTATCGTTCGGATGGAAGCTGCTTTGGCCATATGGATAGCTGATTGCCGTAAGAAAGGTGTTCCCTTGAATACTAACATTATCACAACGAAGGCTAGGATGTTGTATGATAATTTCGCGGAAAAGGATGAAGATGAAGAAGACGTAGACAACCCACAGCCAGGAACGTCCAGTGATTCCCAGCCTAAGAAACCGTTTTCTTCAAGCAAAGGCTGGTTTCAGAAATTTCAGCAACGATACGGCCTGAAAAACGTATCGTTACATGGAGAGGCTGCTTCGGCTAACAAGGAGGCTGGTGAAGCTTACGTTCGGGACACTTTTAAAGAAATAATCGCTGAAGGGGAATATAGGCCTGAACAGGTATTCAACATGGAAGAGACTGGCCTGTTTTGGAAGAGGATGCCTTCCCGAACGTTCCTGTTTAAAGACGAGTAAAAAGCCCCTGGTTTTAAAGCTCATAAAGACCAGTTCACCCTCTTAATGACTGGTAATGCTGCTGGTTTTATGTTGAAGCCGACATTAATTTACAAGTCTAAAAACCCGAGAGCTTTAAAGAATAAGAACATGAACTTGCTACCGGTCCATTGGATGCACACTCCTACTGCCTGGATAACGAAGCCTCTGAGCTCTGATTGGTTCCATCAGAGTTTCATTTCTCAAGTTAAGCTTTATTTATTAGAGAAGGGCTTGCCATTCAATGTCCTTCTTCATTTGGATAATGCCGGTGGCCACGCAAGAAATCTTTCGTATGAAGACGTTAGGGTTGAATTGCTGCCAGCCAGCACTACGTCCCTTATACAACCGATGGACCAGGAATGGTGGATTCATTTACTCCGTAATGGCGGGCTATGGATGCATAAGAGTTTCCTTCTTTTACCATATCTAATATCTTTACCTTTTCGGCGATGGTCATCATTTTCCGTGACCGTTTAGGCGTAGAAGCATCCTTAGAAGTATCAGCACGTTTGGGAGCAATTGCAGGGGCTTTAAACACACACAAAAGTTCAAAGATGCTGCCGTGGATGAAATCACCAATCACAGGCCAGACATGAATATTGACAGCACCAATCACAGGCAATCAAAATGGGTAGCTGTCATTGGCCGTCTTTCATTTCTGCACCAATCATAGCCCGTCTTGCACATCGCTACGCCATGAAGCTGATCTTGCGTAGCCTTCGCAGACGCACAATGCGTACATTTTTCGCCTTTTCTGTTGATTCTGTTTCCATTTTTACGCTGTTATAAACTCAAATATATGTTTATATCTCAAAATATACCTGTTTTTTTTTCTTACACTATTAATTATATTTATTTTTAATATTTTAATGGTATTTAATGCTATATTTTAGATTTAATGTTTATTATTTTATGTATACATGTATGTATATGTATATATATATATTCCAGAGAAGAGGAATTCGGATATTAATAATAATAAAATTTTCATTCACCAGAAAAGCCAGCTTTGTTGACATTGTAACTGAAACTCTCTGAAGTCCTGTAGTTCAACGAACGATATCTCTGTTTCTGACGCGAAGGACAAATAAGTTTATAATTGTGTATAATTCTCAATCACTGCCCTTCAGTGGCCCAGCGGTATGTCTGCGGTCTCATATTGCTCACAACCGGGTTTCGATACTTGTGGGGCCCAAAGCACTGATAGTTTATTGTGTAGCTTAATGAAAAACAATTAATTAGGTCTCAATCAGTACCGCTAGGGTTGCGGGTTCGAATCTCTGTCACACCAAACATGCTCGCCCTTTCAGTCATGGTGGCGTTATAATTTAACGGTCAATCCCACTATTCGTTGATAAAGGAGTAGCCCAAGAGTTGGGGTGGGTGGGTGGTGATAACTTCCTTCTACTATTATATTGCTAAATTAGGGACAGTCGATAATGACCCTTGAGAACGGTTCTTCAAAGGCAGGAATAGGCTGCAGTGGTGCTTTGGGAATCCCCTGATTTGGTTTTCCAGTCATTTGGCAAGAATGGCATGTCTTACAATAGTCAACAACATCTTGGCGCATCTTTGGCCAATAGAAATGTCGTCGGATACGATCTAGGGTCTTTTTTACACCTAAGTGTCCTGACAACATATGATCATGAGCAAGACTAAGAATATCATTCCGATAGCATTTTGGAATGACGATTTGGTGAATAACATTCCACTCTTCATCAGCATCAACGTCAGGAGGTCTGTATTTTCTCATCAACACACCTGACTTCTGGTAGTAACAAATAGGGACAGTTCCTATTTCATTTTCATCAACAGCCAGTTGTAGAAGAAAACGAGTTTCAGGATCATTGTCATGTTCCTCAACAAGTTTGTTTCGATGAAGAGAGTTGAAAAATGACATGGAGTCATCAGTAGAACTCGAAGTTGAGTCAGAAATCTCATCGATGTGAGACATGAAAGTATCAGATAAAGGGAAATCCTCTTTGGACTCCTGAGAACGTGTTTGAGAACGAGTAACAGCACAGGCGGGGAAGACATCAGGAAATTCTTCGACGAGTTGTTCTGTACTGGGAGTAACAACAGGTGCTTCAACAACACGAACTTCTGGTACCACCTTACTACCGGCCAAATCATTTCCCAAAAGCATAGACACCCCATCAACAGGCAATGAAGATTTAATACCCACAGTCACTGGGCCCGAAACTAAGTCCGAATGTAAATCTAATCTATGAAGAGGAATAGAAACGACGCCACCTTCTACACCAGAAACGAGCACATTAGCCCCAACGGATGACTTTTCAGAAAACGGAAGTACACTTTCCAAAATCAAACTCTGAAAAGCTCCAGTATCCCGCAGGATCTTAATTGGTTGTAGATGTGAATCGCCAACAAAAGAAACAAAACCTTCAGTGATGAAAGGCTTAAATTTGTCCTCAACAAGATCTTCAGGTACATCAAGAATATTGGACTTGGAATCCATAGTGGACTGGACAGGGTCAAAATCATTGGGAACCAATGATGTATCCAACGAGGGCGAAATTAAACTATGGGGTGGTGGCTTGTTTTTGATCTTATAGCACTCAGAAATCAGATGGCCAGGTTTCTTACAATAAGCACATGTTTTAGATGAGAATGACACGTTTTTGGTATATGATGAGTTTTGAGAATGAGATGAAGTCCTTGTTTGAGAATCTGAAGTTTGTTCTTTTCTGTCTTTGTTGACATTTGCATAATGCTTGATGAGTCATTGGGTTTCTTTGCCGTGTGATTTGTTTTGCTTTTGTATGAGAAATCTTTGTGAGTCAAAGCGTACTCGTCTGCCAAGACAGCAGCATCATGAATTTTGGAAGCTTTTTGTTCATCAATGTAAGTTTTGAGCTCTACGGGAAAACATCTTTTAAATTCTTCAACTAACATGAGTTCTCTGAGTTTTGTATAATCATCTTTGATTTCTTTGAAATCACACCACCTGTCGAACAGAGTTTCTTTTTCACGAGCAAATTCGACATAAGTTTGGCTGTCAAACTTTTTGTAACCACGAAATTTTTGTCTATATGCCTCTGGCACCAATTCACAAGCATTCAAAATGCATTTTTTGACGTGCTCGTAATCATAACTCTGCTCGGCTGTGAGTTTGGAAAATACTTCCTGAGCTTTACCTTTGAGAACACTCTGAAGTAATATTGTCCAATATTCGGTAGGCCATTTTAGCCTAAGGGCCAATTTTTCAAATTGCTGATAATATTTATCTACAGCCTTCTCATTGAATGGAGGCACTAAACGAATTTGTTTGGAAGCATCAAAATTATCCAATCGCATTTAGGCAACCTTTTCTTCTGTCTGTGCTTTTCTCATTTACATAACAATTATAACGCCACCACCGCTGAATGTTGTTGTTTTGAATTAAGCACAAAGCTACACAATGGGCTATCTGTGCTCTGCCCACCACAGGTATCGAAACCCGGATTTTAGCGTGTAAGTCTGCAGACATACCGTTGAGCCACTGGAGGGCCCACCGCTGAAAGAGCGAACACGTTGGGTATGTCGGGGATTCGAACCCGCGACCCTCAGATTACTAATGGATTGCCTTAACCACCTGGCCATGCTGGGCCATTGATGTGAATTAAACACAAAGCTACACAATGGGCTATCTCTGCTCTTAGTCAATTGTTGAGAGCTAAGAATGTTTTCTGAGTTACACATTCATGCAATGTTTTAAAATATAATTAACTGATTATGTGGCTTGGGATTTGGTAACGGACTGAAAAATATGTCTGTTGAGATTCATAGCTCACTAAATTTATTTTTCGGAGGATATCATAGTATTAAAATTTGATGACTCCAACCTCTATGAAAGTAGTGTCATTATATCAGATAAGATGCTTTTTAAAACCATACTAAGGGTGAAGCCTACTGACCAGCTTTAGCCATTTGTCAGTTTTACAGGTTTCGTTTACTTTCCATTCAAAATACAAGTAAAGGTGTCTTTTACTATTTTGTTTAGTCCTCTGACGGGCATTTTTAAAGCAGCTTTCAGCATATATAAAAGTTCGTTTTGGGCTGTTTGACAGCACGTTGGAATCTATTTTTATTTCCAACTAAGTATCCGTAATTATATAGATGAAGATGCAACGAAGAATTCTCAAATAAAAAAATTTATTTAATAAAAACGGTATATTTTTTTGGAAAATTTACTCTATAGATATATTTGTGAGAATGCTATTCATTGGAATATTTTGAAATGATATAAAGAAAAAGAGAATGATCACAGAACATGGAAACAGGTATTTTATACAACAATTGTTAATCATCGAGCTTTACGATCTCAATTTACATATAACTTGTATGAACGTGAAGGAAGGAGCGCGTTTTTATCTTTTCGAATAATTTCGATAGGTTGCGCTCATAGGTAACAATCACGAAATGTATAATGAGTCAAACATACCGAGACTTCGCGAATTTCTTTGCAATTGAGCCTAAGTATTTCAAGCACTGTCTCGATTGTTTAAATAATGACGTCTCTCAAAATATCCTGTAACGAAATTATTTACTGACGTCCGAAAAAGTATGTTACGTAGTTGTGTTTTTATAAAGTTAGTTTTAAAACTAGCTACAATTCAACACCAGATTCCGTTAGTATGTAGTAATCTTGGAGTATCATGCGATAAACAAGTTTTAACGTAAAATAACGCCATGTAACAAATCAAGCTGTAACATTAGATAGCCTTGTGCCTCAAATCTGAAATCATCACAGTGCGTAATGGAGTAGATTATGGTAAGGAACTTTTAAATACTTTTTGATCTTCGTATTTCGAATAATCTTCTGTTTGGTAAAGGAACGAGGAATACTCTATCTGCTGTAATACCGAGTCATAAATTAAATATTTTACTTAATCAGTGAATATGACTTATGTACGGAAAATGTGTGCAAAATTTGCTATAAGTCGTGAGTTCAAGAACAGGACACAACACACATAAAACAAACTGTAAAACTTTTATTTTAAATCTGTACTTCATCAATACACAAAACGATTTATTCTTGGAATACCGAATTACATGAATTAATTACAAGTTTTTTTCTTTCCAGCCAACTAGAACAGAGTTTTGTCCAGTTATTACACAAAAAAAAGCGTTTATTTTGTTTATTAGGTTTTGTAAACTCGGCAAGAACACGTAAGAATTATAATTCGAACAGCGAAGAAACTTCGTTTAAAGTTACTTTATTATTTCTTTGCCTGTTGTATAAGTTTGCGCTAAAATAGATCTTTGCGGACAACCAAGTGCGCCAAAGATGTGAAATAACACGAAATTACATGCAAAATCCGACGTTTTCAGACTTATAATGTCCAGTTAGAAACATGTAAACTGATACTTTGCATATGAAAAAGGAATTTACAAAGAACATGGTTCAGAAAAGTTATAATTTTCTCACCAGGAACTAAAATATCTTTAATAGAATTGTCAAAATATGTAAATCTGAGTGAACCGTTTTCTTCTAAAATTCTGGAGCGTCTATAAAGATAGGTGATAAATCGATGCATTCTACCCAGGAAAACGTATTATCTAATATAAAAATTCACTGGCCTGAACTAATTAAGTTTTTTACTTTTTTATAACCGTAGAATAAAATAATAAGTTTATTAAGGTTTAATTTACATTTTCAACATTCCAGTAGTTTCAATAGGCCGTCTGAAGATAACTCCACCATAATGAACTTCCTTGGATTGTATGTACAGTCCCGTTCACTTATTAGCTGGTAGATTTAGTAATTTCGACACCAGTTAAACGGTAGTTTTTATTGGAAATTTTGACACGCGTTTCATTCTATATAACAATGAAATCCGAATCTATATAAAACTAATTTAGCCCAAGTGTTTAACTGGCAACCCTCCAAATAAAGTATTGTTTCACTTCGTGTTTTCACTTGACTGTTTGATTTTTTTCTTCTTCTTTTGATTTTTCTAAACAGTTTCATATTGATTTCACGAAAACCATTTATGTTCAACACGCTGGAAGCAGGGATACTTTGATAGAAACTTACATACTAAGAGGTTACAAAAAAGTGCTTTTAGAACAATAGGTTTAGCAAAAAGTACATTTTTTCTATGACGAAGTAATTTTACAACAAAAAATATTTAAATACAGTTTCTTAGTCCAGTTTATAAAAGAATGCTGTTAGCTTCGTGCCGGTTTATACGAAAGCATAATTTTTACGGTCTCATGTTGTAATACGTATCTATCTACGTCATAATCTTTACCAGTGGCTTCCAATCTTTTTTATGCTCCGCACCCCTAAAAAAAAATAATATGTTCTCGCACCCCTTAGAATAATTATTTATTTAAGAATAAAGGTGAAGGTGGCTAAAACAAATGTCATCTCGCACCCCCCGGGAACGCTATCTCGCACTCCTGGCTGTGACCCACTGATCTATACCTTTCATCAAAAGCTTGTGAGCTGAGCTGAAAAAAAAGTCTATAATAACATGTTAAACACGTCGTGTATCCATAACGACGAGACCTTTCACCAAATTTCAATTTTTTTCAGACTGCCTGGAATAGAACATAGTAATAGCACTACGCAACACAAATTTTGTTCCTGGATTGTATGAGTTATTTTTTATGTATAGAAAGTGGCCATTATTCCCTTCAAACTTTGCTCTTGTGATCTGGTTAATGAAATTTAGAAATTATCTATTTTCTGTGTAAAAACGGGCAAATTTGCACATTTTCGTATACATAAGGTTTGAATAAAACAACATATGAATCAAGATTTACATGTATTTACACTAAAGTTTACAAGAATGTTTAGAGTGAGTAGTTCTTCGAGATTTGCTGATGTCTTATGAAGTGTAACCGTAATTATTCTTCGCACGTTTCTAAAAGGTATACACATTATAACAGTTGTTATTGTATCATATGACTGATATAAATAGTGTTCTAAACATTGCTGTATTTATATCTTAGCTAGATTGAGCAAAACTCGTCGTCGATAATGGATATGACAAATACCACGAAGTTGAGATGCAATTATTCTATACCCTTCTTTCACATGTTTAAAGTTTCCAAACGACTATATTAAGTGTTTAACAATGTGATAGGCCTAATGCTGATGTTTTATTACAAATATAATAAGTATGTAATAAAATATAGTCAAGCCCTTGGGTCAAGTGATTAAACTTTTTATCAGTATAAAAACTTTTCTTTTTTTTTTCTGAAAATTTAACTTCTCTTTGATATTTCAGAAATCTATTTTAGCTATATTCTCTGTTGTTTTATTTAATCTTGGAGGTTTAAATTATCAATAACTAACACTCTTCTCTTAAAATAATTTAAATATACTTTCAAACTCCAAATGGTAAAATGCTTGCGTTTTTGACTTATTAAAAAGTTTTGTGGGACTTATTGTTAACAGTCGCTTCACTAGCGTCATCTTTTGAAATCTTGACACAACTTTAGTTTAAAAATAAACCAAATGAAGTTCATATATTTATCTGTTAAAGCTACATGCAGATCACTTCAGTGCTTAGAATACTACAGATAAATTACTTTGTGTTATTTCTACAATTAAACCTTCATCTGTTTGCTTCCAAACATAACAACTTACAAATACCGACCTCAGCAAGTGCTATGCTTTGATTATCACACGATATCGAGGAAATTGCTTCTTTTTCATAATAAGATTTGCGTAAAAAGTTTAACAGTTGTTTTAAGTATTTCAAAACTTGAAATAATATATTCTATTTAGTTAAAGTGAAAACTGTAATAAAAACATCAACATTTTATCAGCGACTGAAACATAAACTACCTGGTAAATCCATGATGGAAAATACGAGACGATGAATGAACGAAATTGAAACTATCGCGAAGAAAAAAAAATTAAACAGCTTCTGGCTTGTTTGTTCTTAAACGCAATGCTACAGATTTGGTTATCTGAGATGTGCTCACGACTGGTATCGAAACTTAGATCAGTAGTTTTAAACCATTTTATTGTCAAACAAATAAAATAATCATTCATATTTTACTGTCGGGTAATTTCCACTGACTCGAATGGTTCGTGAAATATAAAATGCATTGTAAAATATAATAGTTTAACTGCGTATGTCTGCGTGTCAATAACAGTCAGAACCATCGAAAAGATTCAGCAAAAATACAGTAAGGGTAAATAAATGGATTAATATCCCCTTCAAAGTTAAAAGCCTAGTAAATCCCCGTGTGCTTTTTTTTGTACTTTAAGGATTAAAATATCTCTTTTGAATATATATTAAACACACATGATCGTATGATATCTTAATGTGGTTGTTAGGCCTTATCCTAAAACTGTATTATAATCGCACCGCATTTTGAAAGCAAACAAGTCAAAAAGAAGTTTTATATTACATACGCGGGCCCCGATATAGCCACCATTAAGGCACTGGACGCATAATATGAGTGTTGCGGGTTCGAATCCCCGTCACATTAAACATGATCACCCTTTCAGCCGAGCCATGGAAGCGTTATAATGTGACGGTCAATCCCATTATTCGTTGGTAAAAGAGTAGCCCAAGAGTTGGCGGTGGGTGGTGATGACTAGCTGTCTTATCTCTAGTTTAACAATGCTAAATTAGGAACGGTTATTGCTGATAGGCCTCGTGTAGATTTGCGCGAAATTCAAAACAAACATGCATTACATACTGCGTAAATAAATTAACTGAAACCTGTTAAAATTAAACGACACCTGTCGGATAAGCTATTATTAATTGGAAAACTTTACCGGTTATAGCGACGGTACCTGTTAAATTTGTGAAAAAAGAAGTTAGAACGGTTTCCACAGCGAAGTTATTAGTGAAAACAAACTAACACTTAAAAACCTTGTTTGGAACCACAGAGTAAAATGGTCCAGTAGTTAAGATAAAAATAACAAGTAAATATTTGGTTAGAGAGAATGAAAGTACCCTATAAGATCAAGAGTAGTCCGTCATGGATGTCCATCTGGTACTGCCATTTTGGGTTTCAAACCAAAAAGGATCATTCTCACCAACCCAATACTATCACTGTCCGAATGAGTGTAAGAGCCTCAAAACGATGTCATGTTTTAAGAAATGCTCCCTACTACGTTTATTCATATAGGTGACTAGCGTTTAGTAACGTTAAGGTTTAACATTCTAAAACCCAGAGGCTTTGCACTATAAAACATTACTTTAGTGGAAAAATACATATCCTGCTCCCATAAAACTACTCGAGGGCTATAAGCTCTAGCTGCTCCTAATTTTAAAATGACAGACTAAAGAGAAAACATCTAGAATCTTCCAAAACTGTGGTAAATTTAATGCAGAATTTCAATGTGGGTTCTGTAACTATCCCATTAATGTTGGTTAATTAAAATTAATTAAAATTCTAAAAGCAGATAAAGGTAACGCTATAGTAATAATGAACACGAATGAATACATACGAAAAATGAATAACATCCTATCAGACACAAACAAATTCAAACCAATACACACAAATCCAACAAAGACACATGAGACGCAACTAAACAAATTACTACTACAAATGAAAAAAAAGCCAACACAATTTCACAAACACTTTATTCCTAACTACGTAAAACCGACTCACGCACACCGCAAATATACGGCATCCCCAAACCTCATAAACCAGATTGTCCATTACGACCAATAATGTCAACATGTGAATCGTTTAATTACAATCTTGGTAAATACATAGCATGGGCATTCTCCAAATATGCAACATCAATCAGCTCATTCATCAAAGACTCTTTTAATTTCAAGTCTAATCTAAATCAACTTAATCATAAAGCCTTAATGGCCAGTTTCGATGTTATATCCCTCTTTACAGAAGTTCCAACAACAGAAGCCTGCAAGATAGCCTTAGAACTCTATATCCGAGACCCTAACCCAACTATAGACATCCCCAGTAACCGGTTAGCAACCCTCATAGAATTCACTACAATAAAGACAAACTTCATGTTCAACAACCAAAACTATATACAAACAAATGGCCTAAGCATGGGCAACCCAGTATCACCAGTTCTAGCCAATATTTTTATGACACAAGCAATTAATACAGCATTACATCCACCACTATACTGGTACAGATATGTAGATGACACGGTTGCGGGATTCAAATATACAGAACACATACTTAATTTTTTCAATCACATTAACTCTATACATTCCAACATTAACTTCACATGTGAAAAGGAAGAAAGTAATCAAATATCATTTCTTAACCTCAAAATTATAAGAACCGACACACAATTCACAATAGAAATCCACCGAAAAAATCACCCATACTGGACTATACATTCCTTGCGACTCAGCACATGAAACAAAACAAAAACTCAACATACTAAGAAACCAGATAAACACAGCCATAAAACTATGCTCACCAGATAAAATTAACGATGAATTAGATAAAATAAAACAACACTTCATCAACATTAATAAGTTTCCTCCACAAACCGTAGAAAACATTATACGCACACACCTAGACAGAAAGCAAAATCAACCAACAAAAGTAAATATATCTCACGAATCAAAAAATCACGAAACCATATACTGCTGTATACCATATATTCCTGACATCAGCAAACAAATAACCAACATTTGGCAAAAACTGCTAACAAAATATGACATTCCAGTTAATACTAAATTTATTCAAAAACCAGGTACAAAACAGGTCTATACTATCTGAGAACTACACTGACAAACACCACACCAACATTATTTATAAAATACAATGTGATAACTGCCACGACTTCTATATTGGAGAAACAAGTAGAAAAATGGAAACCAGATTCAAAGAACATAAAAAGTCACCTTCACACGTTTTCGAACACTGTAAGTCAAATATACACAACATAACCATAGAAAACACTAAAATACTAAACAAAGAAACAAACACAAAATTAAAGAAGTCTTACTTATACAACAACTTAAACCCCAAATAAAACAATATAAAGGAACGCCATTATACCTATATTAATATTATAGATAAAATTATATATTAAAACATCTAACCCCACCCTCTACATTGCGACACTCAGTTACACAACCCCTTCCAAACATGTGGTCAGCTTCCGGTCAGTTACCTCTTTCTTTGTGAACCTGACGATGACCGAAGAAGGTCGAAACGTCGTTCGCTCTTCTGTTTAAAATATTTTCTCAACCCAAACGACCCGTTTTTGCATATAAAATTAACGTTGGTCCATCTTTACCATTTTGCCATCCTGGAATAAGATATTCAGTTTCACTGGCCTCCAACGTTAAAATTAGAAAAACGGACAAACCTGTTATGATATTAAAAATATATATTACCATTGACTTATAAAAAGAAATGTTCACTTATTAACCTACTTCAATGAAATACAGATAAGAAACGGGTAATATTTCTAATAATATCTACAACTGGAGATTATTCTTTCGTGAGATAAAAGGCATTACCAGTTCACATCCGTTTCTATTTCATATATTTAGAAAATTGAAAATAAATTTTCACAAAGTGTTATACAGTGTTGCTACTCAGAAAGCTCAGTCTCTTATGTGTTTCTGAAATTGATCAACTCATTCCATAATATTGGGACTTTATATATACGTAGTCATATCAATCAATTAATTATAAACTAGAAATAATGAAAAACAACAACAAATACATTTGACTGGTTCAAAACAACCTCATTGCCCAGCTTTTTTATTTTAAATTTCTGTTGAAAAATGTTGATATATCTGAGGTTTAAATGTGGTGCTTGTACAGCATCACAAAAACATTTGATCCTGTATCTAGTTTGAATCTTTAAAGCAATATTTACTACACATGTTACAGGATAAGTACTTTAGACTTGTGTATTATGGTTCGAGCTATAGAAACTCATTTCTATCAGATGTTAAGACAATGATGCGATGGGAATTTTTGAAAAAAATAAAAATCACATAGAGTCTTATGATAAATAAAATGTTTACATAGTGTAGGAAGAAAATTACAAAACACGATACACATTAGTGTTAACAGAAAATTGTGTTCATGAATAAGGAATATTATAATTCACACTGACAACATTTTTGGACAGGCACGTTTTTATAGCATATATACAAGTTACAATATGTTTACAGTTTTACAACATAGAATTATCAGCTTCTTGTTTTTTTTTACACCAATAATCATATCACCACAATAGAAACACCAAACACCTCACAGATAAAAACAGTGCAAAAAATCAGTAATGAACAATCTAATATTTAGCACAAGGTATCAAAAACTTATTTTTTAACATCAATATACCACAATTACAATGAAAGAAATGAATTATTAGTGCAACTGAAAATTATCTATTACCCTTAAATATTCCTTTCTTATTGTTTAGTAAAAATCATTAACACATTTAAAAAAGGGAAAGAAAATATTTTATAAATGTGCTTGTAAGACACCTCAAACAAAACATCACTAAAATAATTTTTTTCCAGATTTTATCATCAACATGTTTTTGCACGTATGAAATAACTCATTAATTGCTTTATTTTATAGTATTTGGAAGTTGAGCACATTGAATTTAAATGTTCATAGAATCCGCAATCTGGTGTTTCTGTATTTTTATTTAGTAATTCTGTCATCTATATTTGTAAGGCTTAATTTCATTAACACTTAAGTTGCTTATGCATGTACTTCACAACAGAAATTTCCTCTGTTAATATCATAAAAAACTGCAAAAAACAACAACAAAAAACTGTGGAAATACACCTGTAACTTACTTTTAATAAATATAGAAATAACACAACAAAATATGAATATCTGATGTTTCCAGAACAAGGGCTAACATACGCCTTGAGATTTTACTTCTTATACACAAGTTCCTTTGTCAAAATTCTTTGACTTTTTAATTTCTATCTAATAATAATAATATTTGAAACAGAGAAATATCATTTGATACATTTTACCAATTTGTGTATATAAATACACACATACACACCTGCATTATAAGCAATACTTAAGGCCACCACAGATAAGTAAACACATTGCAAGATACAATATCTTATTTGTAAGGAGACCATTTCCAAGAAAAAATAAAACATGAGTTCCAGAGCAAACATGGTTTTCTTGTTTGAAAAGCATCTTAATTCTTACCAACCAGAAGAGACTATTATCTTATTTGTCATGTGAGTTTGCCACATGCCAACTTCAACAGAAAAACAGTTGTTTTGGAATCCCATAACAGTTAATGATGTCATTGAAAATTATGTTGATACTGTTTCCTGATAATATTTGAAGAGTCATGCTTGGGGAAACACTTCTATGGAAACAAGTTTCATTGTGTATGCTGGCTTTTAGTATAAATGTTTCCACTGAATTGTAAAAAGTAAGTAATATTGTTTATTATGATAAGGAAGTGGTAAATTATTTGGAGAATTCATACAGTTGCATTTAACAATATGTTATAGGTATGAGCCTACAACACCATTCAATAATATAATCAAATGTTTTACAACTAACACAAATCCAAAACGGACTTGTTTTATCAGCATTTTCGGACCTTCATAGCTGATTTTTCCTCTATGCTTTTGAAGTGAATATGTTTACGAAATTTTATTTTTTATGTCTTCATTCGTCTCACCACAACTATCTATATTGATATAATATTATATAAATTTATATTTAGGTTCTTTTAAAAAATAAGTTTTTTCTACGTGTGTGAAAAATTTCACAACTACTACAAATGCAAAACGGTCCTGTTTTGTTTGTTTTGGAAATTCGCATAAAGCTCATCGAGGGCTATCTGTGCTACCCGTCCCTAATTTTGCAGTGTAAGACTAGAGGGAAGGCAGCTAGTCATCACCACCCACCGCCAACTCTTGGGCTACTCTTTTACCAACGAATAGTGGGATTGACCGTCACATTGTACACCCCCACGGCTGGGAGGGCGAGCATGTTTAACGCGACGCGGAGGCGAACCCGCGACCCTCGGATTACGAGTGCTCGCGTTAACGCGCTCGGCCATGCCAGGCCCCCGGTCTTGTTTTATCAGCCTCCTCATCCTCTCATAACTGATCCTTTCCTCTCCTACTTTTTAAATGAATATATGTTTGCGAAATTTAATTTTTTGTTTACATTTGTCTTACCACAACTATCTATATTTATATTATATTAAATTACATTTACGTTTTTTTAAAAAATAAGATTTTCCCTATGTGTAAATAATTTCACAACTAACACAAATCCAAATCGGATTTGTTTTATCAGCCTCCTCCTATTTTCATAGATCACTTTTTCATGTACTACTTTTGAAGTGAATATGTTTACGAAATTTGAATTTTTATGTTTTCATTTGTCTTTCCATAACTATCTATATTTATATTATACTATATTAATTTATATTTAGATTTTTTTTAAATAAGTTTTTCTACGTCTGTAAAAAATTTCACAACTGACACAAATCCAAGACGAACTTGTTTTATCATCCTCCTCCTACCTTTATAACTGATCCTTTTTTCGAATACTTCTAAAGTGAATACGATTACGAAATTTAATTTTATGTTTTCATTTGTCTTATTACAACTATCTATGTCTATATTTATAATATATTATATTTATTTATATTTGAGGTTTTCTTTAAATTAGTTTTTCTAAGTGTGTAAAAAATTTACAACTAACCTAAATGAAAAACGTTCTTGTTTCATCAGCCTTTTCATCCCCTCATAGCTGGTCCTCTCCTCTCCTACTTTTGAAGTGAATATATTTGCGAAATTTTATTTTTTATGTTTTTATTTGAATTACCTGAAATATCTATATCTATATCTGTACTATATCATATAATATATATTTACAATTTTTTAAATAAGTTTTTTACGGGTGAAAAAATTTCACAACTAACACAAATCCAAATCGGATTTGTTCTATCAGCCTCCTCCCACCTCCATAGATAACTTTTTGCTGTACTACTTTTGAAGTGAATATGTTTACGAAATTTGAATTTTCATTTGTCTTACCACAACTATCTATATTTATATTATATTATATAATTTATATTTACATTTTATAAATATAAATTTTTTGTTCGTCTATATTTATATTATATTATATTAATTTACATTTGGGTTGTTTTAAAAAGTAAGTTCTTCTCTATGTGTAAAAATTTGACAATTAACCTCAATCCAAAATGGACTTGTTTTATCAGCCTCCTGCTCCTCTCGTAGCTGATCCTTTCCTCTCCTACTTTTTAAAGGAATATGTCAACGAAATTTTATTTTTATGTTTTCATTTGTCTTACCAGTACTCTCTATATCTATATTTATATTATATTATATTAAATTACATTTACGTTTTTTTAAAAAAATAAGTTTTTCTCTATGTGTAAAACATTTGACAACTAACCTAAATCCAAAACGGACTTGTTTTATTAGCCTTCTCCTCCCCTCATAGCTTATCCTTTTCTCTCCTAATTTTTAAAAGAATATGTTTTCATTTGTCTCACTACAACTGTATCTATATTTATATCATATTATATTAATATATATCTACGTAGTTTTACTACGTGTGTAAAAAATTTCACAACTAACACAAATCGAAAACAAACTTGTTTTATCAACCTCCTCCTACCCTTATAACTGATCGTTTTTTCTGATACTTTTGAAGTGAATACGATTACGAAATTTAATTTTATGTTTTCATTTGTCTTATTACAACTTTCTATGTCTATATTTATAATATATTATATTTAGTTATATTTACGGTTTTCTTTAAATACGTTTTTTCTAAGTGTAAAAAATTTACAACTAACCTAAGTGAAAAACGTTCTTGTTTCATCAGCCTTTTCATCCCCTCATAGCTGGTCCTCTCCTCTCCAACTTTTGAAGTGAAAATATTTGTGAAATTCTATTTTTTATGTTTTCTTTTGAATTACCTAAAATGTCTATATCCGTACTATATCATATAATATATATTTACAATTTTTTAAATAAGTTTTTTACGGGTGTAAAAAAATTCACAATTAACACAAATCCAAATCGAATTTGTCTTATCAGTTTCCTCCTACCTCCATAGATCACTTTTTGCTGTACTACTTTTGAAGTGAATATGTTTACGAAATTTGAATTCTCATGTTTTCATTTGTCTTACGACAACTATCTATATTTATATTATATTATATAATTTAGATTTAGATTTTTTAAATATAAGTTTTTTGTACGTGTGTAAAAAATTTACAACTCACCTGAATGAAAAACGTTGTTTTGTGAGCCTTCTTTTCCCATCCAGGTTGGTCCTTTCCTCTCCTACTTTTGAAGTGAATATATTTGCGAAATTCCATTTTTATGTTTTCATTTGAATTACCTGAAATATCTATATCTATATCTGTACTATATCATATAAGATATATTTACAATTTTTAAATAAGTTTTTTTACGTGTGTAAAAAATTTCACAACTAACACAAAATCCAAAACGGATTTGTTTTATCAGCCTCCTCCTCCCCTCATAGCTGATCCTTTCCTCTCCCAGTTTTTAAGTGAATATATTTGCGAAATTTTATTTTTATGTTTTCATTTGTTTTAGCAAAACTATCTATGTCTATATTTATATTATATTATATTAATTTACATTTAGGTTGTTTTAAAAAATAAGTTTTTCTCTATGTGTAAAAATTTGACAATTAACCTAAATCCAAAACGGACTTGTTTTATCAGCCTTTTGCTCCTCTCATAGCTGATTCTTTCCTCTCCTACATTTTAAAGGAATATGCTCACGAAATTTTATTTTTATGTTTTCATTTGTCTTACCACAACTATCTATATCTATATTTATATAATATTTTGTTGATATATTTTTACGTTTTTTTCAAATAAGTTTTTCTACGTGTGTAAAAAATTTACCACTATCCTAAATGCAAAACGTTCTTGCTTTATCAGCCTTCTTGTCCCTTGTTAAATGATCCTTTCCTCTCCTTAATTTGAAGTGAATATTTTTGCGAAATTCTATTTTACATGTTTTCATTCGTCTTACCTAAAATATTTATATCTATATTTATACTATATCATATAATACATATTTAAATTTTTTTAAATAAGTTTTTTTACGGGTGTAAAAAATTTCACAACTAACACAAATCCAAATCGGATTTGTTTTATCAGCCTCCTCCTATTTTCATAGATCACTTTTTCATGTACTACTTTTGAAGTGAATATGTTTACGAAATTTTAATTTTCATGTTTTCATTTGTCTTACCACAAATATCTGTATTTATATTATATTACATAATTTATATTTAGATTTTTTAAAAATAAGTTTTTTGTACGTGTGTAAAAATTTTTATCTCACCTAAATGAAAAACGTTCTTGTTTTTTCAGCCTTCTTCTCGTATTTAGGTTGGTCCTTACCTCTCCTAGTTTTGAAGTAAATATGTTTTCGAAATTCTATTTTACATGTTTTCATTTGTCTTAAATAAAATATCTATATCTATATTTATACTATATCATATAATACATATTTACAATTTTTTAAAATAAGTTTTTCTACGTGTGTAAAAATTGACAATTAACACAAATTCAAAACGGTCTTGTTTTATGAGCCTTTTCCTCCTCCTACTGCTGATTTTTCCTCCTAATTTTGAAGTGAATATGTTTACGAAATTTGAATTTTTATGTTTTCATTTGTCTTACCAGTACTATCTATGTCTATATTTATATTATATTATATTAATTTACATTTAGGTTGTTTTAAAAAATAAGTTCTTCTCTATGTGTAAAATTTGACAATTAACCTTGATCCAAAACGGTCTTGTTTTATCAGCCTCCTGCTCCTCTCATAGCTGATCCTTTCCTCTCCTACTTTTTAAAGGAATATGTCAACGAAATTTTATTTTTATGTTTTCATTTGTCTTACCACAACTATCTATATCTATATTTATATTATATTATATTAATATATTGTTACGTTTTTTTCAAATAAGTTTTTTACGTGTGTAAAAAATTTACCACTATCCTAAATGCAAAACGTTCTTGCTTTATCAGCCTTCTTGTCCTTTCTTAGATGATCCTTTCTTCTCCTAATTTTGAAGTGAATATGTTTGCGAAATTCTATTTTTTATGTTTTGATTTGAATTATTTGAAATATCTATATCTATATCTGTACTATATCATATAATATATATTTACAATTTTTTAAATAAGTTTTATACGGGTGTAAAAAATTCACAACTAACACAAATCCAAATCGAATTTGTCTTATCAGCTTCCTCCTACCTCCATAGATCACTTTTTGCTGTACTACTTTTGAAGTGAATATGTTTACGAAATTTGAATTCTCATGTTTTCATTTGTCTTACGACAACTATCTATATTTATATTATATTATATAATTTAGATTTAGATTTTAAATATAAGTTTTTTGTACGTGTGTAAAAAATTTACAACTCACCTGAATGAAAAACGTTGTTTTGTGAGCCTTCTTTTCCCATCCAGGTTGGTCCTTTCCTCTCCTACTTTTGAAGTGAATATATTTGCGAAATTCCATTTTTATGTTTTCATTTGAATTCCCTGAAATATCTATATCTATATCTGTACTATATCATATAATATATATTTATAATTTTTTAAATAAGTTTCTCTACGTGTGTAAAAAAATTCACAACTAACACAAATCCAAAACGGATTTGTTTTATCAGCCTCCTCCTCCCCTCATAGCTGATCATTTCCTCTCCCAGTTTTTAAGTGAATATATTTGCGAAATTTTATTTTTATGTTTTCATTTGTTTTAGCAAAACTATCTATGTCTATATTTATATTATATTATATTAATTTACATTTAGGTTGTTTTAAAAAATAAGTTTTTCTCTATGTGTAAAAATTTGAAAATTAACCTAAATCCACAACGGACTTGTTTTATCAGCCTGTTGCTCCTCTCATAGCTGATTCTTTCCTCTCCTAGATTTTAAAGGAATATGCTCACAAAATTTTATTTTTATGTTTTCATTTGTTTTACCACAACTATCTCTATCTATATTTATATAATATTATATTGTTATATTTTTACGTTTATTTCAAATAAGTTTTTCTACGGGTTTAAAAAATTTACCACTATCCTAAATGCAAAACGTTCTTGCTTTATCAGCCTTCTTGTCCCTTGTTAAATGATCCTTTCCTCTCCTAATTTTGAAGTGAATATGTTTGCAAAATTCTATTTTACATGTTTTCATTTGTCTTACCTAAAATATCTATATCTATATTTATACTATATCATATAATACATATTTAATTTTTTTTAAGTAAGTTTTTGTACGTGTGTAAAAATTTTTTATCTCACCTCAATGAAAAACGTTCTTGTTTTATCAGCCTTCTTGTCCCATCTAGGTTGGTCCTTTTTTCTCGTGGTTTTGAAGTGAATATGTTTTCGAAATTCTATTTTTTTCATGTTTTCATTTGTCTTACCTAAAATATCTGTATCTATACTATATCATATAATACATATTTACAATTTTTTAAAATAAGATTTTCTACGTGTGTAAAAATTGACAATTAACACAAATGCAAAACGGTCTTGTATAAATAGCCTTTTCCTCCTCTTACTGCTGATTTTTCCTCTCCTACTTTTGAAGTGAAAATATTTGCGAAATTCTATTTTTTATTTTTTCATTTGAATTATCTGAAATATCTATATCTGTACTATATCATGTAATATATATTTACAATTTTTTAAATAAGTTTCTCTACGTGTGTAAAAAATTTCACAATTAACCTAAATCCAAAACGGACTTGTTTTATCAGCCTCCTGCTACTCTCATAGCTGATCCTTTTTTCTCCTTCTTTTTAAAGGAATATGTTTACGAAATTTTATTTTTATGTTTTCATTTGTCTTACCACAACTATCTATATCTATATTTACATTGTATTGTATTAATATATGTTTAATTTTATTTTCAAATAAGTTTTTCTACGTGTGTAAAAAATTTACTACTCTCCTAAATGCAAAACGTTCTTGCTTGATTAGCTTCTTGTCTCTTCTTAGATGATCCTTTCCTCTCCTAATTTTTTAGTGAATATGTTTGCGAAATTCTATTTTACATGTTTTCATTTGTCTTACCTAAAATATTTATATCTATATTTATACTATATCATATAATACATACTTAAATTTTTTAAATATGTTTTTTTACGGCTGTAAAGAATTTCACAACTAACACAAATCCAAATCGGATTTGTTTTATCAGCATCCTCCTACCTCCATAGATCACTTTTTGCTGTACTACTTTTGAAGTGAATATGTTTACGAAATTTCAATTTTCATTTGTCTTACGACAACTATGTATATTTATATTATATTATATAATTTATATTTAGATTTTTTAAATATAAGTTTTTTGTACGTGTGTTAAATATTTACAACTCACCTAAATGAAAAACGTTCTTGTTTTGTCGGCCTTCTTCTCCCATCTGGGTTGGTCCTTTCCTCTCCTAGTTTTGAAGTGAATATCTTTGCGAAATTCTATTTTACATGTTTTCATTTGTCTAACCTAAAATATCTATATCCATATTTATACTATATCATATAATACATATTTACAATTTTTTTAAATAAGTTTTTACGGGTGTAACAAATTTCACAACTAACAGAAATTCAAATCGGATTTGTTTTATCAGCCTCCTCCTACCTCCATAGATCATTTTTTGCTGTACTACTTTTGAAGTGAATATGTTTACGAAATTTGAATTTTTATGTTTTCATTTGTCTTACCACAAGTATCTATATTTATATTTTATTATGTAATTTATATTTAGATTTTTTAAAAATAAGTTTTTTTGTACGTGTGTAAAAAATTTACATCTCACCTGAATGAAAAACGTTCTTGTTTTATCAGCCTTCTTCTCATATTTAGGTCAGTCCTTTCCTCTCCTAGTTTTGTAGTGAATATGTTTGCGAAATTCTATTTTACATGTTTTCATTTGTCTTACCTAAAATATCTATATCTATATTTATACTATATCATATAATACATATTTACAATTTTTTTAAAATAAGATTTTCTACGTGTGTAAAAATTGACAATTAACACAAATGCAAAACGGTCTTGTTTTATGAGCCTTTTCCTCCTCTTACTGCTGAATTTTCCTCTCCTACTTTTGAAGTGAATATGTTTACGAAATTTGAATTTTTATGTTTTCATTTGTCTTACCAGTACTATCTATATCTATATTTATATTATATTATATTACATTTACGTTTTTTTTAAAAAATAAGTTTTTCTCTATGTGTAAAACATTTGACAACTAACCTAAATCCAAAACGGACTTGTTTTATCAGCCTCCTCCTCCCCTCATAGCTGATCCTCTCCTCTCCTACTTTTGAAAAGAATATGTTTTCATTTGTCTTACCACAACTATCTGTATCTATATTTATATTATATTATATTAATATATATTTACGTTTTTTCAAATAAGTTTTACTACGTGTGTAAAAAATTTCACAACTGAGACAAATCGAAAACAAACTTGTTTTATCATCCTCCTCCTACCCTTATAGCTGATCGTTTTTTCTGATACTTTTGAAGTGAATACGATTACGAAATTTAATTTTATGTTTTCATTTGTCTTATTACAACTATCTATGTCTATATTTATAATATATTATATTTATTTATATTGACGGTTTTCTTTAAACAAGTTTTCTCTAAGTGTGTAAAAAATTTACAACTAACCTAAGTGAAAAAGTTCTTGTTTCATCAGCCTTTTCATCCTTTCTTAGCTGGTCCTTTCCTCTCCTACTTTTGAAGTGAATATATTTGCGAAATTCTATTTTTGTTTTCATTTGAATTACCTGAAATATCTATATCTATCTTTGTACTATATCATATAATATATATTTACCATTTTTAAATAAGTTTTTTACGGTTGTAAAAAATTTCACAACTAACATAAATCCAAATCGCATTTGTTTTATCAGCCTCCTTCTACCTCCATAGATCACTTTTTGCTGTGCTACTTTTGAAGTGAATATGTTTACGAAATTTTAATTTTCATGTTTTCATTTGTCTTACCACAACTACCTATATTTATATTATATTATATACTTTTGTATTTAGATTTTTTAAAAATAAGTTTTTTGTACGTGTGTAAAAAATTTACATTTCACCTACATGAAAAACGTTCTTGTTTCATCAGCCTTTTCATTCCCTTTTAGCTGATCCTTTCCTCTTCTACTTTTGAAGTGAATTTGTTGGCGAACTTTTATTTATGTTTTTATTTGTTTTACATAAAATATTTATATCTATATTTATATTATATCATATAATATATATTTACAATTTTTAAAATAAGTTTTTCTACGTGTGTAAAAAAATTTCACAAGTGACAAATTTAAAACAAACCCTTTTTATCAGCCTCCTCGTCCCCTCATAGCTGATCCTTTCCTCTAATACTTTTGAAGTGAATATATTTACGAAATTTATTTTTTTCTCATTTCCTTATTTCAACAATCAATATCTATATTTATATTACATTATATTAATTTATATTTACGTTTGTTTAAAAAAACATATTTTTTCTACGTGTGTATACATTTTGACAACACAAATGCAAAACGGTCTTATTTTATCAGCTTTTTCCTCCCCTCATAGCTGATCGTTTCCTCTTATAATTTTTGAAGTGAATATGTTAACGAAATTTTATTATGTTTTCATTTGTCTTTCCACAATTATCAATATTTTGTGGGGTTTTTTTACGAGCGTTAAATATTTGAAAATACAAATGGCTTGATAGAAAGTATTGGTCGAAATAAGAAATTTGGGTAAAGGTGGCTGTGCAATCTGTTTCAGCCCATTTCTCGCGTAGAAACGCCTTTAAATACATCTTTTTAGGTTTGACGTCAGGAAATACCATGGAGAATAAGAAGAGATTAGAAAAGGAATCAAACACAAATGAACTGACTCGTTTTATATAGTGCAAGCAGAGAGACAGTAATAACAGGTTTACTTATGTAACCACTTGAGAATCATCTGAGGTGTAGTTCAGTTGTAGTGCACTGACTTTACCTTAATATTCCGAGTGTTTTTTGAGGCTCCAGAGTATAGTTATCGGGATTATCTAATAGTTTGCAGAAAAAGAAAATATGGTGCTCAGCTAAGAAATTTATATCTGGACATATGGACAACTGGTTACTGTATGAAGAAAATCAGTGAAAATGAAAATAAAACAAAGTTAGTGAAATATATATTTAGTTTGTTTCTAAATTTAACTATAACTAATATGCAGTGAAGATTATTCAATTGTTATAATGGAAGACAGTAAATACTGTATCAATTGAAAAGAGAAAAATTTCTAGAAATGGGGTTCTACAGTAATCAAAGCCGCCTGTGTGAAATGTTTCATAAAATATAATTATTTAAATCTTTGAATATATCTGTGGTAGCCCATATGGTAGTGTAGGAAGTTATCACTGATTATTATAATGACAGAGTATAGATCAATTTTTTTTTGGTCAAATGGTGTTCTAAACCAATTTGAGTAGCATGTGTGGAACTTAATGAAAACAAATATTTAAAGCCTGCGATACAACTGAGATCCAAAAATGTAAAAAACAATTGTATAGACATTTTAATCGTTTTGAACACTTTATTTTAAATAAGTGGTTTGTACTCTCAGTTTATTCTTGAAATTCGTAGCCAACAGTTCACATACACCTACTGTGAAAAATCGCAACCGATGTAAAATATGACCATCGTTAGTCAGCTGAGATTATACAGTTGTACATGATCGTGAAATGTATAAACAGCAGAAATAGGCTTACACATGCATAACTGTTGTAGTGGAAGACATTGTGTACAGATTACCATTATGCCATATAACATATTTATTTTAATAAATGGATGGAGAAGGATAAGCAACTTGAGTTTTACTTAAAGATGGTGAACTACGAAGAATTGTTAAAAAACAAGTCGTAGTAAAAAAAGAAAGATAGAAAATAAGAGTATGGAAAGAATGGAAATAGAGTAGGAACACAACTTGAAATCACCTACATATCACAACACAAAGGTGGAACAATGAATGAAAATGGATACAGGACCAACCGATCCAACCTGCCCAAATTTTATGAAGAATGACATGAAATATTCGTCCAAATTAAAAACTGTACAATCTGTCTCTGCTCATTTCTCACGTAAAAAGACCTTTAAAGATATATCTAGGTATGACGTCAGAAAATACCATGGACTATGAGAAGTTACATGTGATGTTAATAAAACACAATGAACTCCCCGACGAAGGCGATACTTCTGAAGGTCACCACATATTATATCTTAAATTATTTATTCAATTGTACATGTTTTATATCATTACTACCACAATCTTCCTTTGATGTAAGTGTTCGAAAAGTGGATATTATTTGTATTGTAATACAGTATTATATATACTATATATAGTATAAATATTATATAGTAATATTTATTGTAAATTGTAGCGCACTTAACATTTTATTCTAATTTCATCATTAAAAGTTCGTTTATAATTACGTCATTACACAGTAAATCACTGTTATCCTCATGATTCAATATTGTGAATTGTTCACACATTAAATATCTTATCCTATTCTTATTAATTACAGCTTCATCTATAGTAAATTCATAACTTGTGATAATTTCCGGATTTTAACTCACGAACACATCGTATAGAAAACGTTTTCTCTCACTAATACAATTATAACACTGCTTTCAGTGAACTTACTAAGAAGTGATTGATTCTATGTTTATCATTACAAGATCACTGATAATCTCGTATCACAGTAAATGTTATTCAGTATTGTCATTATACACATACTTATCAATATTAATTTGAAGTGAAGCATTTGCTTTTTCAAGACATTGAAGTGAATTATTTTCAGTGCGAAATATGAATATTTTACAACCAATAATAATAAACCCTTTCCTTATTCAATATTTTAGTTATCTTTCTTGTCACAGCTACCTGTATTAAGCTCATCGTATAGTAAATATTTCACCTTATTGATAGCTTGTTCAATCTGCGTCCAGTGAATTGGTGGCACTGTAAATATATTAACATAATTCCGATTTCTACCAGATCTGATACTATTCACAGCATAGAAGATGTTTTACGGTGATGTTTTCATTATATATTTACCTATACTGAAAACGTTTCGAAGTAATTGTTTACCTTAAGAGTTTATTTTGAAATTATATCTAATAAACTCACTGGAAAACAAATGTTTCCTTTTTATCCTTAAACATTTAATTACAATAAATTCATACGACACTGCAGCAAACATTTTCAATATGTTATCACTATAGTTTTCCTTTTATCGAGATTTTATCACAGTAAATATTTTACCAATTGAATGTTCCAATATAAGTTATATTTTTCAATTACTCTTTCCATCATATAGTAAGCATATTACTCTACATTTATGAAAAGCTATTTATAATGAAATTATCAAAAACTGATTCAATTCGGTATCTCGGTGTGTTTAGTTGTTGCCAACTTAATTCAAAATAATATTTATCTCTTTGTTGTCAATATAAAATTTCGTGAAACCGAATAATCCAACAAATATTTCACCTTAATTAAATCACATTATAATTATTTCAAATCGCCACACTCAAAATGTCTCTTTTCATTTGAAAGTGAGTCTCATGGTTACTGTTATCCACTTAATTATGATGCTTAACACATTGCTAATTCTTTACCTCAACGTTATTCGTATAATTTATGTATCGCGAGTTCGTCACACAGTAAATGTTTAAACTTGCTTACACGTTATCATTACTTAATTAATGGATTTTACACTCTTAATTAGCTCGTAGTTAAAATATCGGGCATAAAGTGTTTCATCTCATTGTCATTATTTAATATTCAGTTCAGATGACAAAATCGCAAAGTTAGATACATTTAAATTATAAAATACTCTTAAATGTTTTTCATTATTCTAACCATTTTGAAATTACTTCGAGAAATCTTTTCACACCAAATGTTTAACATAACTAGTGTTGCAATTTTACTTACATTAAAAAAACTTAGTAATGAATTATCTTTAAACTCGCTATTATGTTTGACCTCACTTTCAATATTCATTCCACCGTCATGTTCTTATCATTCAAGAATACTTATTGCATTTACAGCAACCCAATATTCCTTCTTAATGTAATTGTGATTAAATTTTATCCAATGATTTAGCATTAAAATACTTGCTAATACTGTTTTGATAATTAATTACAAATCGTTGCAATGTGTTTAGCGTCAATGTTGCCCTGCCAATTTTCTTAATAGAAAACTTCTTTTAAAAATCAAATAATTTACGTTATTCACCCGTTATCATACAAGCACCATGGATTTTATATTTTCATGCAAGGAAAGCTCATTATAACTACTGCAACAAATACATAGTAAGTACACGACTGTTTTTCTTAATCTTCCCCCTAGGAAAAACTTTAGAAAAAAACAGCAACGGGTGGTTAAACTATCATCGCTCATTACTACCCGCACATTTACTCAAACATTTATGTTTATCATAACATTAAATTTAGAGTTGTCATATTTACATCTACACGATAATTCTTCAGCGTTACTTTTTTTTCTTTTTTAAATAAGAATATGAAATTACTTTATCAAGCTGATATTTCACTAGCGTAATCTTAAAATTTGCATTCATCGTTGCCGTTACGACGCCTCTGGCCGTTCGTCCGATCTCCGAAGTTTCATCCCTCTACCTTCAGTGATGTCGAGAAACCCACTTGTAAAAAAATAAATATGCAAAACGGCTTGTTTGGGTTCAGAAAGTATTTCACATAGAAGAGCGAACAATGTTTTCTACTTTCTTCGGTCATTATCAGGTTCACAAAACCTCATAAACCTGACGATGACCGAAGGTAGAAACGTTGTTAGCTCTTCTATGTAAAATACTTTCTGAACCCAAACGAGCCGTTTTGCATATTTATTTCTTTACGTTTCTCTCCGCCGCCTCCGCTTATCCAATTTCCAACGTACTGTTTACACTTCTCTGAACTTCTCAAAAGCGCGGGAAATTACAGAAAAACGCCTTAAATAGCAGTCGTGGGCCTATTCACTGTATTCTAGTGGAACAAACAGAGAACATAGCTCTCATATTCTGACGCAAACTTTTAACTTTTAGATCTTTATTAAGCACCAAACTTATTTAAGAGTAATAAACATTTGATTTTATAAAAGTTTTGAGGAAACTTGTGTAACATGCTTAACGAAAAGTCAAAAGAAGATTCTAGAAATTTTGCGGAAGTGCACAACCATATAACAGCTAACCTTTGTATTGCGAAAAATTGTCCGTTACGTCATCTATTAACGTCATCTCGAATATTCTTTTCAATAACAAAATGAAATATCCTGCTGCTTTTTAGCGCCATCTATCATCAAGAATATTATTTATAAAAATATAAAAAGAAAAATCCTGTGTTATTAACTAAGTTTAAGTTTCAACGACATACAAACCTAAACAATTTAAAAGTTGTATTTTAAACAATTCAGAGTTATAATAAAATATATCAAAATCTAGTTGATTGTAAACTTGTTTAGACCTTGCCCTACGTGTTCAAAATTACGAATAAAGCTCTTTCAAATATTTGATTAATTTAAAAATTATAACCAAAACTCAATCAACGAGAAAATGAACATACTTTTTTAAATTTAAGTTTACTCGATAAAATCGGAAAAGAAAGCAATATTACTTTTATGTTTATTTCGGAAATATAGCTCATTATGACAAAAATCACACAAAGTTCACACTTCTACGTTAAAAGTGCTTGTAATAATTCACCATATGACTATACAAACAAATCCACAACTCACAATGATTTCAAAATATATTCTTTTTCAGTACAAGTACATTTAGCATTTTTTCCCTCCGTACATTTTGTTTTACATATTAAACTATGTATTGTTCTTCTTGATGACAAAAAACCCACTTGAAACAAAAATGTATCTCGGAATGATTAACTTGAAAATGTCCTTGGAAGATTAAAACGTTGTTCTCTGCTTTATTAATAAAAATGTTAAAACGCATAGCAGCCATGTTTTGTTTGTTTTATAATCTGTAATGATATATACTTACCTGCAAAAACATGTTAGCATGCATCGTAACATTGAAAGTGAATTAAACAGGTCAGCAATTAGCTTCAATTTGTTTGGTGTAATTATTTATTTTTAAAAATAAATTCAAGCAATGACATGAAAAATAAAATTATTTCGTTATTTTATACAACTTATTATTTACAAGTTCGTAAAGATAATATATATTATAAAACTGCACCAAACTTTAATTGTATCATGTTATACCTTTAATTTCTTTATTGGTTCTTTTTAACATAAATTTGGTTTTCTACCTGACCCATAAGAGTATGCTTATAATCAAGTTAAATTTCTCAATTTACACAAATGCATGTTGTTACGCAATGATAAAGATGACGCAGCGTGCAGTCTCCTGTCCCTGTTTTATTATTATTATTTTGAGACTAAAAACCCTGACCAAAAGAGAACAACAGGACTGATCCGCCGCCAGGCTCTACAACAGGCCACACCTGAACTTGTAGACCAGAGTAGAATTACAATTACCTCACTTTTGTATTGCGAAATTATATTCCGTTACGTCATCTATTATCTTGAATATTCTTTTCAATAACAAAAAGAAATATCCTGCTGCATTGTTACGCCATCTATCATCACGAATATTATTTATAAAACATAAAAAGGAAAATCCTGAAGTATTAACTAAGTTTAAGTTTTCACGATATACAAGTTCAAACTATTTAAAAGTTGTCTTTCAAACAAATTAGAGTTATAACAAAATATATCAAAATCTAGTTGATTGTAAACTTGTTTAGACCTTGCCCTACGTGTTCAAAATTACGAACAAAGCTCTTTCAAATATTTGATTAATTTAAAAATTATAACCAAAACTCAATCAACGAGAAAATGAACATACTTTTTAAATTTAAGTTTACTCGATAAAATCGGAAAAGAAAGCAACATTATTTGTGTGTTTATTTCGGAAATATAGCTCATTGTGACAAAAATCACACAAAGTTCACACTTTCATAAAGATGACGCAGCGTGCAGTCTCTTGTCCCTGTTACAAAGTTTTACGTAGAGCGAGTCATATTCTGTCTACATCGCGTCATCACCGCAACGAGGGAAGGCAACATGCGTGATTACTGAAAATAAAGTAACCCGAGGTTTTTATTTTATTTTGTTGTTATTTTGAGACTAAAAATACTGACCAAAACAGGATAACAAGACTGATCCGCCGCCAGGATCTACTGCAGCCCACACCTGAACTTGTAGACCAAGAGTAGAATTACAATTATTTTTTGTCCAACTGACATGCTTGCCCGGAATAGCCTACGACAACGTTTCTCCTTCTCCATGTTTACTACCAAACGCAAAAGTGAAAAACTCAGATTGAAATAGCTAACATTCCCAAGCTACTGACAACGTAGATAAGAAAACTGTACTGATTCGAGAATGAACAGGGCCTACGCTTAACTTTTTTTTAGGAGTCAACAGAGCCCACAGAACAAGTATTTTAGGGGTCAATCCTGTAGTTCATTTCAAAATGTACTCTATCGTGGAAATTCTTATAAAAATTACGGAATGAAAAATTTTACGTAAATTAAAAGAAATGAAACATAATTTATTTTGTTGTGAATTCGTATTTCATAAAATACGTACAAGTCAAACCATTTTATTTTTTTTCAAACCACTTATTTTAATTCACACATAATCTTTAATTTCTCCCTGAAGCATGGCATAACAGTAACTTTGTTTCACTTTGAAGAAAATCTTTACGTCACTGTCAGTGTAATCTGATTTTGTTCCTATATAACCCTTTACCATCATATTTGTGAATCATGTGTCAAAGACATTTAGTGGAGAAATGGAAAAATCATACCATTTACATTACCACTGACTTTATAGCAATTAATTCTTTCATATCTTGAAACAGTTGTTAATTAGTTGTTCGTGAATTTGAATTTGTAACAAGCAAATTTCTAAAATTAACAACATATGGAAAACATGTAAAGAGCTCTAAAATGGTCAGGTAATGGTGAATTAAATTTATATTGATGTCCTTTTCTAATCAAAATAAATAATGAAGGTATTTCTTTTGCGGATCATCCACATTGTGTATAGAAATTGCCACACTGTACTTTGCACTTAGAAGAAGAGCCTGCGCGTGACAGACTCGTGTTGCCTAAAGATATTCAAGATCGCGGAGAACACGTCATACAACTTGCACAAGTATCACGATAATCGCCTAAAGTTAAACATTTTCTTAAATAATGAAAAATGTATGCTAATGATGCGAAAAGAGGTATAAGAGAGAAAAATAAAAAGGGGGGAAGGTGACGTAGCAATGAACATGAAAAAGAGGAAAAGATGTTACAGGTTCAACTCCCGGGAAGAAATATTAACTGGTTGCATACGTTATGGCAAAGACAGTTTACCAGTATGAACAGCCCGTAACAGTTCCGATCTCTCTCGGAATCGGGATTTGGTCGTTTGAAACCTAAGAGTGTCAAGCGAGTTTGACATCTATTCCACCCCCATCCCCCCAGTGTATGTTGCGAGTTCCTAAGTAGTGAACACTATCAAGAAATCAGAGCTAATTTCGCGTACTCGTTCTGCTTCTTTTTAAGGTCATATTCATGTTGGTTACCATGGTACCGTTAATACAAAAATACACTATCGTTCGATCTGATTTCGTGAACTTCTACACTTCTCACACAGTTCAAGGTCTATTTCGCCATTTCACATATATTCTGATTTAAAGTGAAATCATTTACATTTATATGCACGCTTTTAATGTTGTCATAACAGCTGAAAAACAATATTAAGTTACAGCAATCTGGCAATAAATAAAGAAATAAAATAAACGATAAACTGTAGTAATAATTTAATTAAGTAAAATTTGTATCAATAATTTGTATGCAAAAATCCAAAATAACAACCATCTTTATATGTATGTCGCATTATAGTTAACGGTCCAGGTTGTCATATGGACATGTTTATGGTTCGTTTCCTTTTTAATTTCGCGTAAAGCTACACGAAGGCTATTTGCGTTAGTCATCCCTAATTTAGCGGTATAAGACAAGAGGGAAAGCTGTTAGTCATCTCCACCCACCGCTAACTGTTGGGTTACTCTTTTACTAACGAATAGTGGGATTGGCCGTTACATAATAACGCCCCTACGGCTGAAACGGCCAGCACGTTTGGTATGACGGGGATTCGAACCCACGACCCTCAGATTACGAGTCGAACGCCTTAACTCACCTGACAATGCTACATATTTAATGCTACACATCCCACAACGGCGCACGAGCTCAGCTTCCTACCCTTATTTGATTTTGGTACAATTTTCCATGACGTCTGACAAGATTAACATCGGCGTTTGGTTTTTGTTCGATAAATGGGATATTCCCAACGCATTTGGGTATTTCTACCACATACATTATCCGTTATGACAATAAGTTGACAACCTATAACAAATGCGATATTTAAGTCATTGTTGTTTTATGTTGCTGATTTAATGGGTTGTTAGCAATTACTGTAAAGTTTGTTTATATTTATAGGTTGAAATGACCAACGATATTATTGTCATTTGTACAATATCTCTGAAGTTGACACAATAAGTCACTTTTTGGTACTTACGTGTTAACGTGGGGCCATTACTTACATATATTTTTATCACATTTTATTTAAATGTAATGTGATTAAACTTAACGTGAGCAACATTTTTATTTTTATTTTCTAACTAAGCCACATTTTACCCTCGCCCCAAAGATGATGAAAATTTGGGATCAACCCAAAAGTTAAAAAGATTCTATTTCACTTTTGCAAAGCAAGGGAATTCTCCCTGCTGAACGAATGTGCAAAACAAGTTTTTGTTGTTGTGAAAAGAAAGAAGAAAAACGTATATTAATCTAAATAAACCATATACAGTTAATATTGCATTAATATGTGTTAAATTTCTCATACATTCAAGTGATTTTAATACCCCCCCTCCCGACAACACACAAGTACCTTTTTTCCCCAATTTTCTAGAAATAATTTAGCGAACTTTGTCGGGGTCTATTGGTTATTGATTCAAAAATTGCGAATCTGTGCATGACATTTAAGGAAGTTGTTCTCGGTACTTTGTATGATGTTGTGAGTAATGAGTTCTGTATTGTTTGTTGCATTAATTTTTCCGCGAACGAATTTTGCTCCAAACTCAAAACATATTTCACAGGAATAAATATCCCCTTCACTGATAGACATACTAATAGTTTTCACAATATCACCTCTTGTTTGGCCGGTGATAGTTAGGTACGTATCATTACTCATCGGGCAAGCGTTTGACTTAACTTAAATCGGGCCAAAAAACAAAGTGAAATGCCTCAATTTGGAGTTTCTTTGTTTTTTTTTTTAAATGAAATATATTTCTTAAAACATAAACCAAAATCCTGACCTGCAATCCTGGAAACTTTCGAAACTCATTAATTAATATTACTCACAAACGTCTCGGCCCCTGATCATCACTTGTACTAATATCACTTATGTTAACTTTGAACTGAATATCAGTGATAGTCAGTCTTGGTTTGTGCTATCTTCACACCTGTTTCGTCAGTAAAATAAAATTCGTGGTAGAAATTTAGGTTCATAAATCCGTCAAGCCTCAAAAAAAAACATCTTCGGGTGTGAAAGAGAACCGTGGTGATTCGAAATTTTTGTTTCTCTTTTTCACTCCGCGCGGTGAAAAAGCTCATTTTGATAGAGGTTGTTTAAACACGTGGAGTGGATTGTGGAGAGACACGAGGAAGATGCCGTCACAAAAACATTGGGAGAATCGTGCAGCGACCGTCGTTTTGCAATCAGAACAGAACTCGTACATTTTCCTATTCACGTGCCGATGACGTCAGTCAAAAAGAGCATTCTCCACGATTGCAGCAGAGTCGTAGATTGAAAGAGCGAGATTCTGTTTCATTAGTTTTATAATAGATTGATCGAATTAAAGAAATAAAAGATTCTAAAGTTAAAGCGATGTTACGTTTAAAGTGAGTCTGATGGTCTTACTCTGTTTTCATAACAGTGAGCTGTTGGATCTTTTTGTATAGTATACTGGGCATATTATAGGAAATAAAACAAACATACATTCATATAGAGGTCCGATGTAGGTTTTGTAAAGTTTGATGATTTACTGGCTGTTACAGCCTTTGTTAGATTCGGCGGGGGAATGCTGGTTTGTTTCTTGTTTTCTTGAAGCCCCCCAGTGGCTCAGAGGTATGGCTGCAGACTTACACGCTAAAATCCGGGTATCGATACTCGTGGTGGGCAGAGCACAGCTAGCCCATTGTGTAGCTTTGTGCTTAATTCAAAACAACAACAAAAGTTTTCTTGAAAATATTTTCGTAGTAAGTGACCCAGGATAGACTTCAATTTACTGTGATTCTTATCAATTTGACGGTTGTTTCAAAGGTGATCGAGGTTTTGTACAATGAAAGCTCGATTTGTCTAATGTTTCTGTCTTCCAATTTTCTTTCGAAACGCTATAGCGTTTTGATTGGATTGAGCAGTATTCGCCACACATTACACTATTTAATTAATTTCTTTAGTACGTCTTGGGCTATGGACACTGTAGTGAGTGAATCACGTGATGTACTCCAGATAACATTGTTATCAGCTCACTGAGAGATGAGGGTACAGATTAACTGTGGGAGCGAAATTCCATTTACAAATAGAGTGTAGAGTAGCGGGATGAGGACAGAGACCTGGAGGACTCCTGCTGTTAGTGGAAATGTGTTGGAGGTGCTGTTATTGATTTCAACTTTAGCAGTTTTATTAGCGATAAAGTTAGTTAGTCATCTGGATTCACTGAACGTGTCCCATTTGTTGGTTTTAATTATCCTTTTTACATGATTGTTCGTGGTGTTCATGAGGTCCCTAAGTGACATACCACTGGTTCTGATAAATTGGACCTTTCTTCTTTCGTGGATTAGATGGTTTACTTCCGGTACGAGTTTTGATAAATTTAAATTATGAGTGACTGTTTCACTTGTAACTATGTTAATTACATTTAAAATAGTATTGATAAACAGGGAGGCATGATTGTCTATTTCTTTGGTGTTCGAAGGTTATGTTATAATTTCGGGTAATGTATCTCAAATTTTAAGTTAAGAATTGAGAAATCTTGTATTATTTGAGAAGGATTGGAGGAGTGGCCGTAATTGTAGATCGTGAGAAAAAGTGGACCGTGATCGTTGTGAACGTGACTGTTGTGCACTTGAATGAGCGATGAGATAAAGAGGTAATGTTACCAAATTCAATACATTCTGTTCCCTCTGGATTGGTGTGTCGTGCTAATATTGTTAATGACAAGGTTGTCTGTTAGCAGGTGATGTTGTGCTTTTCCTTTTCTTTTGGTATACAGTTGAAATCAGTGCGTTTAGAACTAAGATAACCAGTTATTATTACGTTTGGGTAATTATTAATGATTGACTGTATCTACACGTAAAGAGGTTGGATAAAAACTGGTAGGTAGCGTTATGATAGTTCCACTGGGTAACCTGCCTTGTCACTGTTCGTATTCAAACCTTCATATACAACGAGCAACATTGTTCAACTATTCCCAATAATTCACAATTGGCCTCTCACAATATTAATCCATACAATGTAAATTCACCTCTAGCGAGACTAAGGAAGATTGCTTACTCGTCGATTCCTCTGGTGATTAATTATTTCTTTATAATTTTTTTATAATTAAAACAGCTCCCACACAGATAGGTTCAAATGTATTCTAAAGACGGCTGGTATGATTAGTACTACTTTAATTAAAATAAAGTACAGAACAACGTTTCTCATAGGTTTCACCTATAGGTTTAGTTTCAGTTTTTAGGTTGTCAACAGCTCAAGAGACAGCAGCAAAGTCATCAACAAGCTCTCCTTTCTTCACCTTACTTTCACAGCTTCTCCTGATGTCTCGAGACAGTCACCCTAGTTACCTCATTACCACCTTTTCTCCCCTCACCCACGATAATTCTCTGAAGTTAGATGCTACTTAACCTTAACCCACGTAGAAGGTGAACAGAAATTTATGTTTCTGACCGCTCCTGGTTACATTTCAATATCCTTCGGGAATTTAAATTAACCTTCATTCTCACCATGGATATAGAAGGCTGAGTTTCGGTATAAATTTACTTTTCTTTCAACGGGCTTCCTGTTTCCAACTCTGCGCTGTTTCAGGTTTTCCCCGTTCCTTCACAACTATACATAATGTCTACTATCCGTATTTAACGTATTCACCAACCACACTTGTTAACCAGTCTCTGATGTTTCAACAACATTACGTTACTCATTATTTCATCAAATAAGTTTACAGGCTTGTTAGGTCTTCAACCACATTTGTGTTAGCAGAGCAAAGGGAAAGTGAAACTTCTGACTGCCCCCGTTTGCCTTTCAAGTTCTCCTATCAGTGAATTTTATCTTCATTTTCTTGCTGGGTCCTCAGATTGCGACATCCTGACGGGTCGGTGAGCAGCTTTATCTGTAGGATAGTTCTATAAAATAGGGTACCTTAGCTGCGAAAGTCTTAGCAAAGACTATGAACTACCTGGAACACATCAACACACATTTCTTGATGTGTCTACACCATAAATACAACACACAACTTCTTGTGAGGCATTATTATCTATTCATGCTGTACACAAGTGCAGATGGCGCGCACACACATCTTAGAGCTAAACATTCTTTGTACAAGCATACACTGTGACGTTTGTAAACGTCTGACGAGTGTTCGTGTTTTTTTTTTAATTTCGCGCAAAGCTGCATGAGGGCTATCTGCGCTGACCGTCCTTAAGTAGGTATTTCATATTTATTGGCACAAAGCTTCTAGGCTATCTGTGCCAAACAAAATGTAGTATACTGTAATGGTATATGGAAATTAATGTTAAAATATGTAAAATTAAGATCTGTCAAGATGACTGAAGCATTAAGTTTAAACTTGCTCTCAGTCACCTGAAGTTGACCTTTCCAGTCCTCGGTTCAGGTCAAAATAAAACTAAAATGTGTGAAAGAAATCATGTTAAAACAGTGTATAGTCGAATAAAAACCTTTAACAAAAGACCAATGACTCTTAAAAGTGTAAAAACATGAGTGAGGTAGGCACTATCACTAATGACATTGGCTAATGTCAGGGGCAAATCTACCTTAAAATATGTTTAAAACCCTGTTGGCAGCAGAAATGTACACAAACAGTTTTAGATAGAAAAAGTTGAAAACTATTTGCTGTGGTCCACTTAAGTATGTGATAGATTTATGAGATGTGAAAGTCGTCAACGAAAAGATCATTTGCAATTGTAGGAACCCCCAGTGGCTCAAGGGTATGTCTGCGGACTTACATGCTAAAATCCGGGTTTCGATACCCGTGGTGGGCAGAGCACAGATATCCCATTGTGTAGCTTTGTGCTTAATTCAAAACAACAACAACAGCAATTGTAGGGGGTAGCTGTTTACTATTGGCATTAAGCTTTATAATGAAAAGTGTGACACTCAGAACACTCGGGGACTTCATGTTCCTGTGGAAAAAACAGGAAAGTGTTGAGACCATATGGAACTAGAATCGGTGGTTAAGTAAAAAACACTTAATAAAAAGTGGCAAACTGCTAAATAAATAAAATAAAAAATAGAAACAAGACGTCTTATCCCATATGACTTTATAACTGGTGGTTGAAGAAATGCTGGAGGAATATTTAATCCAAGATTCCTTCTGGCTTTGACATCCAACTTTCTGAGTCTGTGCATGGGCATGCAAGAATGCAATGCAGTTTGTAAGCGTGGGATAACCACGAAATGTATCACAAACACGTTTCTTGGCTCTTTGTGTTATAGAACAGGTAGAATCCCACCAAAAAATGTTGAGGTTTTGGGGACGCACTGAGCAGCTGTTTGGACAATACAGTTAGTTACTGCTGCTACACAATCATCTGTCAATGATTTACATAAGATGGCAGGATCATGTTCTGAGAGAGCAGTGAAAGAGAGCCAGTTGGCCTGGTTCAACTTTTACTGAGACACACAGGTCAGGTGGAACTGACCACGGCCAATCTTTTCATATGATAGAAAAATGATCATTACCCCGTTGATTGATGTCAACCTCACAAGAAAAGCAAGTGAAAAGCAAAGGGGAGCAAATAGAAAAATCTATAGCAGTAAATGACTTACTAGGTGCATGAAAATAAGTGTAAGAGTCAGTATTGAAGAGGGACAGGTTGGGGTTCAGGAACATGTGCTCTATAGCACGACCCCTCATACCAATACTAGAATCACCCAGAGGGGATTATGCCCATTAAGATCCCAAAAAATTAAAAAGGGAGTTGGCAGTTGTTCAATGAGAGCATTAAGATCTGAGGAATGATAATTTTTCCAGGGGTGAGGTACAAAGAGCAAGCAATGATGGTATGACTAAAGGAGATATGGCTAGCTGTAGCCTCCAAGGGTGTATTCAATGACAAGGACTGAATGGGCACATGTTGATCAACCAGCAGTGCTACTCCCACATGTCCTTGTCCAACACATGATCAGTCATTTTGGAATAAGGAATATTGTCGAACTTTGACTGTATTAGTACGTTTTAAAAATGTTTTCTGAGTTTGTAGACATACGTTCCAGTGATTGAGGACGTGAACGAATGAATTATTTAATTTTTGGAGTGTTAAGAGAGGAGGATCCCATGGAAACACCTGGGCTTGAACAAGATGAAGTTGGGCAAAGACTGGAAAATGTGGTAACGACAGAAAAAGAAATAAATGCTGATTCATTAACTTTCTTGATTTTGAAGGGTACAAGATTAAGATTGCTGTTAAAGATTCTGTAGGAGGCACAGAAAGATCTTTCTGGACTCCTACTCTAGTAGTGGAATGGATTTCAGCAGCATAACTCCGATATGGAATTGGGAATAGTTATTTTTGACCCTCTAAATAAGTAATATTATGAGCTGTCTTGTGATGTTGTACTTCTTTCTCTTCCACGCATTTAGAGCAAGAAGTAAAATAGGAAGGATGTGGACCATTACAGTTAATACAATGTGGTTCTAGTTGGCATTCAAAAACATCACGGTCTTTATCAGCACAACAAGTACATGTCAAGGAACCACAGAAAGATGTTTTTGAGTGACCAAATCGTTGACAATGAAATCATCTAACAGGGATAGGAATACAAGGTCTACTTTACAATTCATATATTTTGCCTTGATCATGGTAAGAGGACGAGATGTGGTAAATGTTAATATTAGAACATTTGTTGGCTCTATAATCCCGTCTCTACAAGTAAAAATTCGGGGCACGGTTGTAACGCCTTGGCTGGTGAAACCTGTGAAGATCACTAACTCAGGAATTGTCTTTAAATCCCTCTCAACCTTAGGGTTGTCCTCTCTTGGGTCAGTCAGCTGGTCCACTTGGGTTAGGGTCAAACAAGTTCCAGTTATGGATGTTCTTAACAGGTGTTGTGGACATTGTGTCTGATGCTGGTGTTTGGGCATAGTGCTCACGAAATCCTGGTGTTCTTGAAGTCGAAGGCCATTGGGAATATACCCATTGAGGTTACTCTCCATTCTACATTGAATTCTTCCAGAGGAAGTTGAAATGTTGTGATGAAGCTGTTTACCCTAAAATGTCCCCAGTCTGTAATTTTTTTACCGATTTAGGTGAGCCAGCAAGCCCTTCTAAACCCTTCTGAATAAAAAAAAATGGAGACATCTGTCCAAAGGATTTTTCAGTAAAAGAATGTATAATTAAAAATCGCGAGACAAATTCAAGTTGTGAATTTGACCGTACAGAGTCATCAGTGCACGGTCGTTTGCCAGTAGTCAGATATTTTTCTATGCTATCATGGTTGTTTATTTCTTTATTTGAGGAGTATCCATAATACAATAAAAAGGATATTTCGTGCCTGCTGGTCCCCACCAGCCATGGAGCCTTACGAGAGGATGCACTACAGTGCCGTACAAAGTCACTGGAGTGACGCCAAGGTTTCGTGAGCACTATACCCAAACACCAGTATCAGACATAATGTCCACTACACCTGTTAAGGACGTCCTATGCTAGCACTCAGTTGCCCCTGACGCAAATGAACTAGCCAATCAATCTTCGGGGCTACCCCAAGACCGTCCATCTACAGGAATTCAAGGTCAAAGTGGTGTGTTGGAGTTGGACTCCTCAACCACAAGGATCCCCTCCTCCCATTCACGGGTCACCATGCATAGCAAACACGCAGGTGGATGTTTGGATCCCAGAGGAGGTAAACAAAGTACAGAACCTTCTATAGGAGTCCCCTCACTACGTACAGGAAGCCGTCCCTAATTTAGCAGGGTAACACAAGAGGGAAAGCACCTCGTCATCACCACCCACTGTCAACTCTTGGACTACTGTTTTACCAACAAATAATGGGATTGGTCATCACTTTATAACGTCCCCACGACTCAAATGACAAGAATGTTTGATGTGACGAGGATTGGAACCCGCGACTCTCGGATTAAAAGTCGAACACATAATCCACATGGCTATGCTGGGCCTATTTTGGAAGGTCCATTCATCATGTGTCATAGGTTCTGGTTGGTTGAGAAACGCTTCAACATGTTTATGTGGAGTAAAAATTTTTAATGGATCTGTTGATTTTTTTTTGGCAAATGCAACAGAAAAACATCAATAAAGTAGTCAGTTGTATACAATAAAATATTATATTTTTCACAGTTATAATTAACCTAAGACATGAAAACAATACACAGTATTTTATTCAAGATACTGATATAACCATATTGTATCAATAAGAGAAACGTTACAGTTATCAGGTGGAAAAAAATGTAGTCGAAAATAAAATGTTTTGAGCATTCAGCACATATCACAATGTTTTGTTTGTTTTTGAATTAAGCACTAAGCTACACAATGGGCTATCTTTGCTCTGCCCAAGCACGGGTAACAAAACCCGATGTTTAGCAACGTGTTTAAGAAGCACAAAAATGTTTTATTTTAGATGAATCACAGGCACTCTGATTTGATTTTAGGCTGCTGTTGCTGTTTTGAATTAAGCACAAAGCTACACAATGGGCTATCTGTGCTCTGCTCCACCACTGGTATCGAAACCCAGATTTCACCGTGCAAGTCCGCAGACATACCGCTGAGCCACTGGGGGGTCACATATCACGAGAGAAGGAAAATTAGTTTCATACTGTATTGTACTGAAAGCTAATATACGACATTTTAATGCATTTAGTATAAAAGTCGACGGCTAACACCTGACGGTGCTTCACGAGGAAATAAAGAAGCTAATTTTAGTATCATTACATCCTCAATAAATATATAATTATGAACAAATAGTGTGTCCAGTCATGACACAATAGTGGTTACCGCTATTGAATTTTATAACATGCGGTATTTAAGTTCATTATCTGCCAAAGAGAAACATTTTTTCGTTCCCTAAAATTTCTGGGGAACAACCGGACAGACAGCTCTAAAACGGAAATATCCTGTCAAAATCGGGACGTTTTTTTTCTTTTTGAATTTTGCGCAAAGCTACACGAGGACTATCTGCGCTAGCCGTCCCTAATTTAACAATGTAGTACCAGAGGAAAATCAGTAAGACATCACCACCTACCGCCAACTCTTGGGCTACAATTTTACTAACGAATAGTAGGACTGACTGTCACTTTATAACGTCTCCACAGATGAAAGGGCGAGCATGTGTGGTGTAACGAAAGCCTCAACCCTCAGATTACGAATCTAACGTTCTAACCAACTGACCAAGTTGAGTCACATTACTAAGTGTTGTCTCAATAAATTTGTCAAGCTTTTACTGACAATACAGGCATGTTGTACACAAAACAAATAAATATTTTAATAAAATGTTGTAAACATTTTTCTGAATTTCCAAAGGCTTACAAACTCAATTTGAATTTAAAATAAAATTACTTTTACAGTTTACATATTTAATTTGTATAATCTCTATAATCTACTAATTGAACAAATATTTTTAAGATAAAAGTTTAGATTGTTATTTATTTTACCCTAACAATAGCACGAACTGTAGTTATATCACCATCGTACAGTGATATTAAATTATGAAATAACATGAGCTTTTTCTCATTCGTTTTAAAGGAAATATTTACCACCATATTTTCTATTTCATTATCTAAAAAAAATTCCTTTCATACTTCTTACCTTTTCTCTCACTCCAATATTATGATTTTATTGCCTAACTTTTACAACGTTCGTTTAGTCAGAATATCCTCTTGTACTTTGTAACACACACTTACACGATACAGATAGTAGTGACAACAGCTACCTAAACCCTAATTTATTTTTTATTTATTCATATCTAAACTTATTACCAGGTAACACCCCCGTTACCATGTTGATTTACGTATTGTATATTAAATATTGTCCATTGTGCAAAATGGTTAATTCAACATATCCTTTCCAGGTGTTCATTTTATAGAATTATATCAACTTGTATATTTGCACTGAGCTTCGTTAATGTAGTGCATTTTTCGGTCCCGTGTGCTCATAATACACATAATACAGTTACACTTAGCAGTCGAACATACACACATATAATTTTTGTGTTAAATAAACTAATTATGTTTTAAACTACACTTGTTTTACTTTATTGGTCATAATCCTCTTCATCTTTCCTAAACCATTCTGAATCTGCATTTTGTTGGAACCTTTCGCTTTTCCGTTAGACATCAGTTAATCTGTGGTCTAAACACATATCGCTCTAGTAATTGAGAGAAAAAAAAAGAGAAATATTTTATTAGATGCGAAATTTAACAATATCTTTCTTTTAAAAAAATACCTTAATCAAAGAATAAAATTCGTTTTTAAGATGTGTTCCTATAAAGTTTAGACCATTACTGCATGCCATTTCATAAGCGACAGCAACAATATTGTCAGTATTAAACTGGTTTGAGATGTGATGATATTTTGTGTAACAAGATACTACATCTTTGATGAGAAAATTTTGGGAATTCGGTTTTGCGATCCTAAGACATCTGAAAGTTTTTTATGAAATAATATTTTTTTTCTGTACAATATTTCGTTTCTAACAATGAAATGTGATGACGTAAAACTTCTAAGGTAAGGTATAACTATATTTACTTTTTAAATATACCCAATCAAATAATTAGGTTTGTGATATCATTTCCCTCTCGTTTTAAATTATATTAACTTAAAACACAAATAATGGCTCTTGTTATATTTTATTATCTTAGATTATCTTTGCTTTTTGGTGGTTCCAAGTTTTTTTCCTTTGGTTTCAGATTTTTATTTGCATTTAACACTTTAATATTTTTTAAAGCTTATTTCGTGTTGTTTTTAAACAGAAATACACGTGTATATACTTATATATATTGTAATCATATATAAGGTAGCCTGTTTAACTTTCTATAATGACTAAGAATGTGAAAGTCGGTTTTGATTGTAATGTATAATGAACTAAGGTTACTATTATTATTACACTGTATAGGCATTGATTGTAGCATATATGGAAAAATTGTCTAATTTGTTACAGTGATCAGGCTGTATATATTAATACTAAACTGTAACGTGTGTGAAGAGTTGTTTAACTTGTCACGGTGACAAACATGGCACACATTGATACTGACTGTAATGTATGTGATAAGTTGTTTAACTTGTCATGGTGACTAACATGACACACATTAATACTGACTGTAATGTATGTGATGAGTTGTTTAACTTGTCATGGTGACTAACGTGGTAGACATTGATAATGACTGTTATGCATATGATGATTTGTCTAGCTTCTTATAATATCTAACATTGTAAAGATTTTGGTTGTACAGTATGTTATATCCTTTTAACGTGTTACAATGCTTAACATCTTATAGACAGTTTTTATTGCAATGTACGCAGTGAATTGTTTAACTTCCTATGATAATTAAATTATGTACTAGATTGTTATTGTAACGTGCGAAAGAAAATAAATATGTTATGTATGTGTAATCATTAGACTGTTGTCCACTTTGTAATATCGAATAATAAATTAGGCACAATGTCATAATATTATTCACACACCTAAATTAATTTAAGCCACTATATAACGACTTAGATTACTCAAAAACCCTATAAATCTTATATACACATCACTATTATAAGAGGTCTAACTGCTCATCTGTGGTTCGCCTGACCCAAGTTGTGCTGATGTGCCTCAAACGGGAAGATTTGTTTGTTTGTTTGTTTTGGAATTTCGCACAAAGCTACTCGAGGGCTATCTGTGCTAGCCGTCCCTAATTTAGCAGTGTAAGACTAGAGGGAAGGCAGCTAGTCATTACCACCCACCGCCAACTCTTGGGCTACTCTTTTACCAACGAATAGTGGGATTGACCGTAATATTATACACCCCCACGGCTGGGAGGGCGAGCATGTTTAGCGCGACGCGGGCGCGAACCCGCGACCCTCGGATTACGAGTGCACGCCTTAACGCGCTCGGCCATGCCAGGCCCCAAACGGGAAGAAATGTAGTTCCCACCAAAGGTTGCGGGCAGTCGATAAATGCGTTAGTTCTCCATGTAACAAATGATATTTTCGATTTTACCTTCAGTGAAAAAGAGATGGAAATCTTCAATATGCGTGTACGATAACTAATCACTTATTCTGCTGTATGGTATTGAATAATAAATTAGCTGCAATATTGCTCACACACGTAAATTAAATATGTTTAATCCAAAAAGACTGTAAAACAAAATAGCAGTGTTATTGTATAGATTCTGGTTGTATTTAATTATTTAGTTTTCTTTGGTAACTAATATTTTACAGGTAGATTTTGACGTATTTTAATCTGTATGATGAATAAGCTACATATAAGTTGTTAAGTGTAATGGTTCACTGAATGTATGTTACTTGTGATTCACGTATCTGTAAAACGACTTTTTCTCTTGGAAAACCATTCCATATTTGACAATTTTTATTTTTTAAAAAAATTATCAACTGATACTTTTATAATATTTGTATTATATTTTCTCAGCCGAGAAATATAACAGATAAAATTTTAAAAAATTCTACTTGAATTGCGCCTGTGTTAAACTATATATAAAACTATTTAATACAATCAAAATGTTTGAATATTTACTCCATGGTTTGGTGAGAACTGGATACCACATTAAAGACTCATTTTTCAAAAAAAATATTAATCTCGCAGCTTCAAACTTTCTACACTAGGTGTCCAGTTTATTGTTTAAATTATCAATACGATTTATATTTACATTTTAGCTTTTTTATACTCTGTTGTCTTTTTTCCAAACAGCTTTCAGTTTTCTGAAGGTTAGCGTTAGATTTCGTTAAAAAAAGGTTCCCATATCGCCCTTAACAGCGGAATGTTGTTTGTGTGTCTTTTCACGTCATTTCTGTGAAAGTTTTAAGTTTATTTCTGCTAAGTCCATATTTCAAAATCAACAGTTGCAAGAATATAACTATCGGAAACTGTTGGCATCAAACAGTGTGAATTGTTCTGTCTAATCAATTTAGGCTTGAGCAAATAACTTCATCTGAACATATTATTCAAATAGTGAAATTCTGAGACTTTTAATTAAAAAGGCTACACGTTACAGTTACTGTGTTTCCTTTATAACGTTTCACTTTATGAATTCATAATAAACTATTTTGTTTCATAATGTGTAATATTTTCATCATTACTCTATATGTGGAGGTTATATCCAGTATAATGAACCTAATTTTTTTATGTTATTTATTCAAAACCGAGCGTGGGTCAGTTTGGCGGTGAAGCTCCAGATTTTGTACCTGGAAAACAGATTAACTTGGTACACACAAGGAAAACAGATTAACTTGGTACACACAAGGAAAACAGATTAACTTGGTACACACAATACGACAAAATTTCTCCTGCAGCGTAAGATGTGTATGAATAAGAAGAGTGATAATTATCCGCTAAGTATAGGTATTTTAATGATAGTGTGCTGTTTATTGGATTTTTCCTTTGATATGTTATTCAAAGTTAAATGTCTGTTTTAAGTGTCCATTTTTTAACTGGAAAATGTTAAAAAACTTTCTCCTCTATGTCTGATTTATAGTTCCTAAAATATATCTGTTGAAAAACTCATGAGAAACGTCTAACAGTCAAACAAACTGTAGGGATTTCCTTCTGCTGCCTTTTTACTGTAGTAACATTTTAGTTGCTCACTATTTACCATCCATTCTAAAAATACAAAAATGAAACCAATCAACGAAACTACTTCCTATGAATGTAAACTTTTGTTATAATGTGACATTATAGAAAGAAGTGCAAAGGAAATACAGGGAGTTGGTGATCTTTAACAATTGTGCGAACTCCTTTACATGGATCTCACCATGTCCACATTTATCTGTTTTTATAAATATGCCCCAAATAATTGCACACAAATTTAATTTTGTAGTTTATCACTCATTTTAAACTTAACACTACCACCACTCACACTATTTGAAAGTTATAAACAGTTAGAGATGTACACCTGTTGTTGACGAAACTTTCAAGGACTTTTTTTTGCAGAAATATGAGTTGATTTGTGACTAATACATTTCATACATCCTACCCTAATCATCTGCACGTGACGGGAAAGCAGTATCACTCTGTATATTCCGCAAAACGGAAGTAAAGGGGGAACACATAAAGATGTTCACACAATTTCATATGCAGTTATTTTCATTGACAAATGCGATTTACTCCTACCCTTTCTGTTATTGATAACAACGTCTTGGTTGTTGCGTAAAACGATTGCTTCCCAAAAAATATAACAAATAAAAGACCTCCATTTAAAGAACATTTGTTTAAATTCTGTGTTCAAACCGTACAGGTAAGATCATTGCGCCTTATTTACAATAAGTCGGTATATTACAAATGAATATTTTCTAAACGCAAATTATTGCCCTTAATTATCTCATGCCATAAATAACTATTTCCGTTTCATTAACTTCATGTTTTTAGTACCCAGTTTTATTATCATCGAAGAAATTTTTGAGCCGTGTATGATTTTAATTATACCGGTTTTCAACATCCAAACGCAACGTTACGATGTTCTCTAAAAGAAATGCTTATCAAGTATTGAACTTGTACAAATGAAGGTTTAAAATCGAATTACAAAAGTTATTCATGTGTCACGTATTTGTTTGAGGGTAAAACAACAGTGGGCTTATCTGTTGTGTTTACCGCAGAGAATCGAACTCCGGATTTTGTTGTTGTTGTAAGTCCACAAACATATAACTATCCTACAACAGAACATTTCTATTGTGTATAGTTGAATAAAATGATGACAAAAATTATAAACGTGAAAGCAACCATCGGTTATTAAAATTAATGCCAACTTAGTGGACTTTGAGGATTCTGTGAATACTATGATATTCTGAGGATAAAAAATAACAAAAACGTTTAGAACAACTGATTTATTGATCGAACATTGTTTTCAGGTTAAATTATATATCACAATGTGTGAACTTATTTTCGAAGTAATAATTACTTTTTGAATCTCTTACGAAAAAGTAAATATTTGGAAAGATTCAAATAAATTCCATACACACACAAAAGAATACATAGAAAACAAAATTTCTTTATTAAACATTTTGTTACACACTTTATAATTACACAACTATATGATCGTGAAAAGTCACACGACTTTAAATAACTATTTCATCTTTTAACAGAATTTAGTTTTATCAGCCTCCTCCTCCCCTCATAGCTGATCCTTTCCTCTCCTACTTTTAAAGTGAATATGTTGACGAAATTTGATCTTTTATGTTTTTATTTGTCTTACCACATTTATATATATTTAGGGGTTTTTCACGTGTGTAAAAAATTTGCCAACACAAATGACGTGACATGAAATATTCGTACAAAATTAGAAACTGGGATAAAGGTGGCTGCACAATCTGTCTCAACCCGTTTCTCACGTAAAAAGACCTTTAAATATATTTAAGTATGACGTCAGAAAATACCATGGACTATGAAAAGTTACATGTGATGTTAATAAAACTCAATGAACTCCCCGACGAAGGAACTCACAAAAAATTAAATCTAAACACTGGAGAAACTACTTCACTTTGTGACACGTTTTTGGCGATACTTCTGAAGGTCACCACATATTATATCTTAAATTATTTATTCAATTGTAAATGTTTTATATCATTACTACCACAATCTTCCTTTGAGGTAAGTGGTCGAATAGTGGATCTTATTTATACAGTAATACACTTACTTAAAATATTTTTATTGTGCGGAGAATACTTCAGTTTTTTATTCCTTGGCTATTTATCGTAAATTGTAGCGCACTTAACATTTTACTCTAATTTCATCATTAAAAGTTCGTTTATAATTAAGTCATTACACAGAAATCACTTATCGTCATGATTCAATGTTGTGAATTGTTCACACATTAAATATCTTATCCTATTCTTATAAATTACAGCTTCACCTGTAGTAAATTCATAACTTGTGATAATTTCCGGATTTTAACTCACGAACACATCGTATAAAAAACTTTTTCTCTCACTAATACAATTATAACACTGCTTTCAGTGAACTACTAAGAAGTAAATGATTCTATGTTTATCATTACAAGATCACTTATAATCTCGTATCACAGTAAATGTTATTCATTATTGTCATTATACACATACTTATCAATATTAATTTGAAGTGAAGCATTTGCTTTTTGAAGACATTGAAGTGAATTATTTTCAGTGCGAAATATGAATATTTTACAGCCAATAATAATAAACCCTTTCCTTATTCAATATTTTACTTATCTTTCTTGTCACAGCTACCTGTATTAAGCTCATCGTATAGTAAATATTTCACCTTATTGATAGCTTGTTCACTCTGCATCCAGTGAATTGGTGACACTGTAAATATATTAACATAATTCCGATTTCTACCAGATCTGATACTATTCACAGCATAGAAGATGTTTTACGGTGATGTTTTCATTATATATTTAACTATACTGAAAACGTTTCGAAGTAATTGTTTACCTTAAGAGTTTATTTTGAAATTATATCTAATGAACTCACTGCACAACTGTCATGTATATGTGTAAATATTTTGTAAACGACAACATGTCGTGTTGTGTTTGAATTTTCATTTGTATTATTCATTTTTCCATATTGATATTATTGTTTCGAAATTTAAACTAATATTTTGTCATTTATTTAGAGTAGCATTTAGAACTTTCTTGAATTAAGTAAACCAATCAAATGTTTGTAAATGGGTGCTGGTGACTTCCTGTCTAGACGTAATCTCGTGCAAGAACGGATATGCGTGGATAGCTCTGGAGTTGTATGGAAATTACAAGATTGTTCGAGAAGTAGGCCTATCGATATAAAATACGGTGACGCGAGATAGTGATGAGTCATCAGTTTTATTCGAGGGAGAGAGATTCAGTCATCAGTTTTATTCGAGGGAGAGAGATTCAGTCATTAGTTTTATTCGAAGACAAAGAGTGAGATTCAGACACCAGTTTCATTTCAAAAGAAGAGAGTTAGCTATTTGAGAAAGATTAAGTGTTTGCTGTGAATATTCAACTTGGATTTGTGATTGAAATTAGATCTACGGAAGCCGTGATTTTATTTCGTCAATCTCTACGATACTTCTGAATTACCGCTTGTGCTGAGAGACGGCGATTTCATTGAACTGTGAACTGTTTCGGAATCTCTTCGTGGGACCAAATTCACACCCTAGACTGGAATTTGAGACTTTAATTTTAGATCATTAGATTAGATACAGGCCAGTACCGTTTTGTGTTGTGATTTATTTTGAAGTTTGAAACTAATATTATTTTGTTTTGTAATTAATTTCGAATGTTATAACTTGATATCTGTCACTATTATTATATAATTCATGTTATATCTGTTATATTTGTTAATAGTTTAGTGTAATAAATTATACAATCTGTTATCTGCGTTTTTTCTGTTGCGTTTAGTCTACGAAAAACATAAAACATAAACAAAAACGTAACAGAAAATTGGGGGCTCGTCCGGGATATCGAACAAACAATTTAATTTTATTATAAAATAAGATTTATATTCTATACAGATAGACAGCTTGTATATTTAAAATGGCATTCGAACTTGAAGATTTTACAGACAAATTTAATCAGAATCCCTCTTTCGAATTGATCAATGAATTAAAAAATCTGAATTGCTTGATGTTGGTAAACATTTTAATTTAGAAGTGAAGCAATCAATGAAGAAAGCAGATATTAAACAAATTATTGTTGAACATTTGGTCAGCCAAAAGTTTTACCTCAAAAAGTTGCACAACAATTGCCTGTCGCTCATTTTGACCCAGATTTCGAATTAAAAAAAATGGAAATGGAAATGAAATTTCGTTTGGAAATTGAAAATAAACGTATTGAGGCAGAACAAGAAAATAAACGTATTGAGGCAGAACAAGAAACTAAACGACTTGAGGCAGAAAAAGAAACTAAACGACTTGAGGCAGAAAAAGAAACCAAACGACTTGAGGCAGAACAGGAAAACAGACGCCTTGTTCTTGAGGCAGAACAAGAAAACAAACGCCTTGATGCCGAAATACAAATGGAACGCATTAAAGCTGATAAAGAAATCAATATGAGAAAGGCACAGACAGAAGAAAAGGTTGTCCAAATGCAGTTGGATAATTTTGATGCTTCCAAACAGATTCGCTTAGTACCTCCATTCAATGAAAAAGCTGTGGATACATATTTTCAGCAATTTGAAAAATTGGCCCTTAGGCTAAAATGGCCTACCGAATATTGGACAGTATTACTTCAGAGTGTTCTCAAGGGTAAAGCTCAGGAAGTATTTTCCAAGCTCACAGCCGAGCAAAGTTATGATTACGAGCACGTCAAAAAATGCATTTTGAATGCATATGAATTGGTGCCAGAGGCATACAGACAAAAATTTCGTGGTTACAAAAAGTTTGACAGCCAAACTTATGTCGAGTTTGCTCGTGAAAAAGAAACTCTGTTCGACAGGTGGTGTGATTCCAGAGAAATTAAAGATGATTATACAAAACTCAGAGAACTCATGTTAGTTGAAGAGTTTAAAAGATGTATTCCTGTAGAGCTAAAAACTTATATTGATGAACAAAAAGCTTCCAAAATTCATGATGCTGCTGTCTTGGCAGACGAGTATGCTTTGACTCACAAAGATTTCTCATACAAAGGCAAAATAAATCACACAACAAAGAAACCCAATGACTCATTCAAATATTATGCAAATGTCGACAGAGACAAAAAAGAGCAAACTTCTAATTCTCAAAAGAAGACTCCATCTTATTCTGTAAGCTCATCATCTACTAAAAACGTGTCATTCTCATCCAAAACATGTGCTTATTGTAGGAAACCTGGCCATCTGATTTCTGAGTGCTATAAGCTCAAAAACAAGCCATCACTCAATAGTTTCATTTCACCCTCGTTGGATACATCATTGGTTTCCAATGATTTTGACCCTGTTTAGTCCACTGTGGATTCTAAGCCCAATATTCTTGATGTACCTGAAGATCTTGTTGAGGACAAATTTAAGCCTTTCATCACTGAAGGTTTTGTTTCTTTTGTTGGCGATTCACATCTACAACGAATTAAAATCCTGCGGGATAATGGAGCTTTTCAGAGTTTGATTTTGGAAAGTGTACTTCCGTTTTCTGAAAAGTCATCCGTTGGGGCCAATGTGCTCATTTCTGGTGTAGAAGGTGGCGTCGTTTCTATTCCTCTTCATAGATTAGATTTACATTCGGACTTAGTCTCAGGCCCAGTGACTGTGGGTATTAAAGCTTCATTGCCTGTTGAAGGTGTGTCTATGCTTTTGGGGAATGATTTGGCTGGTAGTAAGGTGGTACCAGAGGTTCGTGTTGTTGAAGCACCTGTTATTAGTCCCAGTACAGAGCAACTCGTTGAAGAGTTTCCTGATGTTTTTCCCGCCTGTGCTGTTACTCGTTCTCAGGAATCCAAAGAGGATTTCTCTTTATCTGATACGTTCATGTCTCACATCGATGAGATTTCTGACTCAACTTTAAGTTCTACTGATGACCCTAAGACATTTTTCGACTCTCTTCATCGAAACAAACTTATTGAGAAACAGGACAATGATCCTGAAACTCGTTCTCTTCTACAACTGGCTGTTGATGAAAATGAAATAGGAACTGTCCCTATTTGTTACTACCAGAAGTCAGGTGTGCTAATGAGAAAATACAGACCTCCTGACGTTGCTGCTGATGAAAAGTGTAATGTTATTCATCAAATCGTCATTCCAAAATGCTATCGGAATGATATTCTTAGTCTTGCTCATGACCATGTATTGTCGGGATACTTAGGTGTAAGAAAGACCCTAGATCGTATCCGACGACATTTCTATTGGCCTAAGATGCGCCAAGATGTTGTTGACTTTTGTAAGGCATGCCATTCTTGCCAAATGACAGAAAAACCAAACCAGGGGATTCCAAAAGCACCACTGCAGCCTATTCCTGACTTTGAAGAATCGTTCTCAAGAGTCATTATCGACTGTGTTGCCCAGATGCCAAAAAGCAAAGCAGGAAAATGAATACCTCTTGACGATCACGTGTGCTTCTACACGTTTCCCTGAGGCAATCCCTTTGAGAAAAATCACTGCTCTTGTCAAATCCTTTACCATGTTCGGAATTCCAAAAGTTGTGCAATCAGATCAAGACAAATTTTATGTCCAAGCTATTTGAACAAGCCATACATGAATTAAACGTCCACCAAATTTCATCCAGTTCATACCATCCTGAATCACAAGGTGTCCTTGATCGTTTCCACCAAATTACTGCCACAAACACTCAAAGAACTGGGTTGAGGGTGTTCCCTTGTTACTGCTTGAAGTTCGCGAGGTTATTTCAGAATCTACTGGATTTAACCCTTTTAAGTTGGTTTAAAAAGACAAATAAGCCAAAAAAAAAAATGTTTTCACAAGTTCAAACTTTTTTTTTACTTTTAAGGGGGAGAGTGTTATGTATATGTGTAAATATTTTGTAAACGACAACATGTCGTGTTGTGTTTGAATTTTCATTTGTATTATTCATTTTTCCATATTGATATTATTGTTTCGAAATTTAAACTAATATTTTGTCATTTATTTAGAGTAGCATTTAGAACTTTCTTGAATTAAGTAAACCAATCAAATGTTTGTAAATGGGTGCTGGTGACTTCCTGTCTAGACGTAATCTCGTGCAAGAACGGATATGCGTGGATAGCTCTGGAGTTGTATGGAAATTACAAGATTGTTCGAGAAGTAGGCCTATCGATATAAAATACGGTGACGCGAGATAGTGATGAGTCATCAGTTTTATTCGAGGGAAAGAGATTCAGTCATCAGTTTTATTCGAGGGAGAGAGATTCAGTCATTAGTTTTATTCGAAGACAAAGAGTGAGATTCAGACACCAGTTTCATTTCAAAAGAAGAGAGTTAGCTATTTGAGAAAGATTAAGTGTTTGCTGTGAATATTCAACTTGGATTTGTGATTGAAATTAGATCTACGGAAGCCGTGATTTTATTTCGTCAATCTCTACGATACTTCTGAATTACCGCTTGTGCTGAGAGACGGCGATTTCATTGAACTGTGAACTGTTTCGGAATCTCTTCGTGGGACCAAATTCACACCCTAGACTGGAATTTGAGACTTTAATTTTAGATCATTAGATTAGATACAGGCCAGTACCGTTTTGTGTTGTGATTTATTTTGAAGTTTGAAACTAATATTATTTTGTTTTGTAATTAATTTCGAATGTTATAACTTGATATCTGTCACTATTATTATATAATTCATGTTATATCTGTTATATTTGTTAATAGTTTAGTGTAATAAATTATACAAGCTGTTGACTGGGATTGACTGTTACATTATAACGTCCCAACGGTTAAGAGGGCGAGCATGTTTATTGTGACAAGGATTCAAAACCGCCACCCTCAGATGACGAGTCAAGTGCCTTATCCACCTGGCCATGCTTATAAATTGTATCACTGTTTGTACATTAAAATACACTTGTGCCATGAGAGAAAATTTTAAATATCAATCTTGTCGTCAAACACAATAAATCTGATAAATATCAATATTCAATATAATTTTATATAAAAAATGTATTGATAAATAAATGTATTTACTGGAATATTCGTCATTTTTTGGATCATTTGTTACTATGTCTGTACAAATGAGGCATTACATGCTAGAAATGACAGTTAAAATACAATTGTGCAGTTGAGTAAAATCTTGAGGGAAAACCCTGTTTTTATTAATGATACGTCTTGTGTTTTTTGAGCATTTATCTTAATTCTCCATTTATTGTAACGCTGTCCGATTTCATTTAGTGGTTTTATATATTGTATGTTGCCGCTGTTGATTTTGGAGCATACTTACAGATAGCAGTGCCATCTGTGAACTGTGAACAGAAGGTGTGTTTATGATTTTTAAAAGTAGCATATTGCTGACAGAGATGATAAAAACGGTAAGGCCAAATACTTTTCCCTCTGTGACGCTCGCCTCCGTTGTGCAGCACTTGTAGTAGCTTTACCCAGCATTAGCTCTGATGATCCAATCTTTCAGTTTGGTTTGGTTTATTTTGAATTTTGCGCAGAGCTACACGAGGTTCCTCATGGAGCAGTGTAAGACTAGAGGAAAGGCAACTAGTAATCACCACCCACCTCTAACTCTTGGGCTACTATTTTACCAAGGAATAACGGGATTGACCGTCACTTTACAATGCCCCTACGACTGAAAAGGCGAGCATGTTTGGTGTGACGGGGATTCAATCGAGTAAGTTAGAAACGTAGTGAATGATTTCTTTAGGGAGTCACATTCTGGACAGTTTGTGTATGAATCCATTATGCCACATTTTATCTAATGTTTACTTTTCATTCGGGAACCATGCGACACTATACATTTTTATTTATTCATTATTAAAACTGTATATTACTTTTTTCCGTTAATCTAACAAGATGGTCCGTCTTTGTTTTGCTTTTCGAAAATTGTTTTGTATTTCTGGAAATATTGATTCAGTTTTTAGGTATTTTACGAGTCTAGTATTTATAAATTTTTCATCTAGTTTTCCTGTGTTGCTCGAAATTTAGTTTTCATTTGTTCACGAGCTTTGTTAATCCACGCAAGTGATACATATTCAATCACTGGACGTATATATGTTTTGTAAATTTTTATTATGTTTTCAAGTGTTTCGCCACCGTCTTTACCCCTTAAAGTCCTCGCATAATTCATGATTTGCCAAACCTTGGTTTTGATATTATTTAAATGTTTTATCCATATTAATTTAGAGTCATATGTTAGTCCCAGGCATTCTGCTGATGTCGAAGTCTAAAGAAGTTTTCTGCTCATTTAGAGTTCTTTTTAATCAATCTTGTGTTGCTTTTTAGTTTTGCAAAACCTGCTAATCGATTCTTTGACAAATTTATTTTAAATAAGGTTGCAGAATTGTGGCAGCTGAAGATAGTGTGGGAGAACTGTTCCAGACTGCCATATCGTCTGCAAATTGTGACAAGAATGCGTGATTTGGGTCTTTTAGAGGGATATTTTTAAGATTCATAATGAAGAAAATAATACTAAAAATTTCAGTCTATGAAACACATGCACTCCTTCAACACTAATTCTGCATTTTCTGTTTTTCAGAAAGCTGGACAGACAGCAAATAATACTGCCTGGTAGATCCATTTCTGACATACATGCATAATCTGAGACTACTAATGTCGAATGTTTTCTTGAAGTAGAGAAGCCATACGACTGTGCATTCTTTTTTGTTAAAAGAATCTATAATTGATTCAGTTAACCTGACAAAATGTTCGGTCATTTGTCTGTATTTTCTGAATCCAGTTTGTACTTCTGATAGTTTAAATATTATCTCTAGAAATGTATAGAGTCTGTCACTAATATTTATTTTTAGAATTACGTTGTTTTGGTCAGACTGACTGGATGGTAGCCATTCGGTTTATTGAATAGTTTATCTTCTTTACAAAAAATTAAGTCATTCACTTGTTTCAAAGGAAACGATATGTATCCAGGTCTTAGAGATATTATAAAGTGCCGTGGGGTGTTCAAACAGTCTGAGTGCCTTTTTGAGGAAAATGGCTGGTAATGTTTTATGTTGTCGTTTCCTAGAACTCTGTTGTTTGTAAAACTTCTGTTTAGGTTATTTCCGTTATCATCATTTGTGATGTATACCAATAGTTTTTATTTTCATTTGTTGTTTTAAAGTTATTTATGTTTCTTGAGAGTAGTGGTTTGTACATATGTGTTGTTACATATTGATTTACTTCATTGTAAATAGGTGTATTTATGTCTGGTTCGTGATGTATTCTCTAAGTGTTGTTAAAGCCTTAGCTTTGTTCGTGTGCTATAGTGTTATTGATTTTTAGTGGTAGGAATTTATGTCTTGTATTTTCTACGTTTTTGAATCTCTTTGGATAGGTTCAGAATTGTTTGGTTCTATTTTGCGTTTAGATGGGAATATAATTGGTTTCATTGTTCTTGTTTTAGAAGTTTAACTTGTGTTCGTTTTCTATTTCTTGGAGCATTTATTTGTATTTTGATTGATTTATCTTTGTTTTCCTTGTAATTTCTTCGTAACTAGCATCATGCTTAATCATTTTTGGTGTTGTTTAGCTGCTTGAATAAGGCACCTAATTATTGTTTGAAAATTTATATCTATCTCTGATGAATTCGTGGCATTAATGATTTTAACCAATAGTTGATCCAATACTGATTTAAATTCTTTCCACAATTTTTCATTTTTCTGTTCGGTGAGGTACATTGTTAGGGGCGGGGGTGTAATTCACATCTAATGAAGTAGGAATTGGACTTAAGCAGCTTCTTACTTAACAAAATTTTCACAACACTACAAAAGTTGCTGCAGTATAGACTCGTTTAATTTAATGAATTTACGACTGAAAGTGCCTAAAATTATCCCCCCAGTGGCTCAGCGGTATGTTTGCGGACTCACACGCTAAAATCCGGGTTTCGATACCCGTGGTGGGCAGAGCACAGATAGCCCATTGTGTAACTTTGTGCTTAATTCAAAACAGCAACAGCAGCCTAAAATCAAATCAGAGTGCCTGTGATTCATCTAAAAAACATTTTTGTGCTTCTTAAACACGTTGCTAAACATCGGGTTTTGTTACCCGTGATGGGCAGAGCACAGATAGCCCATTGTGTGGCTTTGTGCTTAATTCTAAACAACTAAAAGCTTCTTAAGTCCTAATGCTGTCCTAAAGGCAATTCCAAGAATGACATCTTTGATGCACAATTCATGCTAATTAATAGCTATTGAAGGACAAAAATTATAAGAATTTAAGCTGTTAGACACACAGCACCAAAAGTGTACTGAACTTCAGTTAGTGTTAAGCACATGCAAGTAAGTTTATCAAAGTGAAAACAAGCCTTTATTACAATATGATCATTTTATGATTCTTGTTCTTTTATTCGTCGTCAAAACTACAAAATGGATAATCTGTACCATTTTCTGAACGCTGTTTCATAAACTTTGTTTTTGGTACCCAGTTTTATCATCATTGAAGAAATTTTGAGCCGTGTTTGATTTTAATTGTACGATTTCTCAACATTCAAACGCAATATAACGATGTTCTCTAAAAGAAATGCTTATCAAGTGTTAAACTTGCACAAATGAAGGTTTAAAATCGAATTACAGAAGTTATGTGTCACGTGTTTGTTTGAGGGTAAAACTGCAGTGAGCTTATCTGTTGTGTCTACCGCAGAAAATCAAACTCCGGATTTTATTGTTGTAAGTCCATAGACTTATCACTATCCTTCAAGAGGATATTTCAATTGTGCATGGTTGAATAAAATAATGACAAAAATTATTAAAGTAAAAGCAACCATGGGTTATTACAAATCAGTCAACTACGTAAACTTTGAGTATTCTTTGAATACTATGATACTCTAGGGATAAAAAAATAACAAACTGTTTGTTTGTTTTGGAATTTCACACAAAGCTACTCGAGGGCTATCTGTGCTAGCCGTCCCTAATTTAGCAGTGTGAGACTAGAGGGAAGGCAGCTAGTCATCGCCACCCACCGCCGACTCTTGGGCTACTCTTTTATCAACGAATAGTGAAATTGACCGTCACATTATAACGTCCCCACGGCTAGGAGGACGAGCATGTTTGGCGCTACGCGGGCACGAACCCGCCATCCTCAGATTACGAGTCGCACGCCTTACGCGCTCGACCTAAAAATAACAAAAATGTTTGGAACAGCTGATTTATTAATTGAACATTTTTTTCAGTTTAAATTCAAAATCACAATTTGTGAACTTCTTTTCTAAGTAATAATTACCTTTTGAATCTAACAAAAAGTGAAATATCTGGAATGATTAAAATAAAATCCATACACACACACGCACAAGAATAGATTGAAAACAAAATCATTCTTTATTAAACATTTTGTTACACACTTTAAAATTACACAACTACACGATCGTGAAAAGTCACACTACTTTAAATAACTATTTTATCTATAAAGACTTTAGTCTGATCAGCCTCCTCCTCCCCTCATAGCTGATCCTTTCCTCTCCTACTTTTGAAGTGAATGTTGACGAAATTTGATTTATTACGTTTTCATTTGTCTTGCCACAACTATCTCTTTTCACGGTTTTTTTATATAAAAAATAGTTGTTTTTTACGTGCATAAAAAAATCTGACAACTAACACAATGCAAAACGGTCTTTATCTTTCATAAGCAAATTACATATTTAATATAAAAGTCATATGCAAGGACAAGAAGACAAGAATAAACTATGCCTGCAGTGGAAAGGACGTTTTCATGTGCAGAAAGTGGCCAGCAGAATGGATTATGAGGTGAAAGTTTGTGAGAAGATCCAGATATAACATGCCAATCTCTCCAAAAGGTACTTGAAGAAGAAAGAAAACATGGCAGGTGTAGCTATCGAGGTACTGTTGGATATGTCTCGTGTATTTTTTTTTATAAAAAATCACAAGAATGATAAATTTAATGACGATTAAGAAATGCTAGACCTAAGACTACTGGAAAGAGATGAGACAAGGAATCAAACACAAATGAACTGACTTGTTTTATATAGTGCAAGCAGAGAGACAGTAATAGCAAGTTTACTTATGTAACCGCTTGAGAATCATCTGAGGTGTAGTTCAGTTGTAGTGCATTGACTTTATCCTAATATTCCGAGTGTTTTTCGAAGCTCCAACTGAGTATAGTTAAAGATTATCTAATAGTTTGCGGAAAAAGAAAATATGGTGCTCAGCTAAGAAATTTATATCTGGACATATGGACAACTGGTTACTGTATGAAGATAATCAGTGAAAATGAATATAAAACAAAGTTAGTGAAATATATATTTAGTTTGATTCTAAATTTAACCATAACTAATATGCAGTGAAGATTATTCAATTGTTATAATGGAAGACAGTAAATACTGTATCAATTGAAAAGAGAAAAATTTCTAGAAATGGGGTTCTACAGTAATCAAAGTGGCCTGTGTGAAATGTTTCATAAAATATAATTATTTAAATCTTTGAATATATCTGTGGTAGCCCATATGGTAGTGTAGGGAGTTATCACTGATTATTATAATGACAGAGTATAGATCAATTTTTTTTTGGTCAAATGGTGTTCTAAACCAATTTGAGTAGTCTGTGTGGAACTTAATGAAAACAAATATTTAAAGCCTGCGAGACAACTGAGATCCAAAAATGTAAAAAAACAATTGTATAGACATTTAGATTGTTGTGAACACTTTATTTTAAATAAGTGGTTTGTACTCTCAGTTTATTCTTGAAATTCGTAGCCAACAGTTCACATACACCTACTGTGAAAAATCGAAACCGATGTAAAATATGACCATCGTTAGTCAGCTGAGATTACACAGTTGTACATGATCGTGACATGTATAAACAGCAGAAATAGGCTTACACATGCATAACTGTTGTAGTGGAAGACATTGTGTACAGATTACCATTATGCCATATAAACATATTTATTTTAATAAAAGGATGGAGAAGGATTAGCCACTTGAGCTTCACTTAAAGATGGTGAACTACGAAGAATTGTTGAAAAACAAGTCGTAGTAAAAAAAGAAAGAGAGAAAATAAGAGTATGGAAAGAATGGAAATAGAGTAGGAACACAACTTGAAATCACCTACATATCACAACACAAAGGTGGAACAATGAATAAAAATGGAAACAGGACCAACTGATCCAACCTGCCCAAATTTTATGAAGAATGATAACATGGATGTTTTCCTGGAATGACATGAAATATTCGTACAAAATTAGAAACTTGGATAAAGGTCTCTGCCCATTTCTAACATAAAAAGACCTTTAAAGATATATCTAGGTATGACGTCAGAAAATACCATGGACTATGAGAAGTTACATGTGAAAGTTAATAAAACACAATGAACTCCCCGACGAAGGAACTCACAAAAAATTAAATCTAAACACTGGAGAAACTACTTCACTTTGTGACACATTTTTGGCGATACTTCTGAAGGTCACCACATATTATATCTTAAATTATTTATTCAATTGTAAATGTTTTATATCATTACTACCACAATCTTCCTTTGATGTAAGTGTTCGAAAAGTGGATATTATTTGTGTTGTAGTACAGCATTATATATAGTATATATACTATAAATATTATATAGTAATATTTATCGTAAATTATAGCGCACTTAACATTTTACTCTAATTTCATCATTAAAAGTTCGTTTATAATTAAGTCATTACACAGAAATCACGTATCGTCATGATTCAATATTGTGAATTGTTCACACATTAAATATCTTATCATATCCTTGTAAATTACAGCTTCCCTTACAGTAAATTCATAACAACATAACAAGTAGCACCATTGATTTTAAATTTTAATCACATTTTCATCAACATCTATAAGATGAAAATAAACCAACTGAAAAAAAACCATTTCACCAGCCACAATTTTATAAATAGAAAATTACATACAACGAACGTTACCTAACTCTTAACGTTGAATTGTTGTCAGCTTATTGCCCAGCAAATTCTTTATCTTATTCTTAACACCAGTGCAGACAGCTCTCGTGTAGATTCGAGCGTAATTTGAAAATCAAATTTTTCTTATGCATTTATCATTGCAGCGCAGATATATATATGGATTTCTTCTTATCGTTGTTAAATTACCTATTCTACTCATAACAGCAAAATATTTATCTTACTGTTAACAATTAGATGTTAGTTATTATGTGATTTTCCAAAAGCAAATTTTTCCTTCGTTATTATTATAAATTTACTTCAAGTAAGGTCATTCCAATTTGTACTCCCACCATTATTGTAATAAATCCATGTTAAATTCAATATTTTAAATTTTTTCTTTCTTATTTCATGGCGACTTAAATTAAACTCCTAACCTTGTTAATATTTCACCTTACTGACAGCTTATAAAACTTACGTATAACAATTCATAGCACTGTAAATATATTAAGAAAACAGCGTTTTACTGATGTTAATCACGGCATATTAAATGTTTCAATTTGATTTTATCATCGTGTTTTACATGTATGGAAATGATTTCCACGTAAGAATTAATCCTTATGGTAAACATTTTGCTTTAAACTTTCAATTGTACAATCATTTATACTAAACGCATTGTTTAACCTCAATTTATAATTTTACAAATAGTGAAGCGAGTACACTTTATTTCTCTTAATTTTCTTTTATAAGACGATTAACAGGGAAATAATCGCATAATAAATGTTCTTTTTATTTCTACTATTAGTGAGGTCATAGTGCAACACATTTTACCTTACTCTTTTGCTTATAATTTAATACATAGTAAGCTCATCGCCTAGTAACTTTCATTTTGTTTATTATGACTCATTTTCTACCTTACTTTTGTAATATTTAAAACGAACGCGTTTTAATCTCATTTCTTTACTGCAATCGTTAATACACCTAGAAATTAGCAATTCAACAATTATTTTTATTTACTTCTTATTAATTGCTTTGTCTCATAAGCTTTCGTTTATCAGTCAATTAATTTATTCTACAACACTTTTCTTTCCCGTATTTTTAAAACTTCGCTGTCTATTTACACAGAATTCTTCAGTCTGATATGAATACTTTCATTCTCCTACAACACGAAAAACATCACAAAAAAGTGGTCACCAAAAAAATGTAAATTACATTAGGTTGCACTACATAACTGCTAACACTTTTTCTTATAATCAAAATATTTAAAGTGAAGTCACTTCACAGTTAAGGCTGCACTACGTTGTTTCATGTCTATTTCACTACATTCAACTTATCACGCACTAAATTTTCAACACTTCGTAGTCAAATTTCTTGTGTGGAATTCTGTACATTCTGGCATTTAACCTCAGTTTAACTATTATTTACAACTAAAACAATTCCACTAACATGTCCTCTTTTATATTTATCATTTTAAGCAAACTTACAGTAAACACACCAATTTTCTTATTGACGTAATTGTAATTAAGTTTAATCAAATGATCCCACATTAAATACTTTATAATACTATTTTGATTATTATTTCTCATCACGAACCGTTGCAATGTGTTTCCATGACAACTTTCTTAATACAGAACTTTTTTTAAATCAAAGTTTCTACGTTATTCACCTACTTTTATACAAGCATCATGGAACCGAATGATTCCATGTTCATTACCGAGCAAACTATTTAGCTTGTTCTTGAAACTAGCGCTGTTAGCCCTCGTGTGAATTTGCACAAAATTCATACATGTATCATCGTAGGGCAGATATATGGATTTACTTTCATTGTAGTTAAATTACCTATTCTACTTATTACCTTAATGCCACTTTGTACCATTACTAACAACACATCCGCTGTCCCTTAAAATAAATCGTTGGAAAGTGTCAACATTTTCATGAATTCATTATACCTTTGCTGATAGACAGGTTTTGAAAGTAAATATTCTACAAGAGTATCACTAAAATTGTATTTCTGTTTCTCACTTTTTCAATCAACGAATTGAGCGTAATCATGAAAATTATGAATGAACTTCTCGATTAAAATTAATGTTCCAACGTATTAATATTGATATGGAATATCAATGTCTGATGAATACACTGCGCAGATGCGGTATTTTACACAAATTTTCTACATATTAACTGGTATATAGTTTAGAATCAAAACTTTTCTCGACTGATCTCAACTACATTCATTAAAGTCCTTAATCAAACACTCCCAAACGTTTGTAAATTTTCACCTTTTTAGCTGTTTATCACTAAATTTACACCAACCAAACATACAAACATTTCTGTGATGTTGATTGAAAATGCAATCACGTAATTTAGTTAATCCTACGTCCGCAAGACATCTTTAGGCATGTCAGTCCCAAAATATTCACTATTGTGACAATCAACAAAAAATATTGAACATTATTGAATGCATCGTAAATGTATTCGAAGAAACTGCATTGGATCAAATTAACTGCTAATAACGGGAAATTTTGCTATTTTAGTAACGTTTCACGCGGATTCCAAGATATAACAATCCTGTTCATAAATTCAACTAGTTACTTATTTCAAATACAAAATTTATTTACACGTCAAACCATAACCTAAATTTCGGATATACGATATTTGACTAACATACCATCATGTGCGACTATTCGAAGTTTCAGGTGGTTTGCATTTCAATGAAATCATGAAGTCGGTACTAAACAGTTGATTCAGTCATGGCACATTTTACGATGAGTAAAATTATCTGGAACGTGTCGTGTTAAAAATTACGTAAAAAAAATCGACGTTTTCCTTCAATATTGCTTAAGCGTTAACTAATTAAGTTTCGGCACCCTCGAGTTTTAAACTTACTTTCCTGGGTACGTAAAAATAAAATTACATTTCGTTGTACTTTTAATATTTGGTATTGAACCACGGAAAGAAGACCTTGGTTCTGATACCAACATACAACAATAAACTATGCCTGCAGTGGAAAGGACGTTTTCAAGTGAAGAAAGTGGCCAGCAGAATGAATTATGAGGTGATAATGTATTGGAAACCTACATATAACATTCCCATCTCTTCAAAAAGTACTTCAAGAGGAAAGAAAACATGGCAGGTGCAACTATTTAGGTACTGATGGGTGTGTCCTATATATCTTTCACATAGAACCAAAACAATGACAACTTTAATGACGATTGACAAATACTAAACATAAGACAACTCGGATGAGATGAGACTTACAAGGAAACAAATGAAGAAGCGACTTATTTTACATTGAAGTGAGTTAATTTAAGTTGTAGTGCTCTGACCTTGTTCTAATATTCCGAGTGTTTCTCCTGGCTTTGAGTATTCTTACAGAGTATCTGATAGTGTGAAGAAAAATTAGGTGTTAAAGTAAGAAATTTATATATGGACATATTGACGATCGAGTTACTGTAAGAAGTAAAATCTGTGAAAATAAAACAAAGTTAGTGAAATGTATACTTGGTATGTTTCTAAATTTAACTAAAACTAATATGCAGTGGAGATTATTCAGGTGTGATAATGGCAGAGAGTACTGCAATGATAAAGAGAAATATAATTTCGTCAAATTATATATTTACATATAATGAAATCCTTTCAAAGTAGTTATCTACCTGAATGATACTATTTTAAAATTATATCTTTGAACCCACTGCACAACAAATGTTTCCTTTTTATCCAGAAACATTTAATTATAATAAACTCATAAAACACTGCAGTAAACCTTTTTCAAAATGTTATCATTATAATTTTCCTTTCAGCGAGGTTATCTCACAGCAACTATTTTACCAATTAAATGTTCCAATACAACTTGTATTTTTTTTCAATTACTCTTTCCATCATATAGTAAGCATATTACTCTACAGTTATGAAAAGCTATTTATAATGATATTATCAAAAACTGATTCAATTCAATTCGGTATCTCGGTGTGTTTAGTTGTTGCCAACTTAATTCAAAATAATATTTATCTCATTGTTGTCAATATAAAATTTCGTGAAACCGAATAATCCAACAAATATTTCACCTTAATTAAATCACATTAAAATTATTTCAAATCGCCACACTCAAAATGTCTCTTTTCATTTGAAAGTGAGCCTCAGAGTTACTGTTATCCACTTAATTACAATGCTTAACACATTCTTAATTCTTTACCTCAACGTTATTCGTATAATTTATGTATCGCGAGTTCGTCACACAGTAAATGTTTAAACTTGCTTACACGTTATCATTACTTAATTAATGGATTTCACACACTTAATTAGCTCGTAGTTAAAATATCGGGCATAAAGTGTTTCATCTCATTGTCATTATCTAATATTCAGTTCTCATGACAAAATCGCAAAGTTAGATACATTTCATTATAAAATACTCTTAAATGTTTTTCACTATTCTTACCAGTTTAAAATTACTTCGAGAAATCTTTTCACACCAAATCTTCAACACGACTAGTACTACAATTTTACTTGTGCTGAAATAATCAGAGAATAAACGTTTTGTTTTAAACTTCCTATTACACAAATCACTTATACTGAACGTATTGTTTTACCTCTACCTATAAATACACAAACACTGAAGTGATTGCATTTTAGTTCTCTTAATTTACTATTATAACATGATTTACATGAAACTCATCGCAGAAAATGTTTCCTATTATTCCTACTGTCATCAACGTTCAGTGATCTCATAGTACAGTAAATATTTTACCTTATTCTTATTCTCATAATTAAATGCATAATGATCTCATCGCCTACTAAATCTTTCACTCGATTCTTTATGAAACACTTACATAGATCTCGTTTTCTACCTTATTATTGTAATATTTAATGTTAACGCATTACTTTACTTCACTCTTTAACACATGATATTTCTCCTTATTGCTTTCACCTTCACATTATTCGAAAGTCACAGCAAAGTTGAAGTTCTACAAGGTCATTACTTATCAATTTCACTTACATTAAACTTATCTCGATCTAAATTTTCAATATATAGTTGTCATCAAATTTCTTACATAGAATGTATTCTAGCGTTTAACCTCAGTTTAACTGTTACGTTATTTACAATGAACACATTCCACTGACATGTGATTTTTTTTTTATTCTCATCACTTCAAGCATGCTTATTGTAAACAGCGCAAACTAACATTGTTATGATTATTATTTCTTATGAATTCGTTGCAATATGTTTCGACGTCAATTTTTCTTCATACAATACTTCTCGTAAATGAATATTTTAACATCATTCACCTATTCTCAAACGAGCATCACTGATTTTACGTGTTTTTTTTTATCATATTTCCATCTATACCTATAAGCTAAAATTAAACCAGCTACAGAGTAGGCATTTCACCAGCCATATTTTTTGTAAGTAGAACATTATTACTTACAATGAACATTTCGAAAACTGTTTTACCTTACTCTTTATCACGGTATTACTGACAGTTCATTGCACAGCAACTTCTTTAGCTTATTCTTAACACAAACCTATCTTACACATTTGTTATCGTATGGCAGATATATGGATTTATTCTTATCGCTTTTAAATTAACCTATTCTACTAATAACAGAGTAAAAATGTTTTGTCTCTTACTGTTAACATTTGGATGTTAGTTATAATGTAACTTTCCAAAACCAAATGTTTCTCTTATTATAAATTTACTTCAAGTAAAATAAATCCAAATTGTACTCCATCATTACTGCAATAAATTTACTTATAATAAGATCAATGAAAAATCAATATTTCGCCTTCTTTGTTATGTCATACCTAATTATATTAAACACGTAGCATGATAAATATTTCACCTTATTGATAAATCGGTCACTCTACAAATAGTCAATTCGCGGCATTGCAAATAGATGAATTTAATGCCGCTTAGTACCATTACCTATAGCACACTCACTGTATAGTAAATGTTGCACGTTGTATTACTCTCTATTCATATGTAGTGAAATCATTTCAAAGTAAATATTTATCCTGATGGTACCGTGTTGAAATTATTTATATTAAACCTGTGCCAAAATAAATGTTTTCCTTCTTGTTATTCAACATTTAACCGTAATACACTGCATCATAACCATTTTATTCGTTATCATTACACCTTTACTTACTATCTTGAATTACAGTAAGTATTTTGCCAATTAAATAATTGTTAAATTGTTATTAAACACTACTTACAGTAAACTTATCAAACAGTCTTTTGTCTTATTGCTATCTTGGTGTGTTTAGTTATACATGTATTCCCAACTTATTGCAAAGTAATATTTTTGCCTCATTATTGTCAGTATAATATTTCGTATAAATGAATAATCCAACAACAAATATTTCACCTCATATAATTATTTCAACTCGCCACACCGAAAATGTTTCTTCTCATTCTAACTCCAATTATCCTTAAAAATAAATCATTTGAAATTGAGCCTTAGGATTACCGTTATCCACTTACTTATCATATTTAAAACACTGTTAATTCTTTACCTCAACGTTATTGTTATAATTTATGTATCGCAAGGTCGTTACACAGTAAATGTTTAATCCTGCTTTCTCATTATCATTTATTAATTAACGGATTTCACACACTTTACACAGCAAACATTTTACTTTATAACACCATTGTACATCTACCATCAATGAACTTGTAACACAATAAATATTTCACATTACTGGTATATTTCATATACTAAACTCATTGCACAATTTTGTTTTACCATTTTAACACACTCTTACAACATTAAATGCTTTTCCTAATTTCTACAAGTTTGAAATTACTTGAAGCATTTTCGCAACAATTAACATGACCAATGTTAAAATCGTACTTATATGGAAATAATATATTACACTTAAAACTTCCCATTATGCAATCACTTACACTCAAGATATTGTTTTACCCCTTTTTGTCAGTTTAATAAATAATGTAGTGAGTGCACTTAAAAGTTATCTCAATTTACTATTTTACCTTGTTCTTATCCTTATAATATAATGCGCATTGAACTCTTCGCTTACTGGAACGTTTATTATGAAACACTTATACAGAACTTATATTCTACCTTATTGTGTAATATTTATAGGAAATACATCATATATTAAATTATTCACCTCGATCGTTAATAAATCCAGAATTAAGAAATTCACAATGTGATACGTTTGCCATTACACCCAGTTTAATTCTTTACTTGTCACTGTTTGGTTTGTCTCATTAGCTTCCCTACATCAGTCACGTACTCCATTTCTAAAATTCAATGTCTTTTACACACTACTCTTCGATCAGATATGAATACTTTCTTTCTCATAACACAACACTACAAAAGTATCTCGCCACTAAACGATAGAGTTCATTAGGTTACACCACACAATTACTAACACTTTTTATCATTGCTTTCTTCGTTACAATATTTAAAGAGAAGTCACTGCACAGTTAACGTTGTACTACGTCGTTTCATGTCAGTTTCACTTACATTGAACTTACAACGTAATAAATTTTCAATTCATTGTTACCAAATTTATTGTACGCAATATATTGTGGCGTTGAACTGCACTTCAACTATTATGTTATTTACAATTAAAACAATTTCACTGACATGACCTGTTTTTATTATCATTTTAAGCAAACTTACAGTAAACACAGGAAAGTCATTTTCCTAATTAACATATTTGTAATTAAATTTAATCAAACGATCCCACATTAAAATGCTTTATAATACTGTTTTGATTATTTCTTAATACGAATGGTTGCAACGTATTTGGCGTTAGTGTTTCCATGACAATCTTCTTAATACTGAACTTTTGTAAATCAATGCTTTTTTCCAGACAAGCACCATAGAACTGTATCTTTCTTTTCACATTTTCATCAATACTTATAAGCTAATAATAAACCAACTGTAAAGTAACCATTTCCCCAGCCATAATTTTATAAATAGAAAATTACATACAACGAACGTATTGAAATACTCGTTACCTAACTCTTAACGTGGAATTGTTGTCAGATTATTGCCCAGCAAATTCTTTAGCTTATTCTTAACACCAGTGCAGACAGCTCTCGTGTAGATTCGAGCGTAATTTGAAAATCAAAATCAAATTTTTCTTATGCATTTATCATCGCAGCGCAGATATATATATGGATTTATTCTTATCCTTGTTAAATTACCTATTCTACTCATAACAGCAAAATATTTGTTCTCTTACTGTTAACAGTTAGATGTTAGTTATTATGTGATTTTCCAAAAGCAAATGTTTCACTTCGTTATTATTATAAATTTACTTCAAGTAAGGTCATTCCAATTAGTACTCCCATCATTACTGTAATAAATCCATGTTAAATTCAATATTTTAAATTTTTTTCTTTCTTATTTCATGGCGACTTAAATTAAACTCCTAACCTTGTTAATATTTCACCTTACTGACAGCTTATAAAACTTACGTATAATAATTCATAGCACTGTAAATATATTAAGAAAACAGCGTTTTACTGATGTTAATCACGGCATATTAAATGTTTCAATTTGATTTTATCATCGTGTTTTACATGTATGGAAATGATTTCCACGTAAGAATTAATCCTTATGGTAAACATTTTGCTATAAACTTTCAATTGTACAATCATTTATACTAAACACATTGTTTAACCTCTATTTATAATTTTACAAATAGTGAAGCGAGTACACTTTATTTCTCTTAATTTTCTATTATAAGACGATTAACAGGGAAATAATCGCATAATAAATGTTCTTTTTATTCCTACTATTAGTGAGGTCATAGTGCAACACATTTTACCTTACTCTTTTGCTTATAATTTAATACATAGTAAGCTCATCGCCTAGTAACTTTCATTTTGTTTATTATGACTCATTTTCTACCTTACTTTTGTAATATTTAAAACGAACGCGTTTTAATCTCATTTCTTTACTGCAATCGTTAATACACCTAGAAATTAGCAATTCAACAATTATTTTTATTTACTTCTTATTAATTGCTTTGTCTCATAAGCTTTCCTTTTTCAGTCAATTAATACATTCTACAACACTTTTCTTTCCCGTATTTTTAAAACTTCGCTGTCTATTTACACAGAATTCTTCTGTCTGATATGAATACTTTCATTCTCCTACAACACAAAATCATCAACACAAGAAAACGTTGTCACCACAAAAATATAAATTGCATTAGGTTACACTACATTACTGCTAACACTTTTCTTTATTGCTCACCACAAAAATGTAAATTACATTAGGTTGCACTACATAACTGCTAACACTTTTTCTTATAATCAAAACATTTAAAGTGAAGTCACTTCACAGTTAAGGCTGCACTACGTTGTTTCATGTCTATTTCACTACATTCAACTTATCACGCACTAAATTTTCAACACTTCGTAGTCAAATTTCTTGTGTGGAATTCTGTACATTCTGGCATTTAACCTCAGTTTAACTATTATTTACAACTAAAACAATTCCACTGACATGTCCTCTTTTATATTTATCATTATAAGCAAACTTACAGTAAACACACCAATTTTTTATTGACGTAATTGTAATTAAGTTTAATCAAATGATCCCACATTAAATACTATATAATACTGTTTTATTATTTCTCATCACGAACCGTTGCAATGTGTTTGGCGTTAGTGTTTCCATGACAACTTTCTTAATACAGAACTTTTTGTAAATCAAAGTTTCTACGTTATTCACCTACTTTTATAGAAGCGTCATGGAACCGAATGAATCGTTTCACATTTTCCTCAATACCTGTAAAACTAATATTAAACCAACAGCAGATTTAACATTTCACCAGCCATAATTTTATAATAAAAAGACTACTTGTAACACACGTATCGAAATGTGCTCTCAACACGGAATTACTGTCAGTTCATTACCCAGCAAACTATTTAGCTTGTTCTTGACACTAGCGCTGTTAGCCCTCGTGTGAATTTGCACAAAATTCAAAACCAAACACTAACTTTTCCAATACATGTATCATCGTTGGGCAGATATATGGATTTACTTTCATTGTAGTTAGATTACCTATTCTACTTATTACCTTAATGCCACATTGTACCATTACTAACAACACATCCACTGTCCCTTAAAATAAATCGTTGGAAAGTGTCAACATTTTCATGAAATCATTATACCTTTGATTATAAACAGGTTTTGAAAGTAAATATTCTACAAGAGTATCACTAAAATTGTATTTCTGTTTCTCACTTTTTCAATCAACGAATTGAGCGTAATCATGAAAATTGTGAATGAACTTCTGGATTAAAATTAATTTTTCAACCTATTAATATTGATATGGAATATCAATGTCTGATGAATACACTGCGGAGATGCGGTATTTTACACAAATTTTCTACATATTAACTGGTATATAGTTTAGAATCAAAACTTTTTCGACTGATCTCGGCAACATTCATTAAAATCCTTAATCAAGCACTCTGAAAAGTTTGTAAATTTTTACCTTTTTAGCTGTTTATCACTAAATTTACATCAACCAAACATACAAACATTTCTGTAATGTTGATTGAAAATACAATCACGAAGTTTCAGGTGGTTTGCATTTCAATGAAATAATGAAGTCGGTACTAAACAGTTGATTCAGTCATGGCACATTTTACGATGAGTAAAATTATCTAGAACGTGCACCAGTGTCGTGTTAAAAATTACGTAAAAAAAATCGACGTTTTCCTTCAATATTGCTTAAGCGTGAACTAATTAAGTTTCGGCACCCTCGAGTTTTAAACTTACTTTCCTGGGTACGTAAAAATAAAATTACATATCGTTGTACTTTTAATATTTGGTATTGAATCACGATAGGTTGTGCGATTCAATTTACTTTCTGAGACCTTATAAACCTGGTTAAAATATGTACACATTTGAATTAAAATTAGTTATTGAATTACTACATATAACTTTTCATTTAAGATATTTCTAAAGTGCAAGTAGTATTGAGTAGTAATAGTCAATGTTTTTTTCGTAAAGCTCAGAAAAATTAAAATTCAAAACCTGCTGTCACAAGATTGATTCTTCAAGACGTTTGGATCTCCAGTTCTTCATCTGTTTTTGTAGATTTGTATATTTCCAAATTTTTCATGAGACAAAGATGGTCTTAGTTGTGTTTCAAATGTACAAGTTTTAGTAATTCGCTTCTAAAATAATAGTTAACAGAGGCTTCAATACGTAACTTACAGTTTCTATGAATTTGTTACTTAATACAAAGCCAATTTCCAACATGTGCAAGTTCGAGAAGTTGTTCGTTGCTTTCGCGTGAAGTCGATATTTTAATGAGTTTAGTTGAAACAAATGAAATATGAAAAAGAAATATGGGTAAATAACCTTTTAATCAAATAACGTACAATTCATACAAAAACTCCAAAGAAGGCTTTAATCATTTCGTTAAACGAAGCGCTGATGTTTATTAACATTACACAAAGTATCCAACACTCCACCTCAAGTTTTCAGTAACAGTTGCACAATCCATACGATGTCCACGTACACAAGCTCGTGGTGACAAGTATATAAAATGTTCAGAAATATCTTATACTGAAAGATTTCACAAAATACACGATAAATATTCAAGTATAAAAACTTAAAATAGGACCACTAGATTACAACGAACTGTTCCCCATGAAAACCTTCCACTTCTTATTCAGCTTCTTACTGTAAGAGCCATACGAGAAGACTTGGTTGAATGACAAGTAGAAACTTATCTCTCAAAACATCTAGATGTAAATGAAGGTGGAATACAACTTGTACGTGGTCTCGTACTAAGGGTTCACCTATAAGGCGAGATATGCAATTTCTAATATTTAAAGCTCTGTTTACAGGATCTCAGAACAAACGACTTTTCACTTATATAAAACAAGAATAAAAATACTGAGACTGTTAGGTTTTCCTTAATAGTGGACTACGAAACAAGTTACTACTTATCAGAATCAGCCAGCCAGGATTCAACCGTACGCTTCCACTCATACAAGAGTCATTCGTTACCATAGCAATGCTAAAGACAAAGATGAGTCTCCTACTAGTCTGGAAATAATCTTCGGAGGAGGCTTTCCAAAATTCGTCTCGAGTTTATCTCAAAACATATGCAAAGTCATTAGAAGTGGCTCTTTACTACCCCAGAAAAAACAGAGAGACAGTAGCGTCTTACGGAGCATGCAGTGAGTAGAACACGTGCCTGAATATAGTATTACGTACATAAAAAAGAGAGTATAGGATTGTGCTGAAAAAAAAAAGAATACGATCTGAAACAGATACGATGGATGGGAGAAAAACTTGCAGAATTGAGGTACACATATCAATACGAGTTATACTTTAGAAACCGATTGAAGCAAACCTGTCAACCAACTTGAAAACTTTCTATAAAGCTCAAGACACTCCAAACAACTTCAGTAAAAGAACGCCAAAAATTAATGTTTCAATACCGGAACGAAGACCTTGGTTCTCATAACAACATACAACAATAAACTATTCCTGCAGTGGAAAGGACGTTTTCAAGTGAAGAAAGTGGCCAGCAGAATGAATTATGAGGTGATAATGTATGGGAAACCTAGATATAACATTCCCATCTCTTCAAAAAGTGCTTCAAGAGGAAAGAAAACATGGCAGGTGCAACTCTCTAGGCACTGATGGGTGTGTCCTATATATCTTTCACATAGAACCAAAACAATGATAACTTAAATGACGATTGACAAATACTAAACATAAGACAACTCGGATGAGATGACACAAGTGCTGTTAGCCCTCGTGTAGATTTGCACAAAATTCAAAACCAAACACTAACATTTCCGATACATGTATCATCGTAGGGCAGATATATGGATTTACTTTTATTGTAGTTAGATTACCTATTCTACTTATTATTTGAAATAAAATATTTGATCATACTGTTATCATTAAGAGCGCTAATACATAGTTGATCACACAATATATGTTTTTCACCACTTGTTTTCGTTACAATAGATCTACTAATAGTGAAAATGTCGGGTATAAGAAATTTAACCTCACTGTCATCATAAAAAAGTATGGTCTAATGACACAATCGAACAGTGAATATTTTTATTTTGGAGTTATGTACATTCGATTCTAATACACTCTTACAACACTAAATGCTTTTCCTAATTCCTGCAATTTTCAAATTTCTTGCACAGCAAATGTTTAACATGGCTAGTATTACAATTTTACTAATATACTGCTAAAAAAATTGAAGGATCAAGAACATATTTTAGTACATTGTCATAACTAGAGTTACGCATGAAAAACATCTGTTCGTTGTACAAGTGTATTCTTTTTAGTTTGCGAGTGAAGGTTGAAGCAACTCTAACAAAACTCGCCTCAATCAAGGAGAATACAACTCAAGGTATCTTATATAAGGCTGTTACGTGAAACTATGCATTAATTCTCGAAAAGTACATCAAGGTGGATCTTTTGTGGCTCTTTTTGTCAGTGTGTGCCTTCATCATGTGTACCCAAGCAGTCAGATGCCATCTGACAGAAAACGAGGTGGCCAGGGCGATCCAGATGCTGGAGGATGGCACAGCGCCTGCCTCAGTGTGTCACCAATCGTCATCAATCGACTTACCAGGAGACGAACTCTTAAGGCAGGAGACCAGGTCAAGGCCGTCATCGTTACACAGCAGCAAGAGAGAATAACTACATCCTAACAACTTCTCTGCGGGACAGGTTAGCTACGGCTCGGTCACTGCAAAAATGAAGCATTCCACTGGAACCCGTGTGTCCACTCAAACTGATACAGCAACTGCAGTCGCCACAAGGGCAAAAAATGCCTAGCTAAACATCAAGCCACTGCAAGTCTTAAAGGAGGTCTTCCTCAATGCAGATCTACAGAAACTACAAGAAAAGAAACACAAATGAAAGAGTAAAGGTACTTACATAACTGAGGACCAGAAGGGAGTGTTGCACCAGATCTATCAAAATGGTTCTTGTGGCGATGTTAAGCAGATCATAGCACCAACAAAATACCATACTCAAGTGCAAGTTGGCTCATTTGATTGAAGGAGACCAACAAGAAGCAAAGGTGATGGCAGACACAATAACAAGCAACTTCGATTGGATGGGAATTACTGTAAATATCATCAGATACTGCAGGTACTGTGATATCTGCCAAAAGACAGTGCCTAGAGGGAAGGTAGCTACTGTGCTACTGGGTCGGATGCCTCTCATACAAAAGTTATTCGTTACCATAGCATTGCTAGAGACAGAGATGTGAGAAGTAGTCTCCTGCTAGTCTGGAAATAATCTTCGGAAGAGGCTTTCCAAAATTCGTCTCGAGTTATATTTACATATAATGAAATCCTTTCAAAGTAGTTATCTACCTGAATGATACTATTTTAAAATTATATCTTTGAACCCACTGCACAACAAATGTTTCCTTTTTATCCCAAAACATTTAATTATAATAAACTCATAAAACACTGCAGTAAACCTTTTTCAAAATGTTATCATTATAATTTTCCTTTCAGCGAGGTTATCACAAAGCAAATATTTTACCAATTAGATATTCCAATACAACTTGTATTTTTTTCAATTTCTCCTTCCATCATATAGTAAGCATATTACTCTACAGTTATGAAAAGCTATTTATAATGAAATTATCAAAAACTGATTCAATTCATTGGTATCTCGGTGTGTTTAGTTGTTGCCAACTTAATTCAAAATAATATTTATCTCATTGTTGTCAATATAAAATTTCGTGAAACCGAATAATCCAACAAATATTTCACCTTAATTAAATCACATTATAATTATTTCAAATCGCCACACTCAAAATGTCTCTTTTCATTTGAAAGTGAGCCTCAGGGTTACTGTTATCCACTTAATTATAATGCTTAACACATTCCTAATTCTTTACCTCAACGTTATTCGTATAATTTATGTATCGCGAGTTCGTCACACAGTAAATGTTTAAACTTGCTTTCTCGTTATCATTACTTAATTAATGGATTTCACACTCTTAATTAGCTCGTAGTTAAAATATCGGGCATAAAGTGTTTCATCTCATTGTCATTATCTAATATTCAGTTCTCGTGACAAAATCGCAAAGTTAGATACATTTCATTATAAAATACTATGTTTTTCACTATTCTTACCAGTTTGAAATTACTTCGAGAAATCTTTTCACACCAAATCTTCAACACGACTAGTACTACAATTTTACTTGTGCTGAAATAATCAGAGAATAAACGTTTTGTTTTAAACTTCCTATTACACAAATCACTTATACTGAATGTATTGTTTTACCTCTACCTACAAATACACAAACATTGAAATGATTGCATTTTAATTCTCATAATTTACTATTATAACATGATTTACATGAAACTCATCGCAGAAAATGTTTCCTATTATTCCTACTGTTATCAACGTTCAGTGATCTCATAGTACAGTAAATATTTTACCTTATTCTTTTTCTCATAATTAAATGCATAATGATCTCATCGCCTACTAAATCTTTCACTCGATTCATTATGAAACACTTACATAGATCTCGTTTTCTACCTTATTATTGTAATATTTAATGTTAACGCATTTAAACGTAATTACTTTACTTCACTCTTTAACACATGACATTTCTCCTCATTGCTTTCACCTTCACATTATTCGAAAGTCACAGCAAAGGTGAAGTTCTACAAGGTCACTACTTATCAATTTCACTTACATTAAACTTATCTCGATCTAAATTTTCAATATATAGTTGTCATCAAATTTCTTATATAGAATATATTCTAGCGTTTAACCTCAGTTTAACTGTTACGTTATTTACAATGAACACATTCCACTGACATGTGATTTTTTTTATTCTCATCACTTCAAGCATACTTATTGTAAACAGAGCAAACTAACATTGTTATGATTATTATTTCTTATGAATTCGTTGCAATATGTTTGGCGTTACTGTTTCCACGTCAATTTTTCTTCATACAATACTTCTCGTAAATGAATATTTTAACATCATTCACCTATTCTCAAACAAGCATCACTGATTTTACGTCTTTTTTTTATCATATGTTCATCAATACCAATAAGCTAAAATTAAACCAGCTACAGAGTAGGCATTTCACCAGCCATATTTTTTGTAAGTAGAACATTATTACTTACAATGAACATTTCGAAAACTGTTTTACCTTACTCTTTATCACGGTATTACTGACAGTTCATTGCACAGCAACTTCTTTAGCTTATTCTTAACACAAACCTATCTTACACATTTGTCATCGTATGGCAGATATATGGATTTATTCTTATCGCTGTTAAATTAACCTATTCTACTAATAACAGAGTAAAAATTTTTTCTCTCTTACTGTTAACATTTGGATATTATTTATAATGTAATTTTCCAAAACCAAATGTTTCTCTTGTTATAAATTTACTTCAAGTAAAATAAATCCAAATTGTACTCCATCATTACTGCAATAAATTTACTTATAATGAGATCAATGAAAAATCAATATTTCACCTTCTTTGTTATGTCATACCTAATTATATTAAACAGGTAGCATGATAAATATTTCACCTTATTGATAAATCGGTCACTCTACAAATAGTCAATTCGCGGCATTGTAAACAGATGAATTTAATGCCGCTTAGTACCATTACTTATAGCACACTCACTGTATAGTAAATGTTGCACGTTGTATTACTCTCTATTTATATGTAGTGAAATCATTTCAAAGTAAATATTTATTTTGATGGTACCGTGTTGAAATTATTTATATTAAACCTGTGCCAAAATAAATGTTTTCCTTCTTGTTATTCAACATTTAACCGTAATAAACTCATCACACACTGCATCATAACCATTTTATTCGTTATCATTACACCTTTACTTACTATCTTGAATCACAGTAAGTATTTTGCCAATTAAATAATTGTTAAATTGTTATTAAAACTACTTACAGTAAACTTATCAAACAGTCTTTTGTCTTATTGCTATCTTGGTGTGTTTAGTTATACATGTATTCCCAATTTAATGCAAAGTAATATTTTTGCCTCATTATTGTCAGTATAATATTTCGTATAAATGAATAATCCAACAACAAATATTTCACCTCATATAATTATTTCAACTCGCCACACCGAAAATGTTTCTTCTCATTCTAACTCCAATTATCCTTAAAAATAAATCATTTGAAATCGAGCCTTAGGATTACCGTTATCCACTTACTTATCATACTTAAAACACTGTTAATTCTTTACCTCAACGTTATTGTTATAATTTATGTATCGCAAGGTCGTTACACAGTAAATGTTTAATCTTGCTTTTTCATTATCATTTATTAATTAACGGATTTCACACACTTTACACAGCAAACATTTTACTTTATAACACCATTGTACATCTACCGTCAATGAACTTGTAACACAATAAATATTTCACATTACTGGTATATTTCATATACTAAACTCATTGCACAATTTTATGTTTTACCATTTTAACACACTCTTACAACATTAAATGCTTTTCCTAATTCCTACAATTTTGAAATTACTTGAAGCATTTGCGCAACAATTAACATGACCAATGTTAAAATCGTACTTATATGGAAATAATTAGATAGTAAAAATTACACTTAAAACTTCCCATTATGCAATCACTTACACTCAAGACATTGTTTTACCCCTTTTTGTTAGTTTAATAAATAATGTAGTGAGTGCACTTAAAAGTTATCTCAATTTACCATTTTACCTTGTTCTTATCCTTATAATATAATGCGCATTGAACTCTTCGCTTACTGGAACGTTTATTATGAAACACTTAAACAGAACTTATTTTCTACCTTATTGTGTAATATTTATAGGAAATACATCATATATTAAATTATTCACCTCGATCGTTAATAAATCCAGAATTAAGAAATTCGCAATGTGATATGTTTGCCATTACACCCAGTTTAATTCTTTACTTGTCACTGTTTGGTTTGTCTCATGAGCTTCCCTACATCAGTCACGTACTCCATTTCTAAAATTCAATGTCTTTTACACACTACTCTTTGGTCAGATATGAATACTTTCTTTCTCATAACACAACACTACAAAAGTATCTCGCCACTAAAACATAGAGTTCATTAGGTTACACCACACAATTACTAACACTTTTTATCATTGCTTTCTTCGTTACAATATTTAAAGAGAAGTCACTGCACAGTTAACGTTGTACTACGTCGTTTCATGTCAATTTCACTTACATTGAACTTACAACGCAATAAATTTTCAATTCATTGTTATCAAATTTATTGTACGCAATATATTGTGGCGTTGAACTACACTTCAACTATTATATTATTTACAATTAAAACAATTTCACTGACATGACCTGTTTTTATCATCATTTTAAGCAAACTTACAGTAAACACAGGAAAGTCATTTTCCTAATTAACATAATTGTAATTAGATTTAATCCCACATTAAAATGCTTTATAATACTGTTTTGATTATTATTTCTTAATACGAATGGTTGCAACGTATTTGGCGTTAGTGTTTCCATGACAATTTTCTTAATCTTTGTACATCAATGCTTTTTTCCAGACAAGCATCATAGAACTGTATCTTTATTTTCACATTTTCATCAATACTTATAAGCTAATAATAAACCAACTGTAGAGTAGCCATTTCCCCAGCCATAATTTTATAAATAGAAAATTACATACAACGAACGTATTGAAATACTCGTTACCTAACTCCTAACGTGGAATTGTTGTCAGCTTATTGCCCAAATTCTTTAGCTTATTCTTAACACCAACGCAGACAGCTCTCGTGTAGATTCGAGCGTAATTTGAAAATCAAAATCAAATTTTTCTTATGCATTTATCATCGCAGCGCAGATATATATATGGATTTCTTCTTATCCTTGTTAAATTACCTATTCTACTCATAACAGCAAAATATTTGTTCTCTTACTCTCAACAGTTAGATGTTAGTTATTATGTGATTTTCCAAAAGCAAATGTTTCACTTCGTTATTATTATAAATTTACTTCAAGTAAGGTCATTCCAATTTGTACTCCCACCATTACTGTAATAAATCCATGTTAAATTCAATATTTTAAATTTTTTCTTTCTTATTTCATGGCGACTTAAATTAAACTCTTAACCTTGTTAATATTTCACCTTACTGACAGCTTATAAAACTTACGTATAATAATTCATAGCACTGTAAATATATTAAGAAAACAGCGTTTTACTGATGTTAATCACGGCATATTAAATGTTTCAATTTGATTTTATCATCGTGTTTTACATGTATGGAAATGATTTCCACGTAAGAATTAATCCTTATGGTAAACATTTTGCTTTAAACTTTCAATTATACAATCATTTATACTAACGCATTGTTTAACCTCTATTTATAATTTTACAAATAGTGAAGCGAGTACACTTTATTTCTCTTAATTTTCTATTATAAGACGATTAACAGGGAAATAATCACATAATAAATGTTCTTTTTATTCCTACTATTAGTGAGGTCATAGTACAACACATTTTACCTTACTCTTTTGCTTATAATTTAATACATAGTAAGCTCATCGCCTAGTAACTTTCATTATGACACACTTGTATGACTCATTTTCTACCTTACTTTTGTAATATTTAAAACGAACGCGTTTTAATCTCATTTCTTTACTGCAATCGTTAATACACCTAGAAATTAGCAATTCAACAATTATTTTTATTTACTTCTTATTAATTGCTTTGTCTCATAAGCTTTCCTTTATCAGTCAATTAATCCATTCTACAACACTTTTCTTTCCCATATTTTTAAAACTTCGCTGTCTATTTACACAGAATTCTTCAGTCTGATATGAATACTTTCATTCTCCTACAACACGAAAATCATCACAAAAAACGTTGTCACCACAAAAATGTAAATTACATTAGGTTGCACTACATAACTGCTAACACTTTTTCTTATAATCAAAATATTTAAAGTGAAGTCACTTCACAGTTAAGGCTGCACTACGTTGTTTCATGTCTATTTCACTACATTCAACTTATCACGCACTAAATTTTCAACACTTCGTAGTCAAATTTCTTGTGTGGAATTCTGTACATTCTGGCATTTAACCTCATTTTAACTATTATTTACAATTAAAACAATTCCACTGACATGTCCTTTTTTATATTTATCATTTTAAGCAAACTTACAGTGAACACACCAATTTTCTTATTGACGTAATTGTAATTAAGTTTAATCAAATGATCCCACATTAAATACTTTATAATACTGTTTTGATTATTTCTCATCACGAACCGTTGCAATGTGTTTGGCGTTAGTGTTTCCATGACAACTTTCTTAATACAGAACTTTTTGTAAATAAAAGTTTCTACGTTATTCACCTACTTTTATACAAGCATCATGGAACCGAATGAATCGTTTCACATTTTCCTCAATACCTGTAAAACTAATATTAAACCAACAGCAGATGTAACATTTCACCAGCCATAATTTTATAATAAGAAGACTACTTGTAACACACGTATCGAAATGTGCTCTAACTTACTCTTAACACGGAATTACTGTCAGTTCATTACCCAGCAAACTATTTAGCTTGTTCTTGAACTAGCGCTGTTAGCCCTCGTGTGAATTTGCACAAAATTCAAAACCAAACACTAACTTTTCCGATACATGTATCATCGTAGGGCAGATATATGGATTTACTTTCATTGTAGTTAGATTACCTATTCTACTTATTACCTTAATGCCACTTTGTACCATTACTAACAACACATTTACTGTCCCTTAAAATAAATCGTTGGAAAGTGTCAACATTTTCATGTATTCATTATACCTTTGCTTATAGACAGGTTTTGAAAGTAAATATTCTACAAGAGTATCACTAAAATTCTACTTTTGTTTCTCACTTTTTCAATCAACGAATTGAGTGTAATCATGAAAATCTACGAGTGAACTTCTCGATTAAAATTAATGTTCCAACGTATTATGAATACACTGCGCAGATGCGGTATTTTACACAATTTTGTACATATTAACTGGTATATAGTTCAGAATCAAAACTTTTTCGACTGATCTCGGCAACATTCATTAAAATCCTTAATCAAGCACTCCCAAACGATTGTAAATTTTTATCTTTTTAGCTGTTTATCACTAAATTTACACCAACCAAATATAAAAACATTTCTGTGATGTTGATTGAAAATGCAATCACGTAATTTAGTTAATCCTACGTCCGAAAGACACCTTTAGACATGTCAGTCCCAAAATATTCTCTACTGTGACAATCAACAAAAAGTATTGAACATTATTGAATGCATCGTAAATGTATTCGAAGAAACTGCATTGGATCAAATTAACTGCTTATAACGGGAAATTTTGCTATTTTAGTAACGTTTCACGCGGCTTCCAAGATATAACAATCCTGTTCATAAATTCAACTAGTTGCTTATTTCAAATACAAAATTTATTTACACGTCAAACCATAACCTAAATTTCGGATATACGATATTTGACTAACATACCATCATGTGCGACTATTCGAAGTTTCAGGTGGTTTGCATTTCAATGAAATAATGAAGTCGGTACTAAACAGTTGATCCAGTCATGGCACATTTTACGATGAGTAAAATTATCTGGAACGTGCATCAGTGTCGTGTTAAAAATTACGTAAAAAAAAATCGACGTTTTCCTTCTATATTACTTAAGCGTTCACTAATCAAGTTTCGGCACCCTCGAGTTTTAAACTTACTTTCCTGGGTACGTAAAAATAAAATTACATTTCGTTGTACTTTTAATATTTGGTATTGAACCACGATAGGTTGTGCGATTCACTTTACTTTCCGAGACCATATAAACCTGGTTAAAATATGTACACATTTGAATTAAAATTAGTTATTGAATTACTACATTTAATTTTTCATTTAAGATACTTCTAAAGTGCAAGTAGTATTGAGTAGTAATAGTCAATGTTTCTTTCGTAAAGCTCAGAAAAATTAAAATTCAAAACCTGCTGTCACAAGATTGATTCTTCAAGACGTTTGGATCTCCAGTTCTTCGTCTGTTTTTGTAGATTTGTATATTTCCAAATTTTTCATGAAAGAAAGATGGTCTTAGTTGTGTTTCAAATGTAGAAGTTTTAGTAATTCGCTTCTAAAATAATGGTTAACAGAGGCTACAATACGTAACTTACAGTTTCTATGGATTTGTTACTTAATACAAAGCCAATTTCCAACATGTGCAAGTTCGAGAAGTTGTTCGCTGCTTTCGCGTGAAGTCGATATTTTAATGAGTTTAGTTGAAACATAAATGAAATATGAAAAACAAATATTGGTAAATAACCTTTTAATCAAATAACGTACAATTCATACAAAAACTCCAAAAAAGGCTTTAATCATTTCGTTAAACGAAGCGCTGATGTTTATTAACATTACACAAAGTATCCAACACTCCACCTCACGTTTTCAGTAACAGTTGCACAATCCATACGATGTCCACGTACACAAGCTCGTTGTGACAAGTATATAAAATGTTCAGAAATATCTTATACTGAAAGATTTCACAAAATACACGATAAATATTCAAGTGTAAAAACTTAAAATAGGACCACTAGATTATAACGAACTGTTCCCCATGAAAACCTTCCACTTCTTATTCAGCTTCTTACTGTAAGAGCCATACGAGAAGACTTGGTTGAATGACAAGTAGAAACTTATCTCTCAAAACATCTAGATGTAAATGAAGGTGGAATACAACTTGTACGTGGTCTCGTAATAAGGGTTCACCTATAAGGCGAGATATGCAATTTCTAATATTTTAAAGCTCTGTTTACAGGATCTCAGAACAAACGACTTTTCACTTATATAAAACAAGAATAAAAATACTGAGACTGTTAGGTTTTCCTTAATAGTGAACTACGAAACAAGTTACTACTTATCAGAGTCATACAAGAGTCATTCGTTACCATAGCAATGCTAAACACAAAGATGAGTCTCCTACTAGTCTGGAAATAATCTTCGGAGGAGGCTTTCCAAAATTCGTCTCGAGTTTATCTCAAAACATATGCAAAGTCATTAGAAGTGGCTCTTTACTACCCCCAAAAAAACAGAGAGACAAAAGCGTCTTACGGAGCATGCAGTGAGTAGAACACGTGCCTGAATATAGTATTACGTACATAAAAAAGAGAGTATAGGATTTTGCTGAAAAAAAAAAAAGAATACGATCTGAAACAGATACTATGGATGGGAGAAAAACTTGCAGAATTGAGGTACACATATCAATACGAGTTATACTTTAGAAACCGACCGAAACAAACCTGTCAACCAACTTGAAAACTTTGTATAAAGCTCAAGACACTCCAAACAACTTCAGTAAAAGGACGCCAAAAATTAATGTTTCAATACCGGAAAGAAGACCTTGGTTCTCATAACAACATACAACAATAAACTATTCCTGCAGTGGAAAGGACGTTTTCAAGTGAAGAAAGTGGCCAGCAGAATGAATTATGAGGTGATAATGTATGGGAAACCTAGATATAACATTCCCATCTCTTCAAAAAGTGCTTCAAGAGGAAAGAAAACATAGAACCAAAACAATGGTAACTTTAATGACGATTGACAAATACTAAACGTAAGACAACTCGGATCAGATAAGACTTACGAGGAAACAAACACAAATGAAGAAGCGACTTATTTTACATTGAAGTCAGTTAATTTAAGTTGTAGTGCTCTGACCTTATACTAATATTCCGAGTGTTTCTCCTGGCTTTGAGTATTCTTACAGAGTATCTCATAATGTGGAGAAAAATTAGGTGTTAAAGTAAGAAATTTATGTATGGACATATTAACGATCGAGTTACTGTAAAAAGAAAATCTGTAAAAATAAAACAAAGTTAGCGAAATATATACTTGGTATGTTTCTAAATTTAACTAAAACTAATATGCAGTGGAGATTATTCAGGTGTTATAATGACAGAGAGTACTGCAATGATAGAGAAGAGAAATATAATTTCGTCAAATTATATATTTACATATAATGAAATCCTTTCAAAGTAGTTATCTACCTGAATGATACTATTTTAAAATTATATCTTTGAACCCACTGCACAATAAATGTTTCCTTTTTATCCAGAAACATTTAATTATAATAAACTCATAAAACACTGCAGTAAACCTTTTTCAAAATGTTATCATTATAATTTTCCTTTCAACGAGGTTATCTCACAGTAAATATTTTACCAATTAGATGTTCCAATAAAAGTTGGGTGTTCTTTTCAATTTCTCTTTCCATCTTATAGTAAGCATATTACTCTACAGTTATGAAAAGCTATTTATAATGAAATTATCAAAAACTGATTCAATTCAATTCGGTATCTCGGTGTTTACTTGTTGCCAACTTAATTCAAAATAATATTTATCTCATTGTTGTCAATATACAATTTCGTGAAACCGAATAATCCAACAAATATTTCACCTCAATTAAATCACATTATAATTATTTCAAATCGCCACACCCAAAATGTCTCTTTTCATTTGAAAGTGAGCCTCAGGGTTACTGTTATCCACTTAATTACAATGCTTAACACATTCCTAATTCTTTACCTCAACGTTATTCGTATAATTTATGTATCGCGAGTTCGTCACACAGTAAATGTTTAAACTTGCTTACACGTTATCATTACTTAATTAATGGATTTCACACACTTAATTAGCTCGTAGTTAAAATATCGGGCATAAAGTGTTTCATCTCATTGTCATTATCTAATATTCAGTTCTCGTGACAAAATCGCAAAGTTAGATACACTTCATTATAAAATACTCTTAAATGTTTTTCACTATTCTTACCAGTTTAAAATTACTTCGAGAAATCTTTTCACACCAAATCTTCAACACGACAAGTACTACAATTTTACTTGTGCTGAAATAATCAGAGAATAAACGTTTTGTTTTAAACTTCCTAATACACAAATCACTTATACTGAACGTATTGTTTTACCTCTACCTATAAATACACAAACACTGAAGTGATTGCATTTTAGTTCTCTTAATTTACTATTATAACATGATTTACATGAAACTCATCGCAGAAAATGTTTCCTATTATTCCTACTATTATCAACGTTCAGTGATCTCATAGTACAGTAAATATTTTACCTTATTCTTATTCTCATAATTAAATGCATAATGATCTCATCGCCTACTAAATCTTTCACTCGATTCATTATGAAACACTTACATTGATCTCGTTTTCTACCTTATTATTGTAATATTTAATGTTAACGCATTACTTTACTTCACTCTTTAACACATGATATTCCTCCTTATTGCTTTCACCTTCACATTATTCGAAAGTCACAGCAAAGTTGAAGTTCTACAAGGTCATTACTTATCAATTTCACTTACATTAAACTTATCTCGATCTAAATTTTCAATATATAGTTGTCATCAAATTTCTTACATAGAATGTATTCTAGCGTTTAACCTCAGTTTAACTGTTACGTTATTTACAATGAACACATTCCACTGACATGTGATTTTTTTTTATTCTCATCACTTCAAGCATGCTTATTGTAAACAGAGCAAACTAACATTGTTATGATTATTATTTCTTATGAATTCGTTGCAATATGTTTCGACGTCAATTTTTCTTCATACAATACTTCTCGTAAATGAATATTTTAACATCATTCACCTATTCTCAAACGAGCATCACTGATTTTACGTGTTTTTTTTATCATATTTCCATCTATACCTATAAGCTAAAATTAAACCAGCTACAGAGTAGGCATTTCACCAGCCATATTTTTTGTAAGTAGAACATTATTACTTACAATGAACATTTCGAAAACTGTTTTACCTTACTCTTTATCACGGTATTACTGACAGTTCATTGCACAGCAACTTCTTTAACTTATTATTAACACAAACTTATCTATCACATTTGTCATCGTATGGCAGATATATGGATTTATCCTTGTCGCTGTTAAATTAACCTACTCTACTAATAAGAGAGTAAAAATTTTTTGTCTCTTACTTTTAACATTTGGATGTTAGTTATAATGTAATTTTCCAAAACCAAATGTTTCTCTTATTATAAATTTACTTCAAGTAAAATAAATCCAAATTGTACTCCATCATTACTGCAATAAATTTACTTATAATGAGATCAATGAAAAATCAATATTTCCCCCTCTTTGTTATGTCATACCTAATTATATTAAACACGTAGCATGATAAATATTTCACCTTATTGATAAATCGGTCACTCTACAAATAGTCAATTCGCGGCATTGCAAATAGATGAATTTTATACCGCTTTGTACCATTACTTATAGCACACTCACTGTATAGTAAATGTTGCACGTTGTATTACTCTCTATTTATATGTAGTGAAATCATTTCAAAGTAAATATTTATTTTGATGGTACCGTGTTGAAATTATTTATATTAAACCTGTGCCAAAATAAATGTTTTCCTTCTTGTTATTCAACATTTAACCGTAATACACTGCATCATAACCATTTTATTCGTTATCATTACACCTTTACTTACTATCTTGAATTACAGTAAGTATTTTGCCAATTAAATACTTGTTATTAAACACTACTTACAGTAAACTTATCAAACAGTCTTTTGTCTTATTGCTATCTTGGTGTGTTTAGTTATACATGTATTCCCAACTTATTGCAAAGTAATATTTTTGCCTCATTATTGTCAGTATAATATTTCGTATAAATGAATAATCCAACAACAAATATTTTACCTCATATAATTATTTCAACTCGCCACACCGAAAATGTTTCTTCTCATTCTAACTCCAATTATCTTTAAAAATAAATCATTTGAAATTGAGCCTTAGGATTACCGTTATCCACTTACTTATCATATTTAAAACACTGTTAATTCTTTACCTCAACGTTATTGTTATAATTTATGTATCGCAAGGTCGTTACACAGTAAATGTTTAATCTTGCTTTCTCATTATCATTTATTAATTAACGGATTTCACACACTTTACACAGCAAACATTTTACTTTATAGCACCATTGTACATCCACCATCAATGAACTTGTAACACAATAAATATTTCACATTATTGGTATATTTCATATACTAAACTCATTGCACAATTTTATGTTTTACCATTTTAACACACTCTTACAACATTAAATGCTTTTCCTAATTCCTACAAGTTTCAAATTACTTGAAGCATTTGCGCAACAATTAACATGACCAATGTTAAAATCGTACTTATATGGAAATAATATATTACACTTAAAACTTCCCATTATGCAATCACTTACACTCAAGATATTGTTTTACCCCTTTTTGTCAGTTTAATAAATAATGTAGTGAGTGCACTTAAAAGTTATCTCAATTTACTATTTTACCTTGTTCTTATCCTTATAATATAATGCGCATTGAACTCTTCGCTTACTGGAACGTTTATTATGAAACACTTATACAGAACTTATTTTCTTCCTTATTGTGTAATATTTATAGGAAATACATCATATATTAAATTATTCACCTCGATCGTTAATAAATCCAGATTTAAGAAATTCACAATGTGATACGTTTGCCATTACACCCAGTTTAATTCTTTACTTGTCACTGTTTGGTTTGTCTCGTGAGCTTCCCTACATCAGTCACGTACTCCATTTCTAAAATTCAATGTCTTTTACACACTACTCTTCGATCAGATATGAATACTTTCTTTCTCATAACACAACACTACAAAAGTATCTCGCCACTAAACGATAGAGTTCATTAGGTTACACCACACAATTACTAACACTTTTTATCATTGCTTTCTACGTTACAATATTTAAAGAGAAGTCACTGCACAGTTAACGTTGTACTACGTCGTTTCATGTCAGTTTCACTTACATTGAACTTACAACGTAATAAATTTTCAATTCATTGTTACCAAATTTATTGTACGCAATATATTGTGGCGTTGAACTCCACTTCAACTATTATGTTATTTACAATTAAAACAATTTCACTGACATGATCTGTTTTTATTATCATTTTAAGCAAACTTACAGTAAACACAGGAAAGTCATTTTCCTAATTAACATATTTGTAATTAAATTTAATCAAACGATCCCACATTAAAATGCTTTATAATACTGTTTTGATTATTTCTTAATACGAATGGTTGCAACGTATTTGGCGTTAGTGTTTCCATGACAATCTTCTTAATACTGAACTTTTGTAAATCAATGCTTTTTTCCAGACAAGCACCATAGAACTGTATCTTTCTTTTCACATTTTCATCAATACTTATCAGCTAATAATAAACCAACTGTAAAGTAACCATTTCCCCAGCCATAATTTTATAAATAGGAAATTACATACAACGAACGTATTGAAATACTCGTTACCTAACTCTTAACGTGGAATTGTTGTCAGATTATTGCCCAGCAAATTCTTTAGCTTATTCTTAACACCAGTGCAGACAGCTCTCGTGTAGATTCGAGCGTAATTTGAAAATCAAAATCAAATTTTTCTCATGCATTTATCATCGCAGCGCAGATATATGGATTTCTTCTTATCCTTGTTAAATTACCTATTCTACTCATAACAGCAAAATATTTGTTCTCTTACTGTTAACAGTTAGATGTTAGTTATTATGTGATTTTCCAAAAGCAAATGTTTCACTTCGTTATTATTATAAATTTACTTCAAGTAAGGTCATTCCAATTAGTACTCCCATCATTACTGTAATAAATCCATGTTAAATTCAATATTTTAAATTTTTTTCTTTCTTATTTCATGGCGACTTAAATTAAACTCCTAACCTTGTTAATATTTCACCTTACTGACAGCTTATAAAACTTACGTATAATAATTCATAGCACTGTAAATATATTAACAAAACAGCGTTTTACTGATGTTAATCACGGCATATTAAATGTTTCAATTTGATTTTATCATCGTGTTTTACATGTATGGAAATGATTTCCACGTAAGAATTAATCCTTATGGTAAACATTTTGCTATAAACTTTCAATTGTACAATCATTTATACTTAACGCATTGTTTAACCTCTATTTATAATTTTACAAATAGTGAAGCGAGTACACTTTATTTCTCTTAATTTTCTATTATAAGACGATTAACAGGGAAATAATCGCATAATAAATGTTCTTTTTATTCCTACTATAAGTGAGGTCATAGTACAACACATTTTACCTTACTCTTTTGCTTATAATTTAATACATAGTAAGCTCATCGCCTAGTAACTTTCATTTTGTTTATTATGACTCATTTTCTACCTTACTTTTGTAATATTTAAAACGAACGTGTTTTAATCTCATTTCTTTACTGCAATCGTTAATACACCTAGAAATTAGCAATTCAACAATTATTTTTATTTACTTCTTATTAATTGCTTTGTCTTATAATCTTTCCATTATCAGTCAATTAATCCATTCTACAACACTTTTCTTTCCCGTATTTTTAAAACTTCGCTGTCTATTTACACAGAATTCTTCTGTCTGATATGAATAATTTCATTCTCCTACAACACGAAAATCATCAACACAAGAAAACGTTGTCACCACAAAAATGTAAATTATATTAGGTTGCACTACACAACTGCTAACACTTTTTCTTATAATCAAAATATTTAAAGTGAAGTCACTTCACAGTTAAGGCTGCACTACGTTGTTTCATGTCTTTTTCACTACATTCAACTTATCACGCACTAAATTTTCAACACTTCGTAGTCAAATTTCTTGTGTGGAATTCTGGCATTTAACCTCAATTTAACTATTACTTACAATTAAAACAATTCCACTGACATGTTCTTTTTTATATTTATCATTTTAAGCAAACTTACAGTAAACACACCAATTTTCTTATTGACGTATTTGTAACTAAGTTTAATCAAATGATCCCACATTAAATACTTTATAATACTGTTTTGATTATTATTTCTCATCACGAACCGTTGCAATGTGTTTCCATGACAATTTTCTTAATACAGAACTTTTTGTAAATCAAAGTTTCTACGTTATTCACCTACTTTTATAGAAGCGTCATGTAACCGAATGAATCGTTTCACATTTTCCTCAATACCTGTAAAACTAATATTAAACCAACAGCGGATTTAACATTTCACCAGCCATAATTTTATAATAAAAAGACTACTTGTAACACACGTATCGAAATGTGCTCTAACTTACTCTTAACACGGAATTACTGTCAGTTCATTACCCAGCAAACTATTTAGCTTGTTCTTGACACTAGCGCTGTTAGCCCTCGTGTGAATTTGCACAAAATTCAAAACCAAACACTAACTTTACCGATACATGTATCATCGTAGGGCAGATATATGGATTTACTTTCATTGTAGTTAGATTACCTATTCTACTTATTACCTTAATGCCACATTGTACCATTACTAACAACACATCCACTGTCCCTTAAAATAAATCGTTGGAAAGTGTCAACATTTTCATGAAATCATTATACCTTTGATTATAAACAGGTTTTGAAAGTAAATATTCTACAAGAGTATCACTAAAATTGTATTTCTGTTTCTCACTTTTTCAATCAACGAATTGAGCGTAATCATGAAAATTGTGAATGAACTTCTGGATTAAAATTAATTTTTCAACCTATTAATATTGATATGGAATATCAATGTCTGATGAATACACTGCGGAGATGCGGTATTTTACACAAATTTTCTACATATTAACTGGTATATAGTTTAGAATCAAAACTTTTTCGACTGATCTCGGCAACATTCATTAAAATCCTTAATCAATAACTCCCAAAAGTTTGTAAATTTTTACCTTTTTAGCTGTTTATCACTAAATTTACATCAACCAAACATACAAACATTTCTGTAATGTTGATTGAAAATACAATCACGAAGTTTCAGGTGGTTTGCATTTCAATGAAATAATGAAGTCGGTACTAAACAGTTGATTCAGTCATGGCTCATTTTACGATGAGTAAAATTATCTGTAACGTGCATCAGTGTCGTGTTAAAAATTACGTAAAAAAAATCGACGTTTTCCTTCAATATTGCTTAAGCACCCTCGAGTTTTAAACTTACTTTCCTGGGTACGTAAAAATAAAATTACATATCGTTGTACTTTTAATATTTGGTATTGAACCACGATAGGTTGTGCGATTCACTTTACTTTCTGAGACCTTATAAACCCGGTTAAAATATGTACACATTTGAATTAAAATTAGTTATTGAGTTACTACATTTAACTTTTCATTTAAGATATTTCTAAAGTGCAAGTAGTATTGAGTGGTAATAGTCAGTTGTTTTCGTAAAGCTCAGAAAAATTAAAATTCAAAACCTGCTGTCACAAGATTGATTCTTCAAGACGTTTGGATCTCCAGTTCTTCGTCTGTTTTTTGTAGATTTGTATATTTCCAAATTTTTCATGAGACAAAGATGGTCTTAGTTGTGTTTCAAATGTAGAAGTTTCAGTAATTCGTTTTTAAAATAATGATTAACAGAGGCTTCAATACGTAACTTACAGTTTCTATGAATTTCTTACTTAATACAAAGCCAATTTCCAACATGTGCAAGTTCGAGAAGTTGTTCGCTGCTTTCGCGTGAAGTCGATATTTTAATGAGTTTAGTTGAAACAAATGAAATATGAAAAAGAAATATGGGTAAATAACCTTTTAATCAAATAACGTACAATTCATACAAAAACTCCAAAAAAGGCTTTAATCATTTCGTTAAACGAAGCGCTGATGTTTATTAACATTACACAAAGTATCCAACACTCCACTTCAAGTTTTCAGTAACAGTTGCACAATCCATTCGATGTCCACGTACACAAGCTCGTGGTGACAAGTATATAAAATGTTCAGAAATATCTTATACTGAAAGATTTCACAAAATACACGATAAATATTCAAGTGTAAAAACTTAAAATAGGACCACTAGATTACAACGAACTGTTCCCCATGAAAACCTTCCACTTCTTATTCAGCTTCTTACTGTAAGAGCCATACGAGAAGACTTGGTTGAATGACAAGTAGAAACTTATCTCTCAAAACATGTAGATGTAAATGAAGGTGGAATACAACTTGTACGTAGTCTCGCCTATAAGGCGAGATATGCAATTTCTAATATTTTAAAGCTCTGTTTGCAGGATCTCAGAACAAACGACTTTTCACTTATATAAAACAAGAATAAAAATACTGAGACTGTTAGGTTTTCCTGAATAGTGGACTACGAAACAAGTTACTACTTATCAGAATCAGCCAGCCAGGATTCAACCGTACGCTTCCACTCATACAAGAGTCATTCGTTACCATAGCAATGCTAAAGACAAAGATGAGTCTCCTACTAGTCTGGAAATAATCTTCGGAGGAGGCTTTCCAAAATTCGTCTCGAGTTTATCTCAAAACATATGCAAAGTCATTAGAAGTGGCTCTTTACTACCCCAGAAAAAACAGAGAGAGAGTAGCGTCTTACGGAGCATGCAGTGAGTAGAACACGTGCCTGAATATAGTATTACGTACGTAAAAAAGAGAGTATAGGATTCTGCTGAAAAAAAAAAGAATACGATCTGAAACAGATACGATGGATGGGAGAAAAACTTGCAGAATTGAGGTACACATATCAATACGAGTTATACTTTAGAAACCGATTGAAACAAACCTGTCAACCAACTTGAAAACTTTGTATAAAGCTCAAGACACTCCAAACAACTTCAGTAAAAGAACGCCAAAAATTAATGTTTCAATACCGGAACGAAGACCTTGCTTCTCATAACAACATACAACAATAAACTATTCCTGCAGTGGAAAGGACGTTTTCAAGTGAAGAAAGTGGCCAGCAGAATGAATTATGAGGTGATAATGTATGGGAAACCTAGATATAACATTCCCATCTCTTCAAAAAGTGCTTCAAGAGGAAAGAAAACATGGCAGGTGAAACTCTCTAGGCACTGATGGGTGTGTCCTATATATCTTTCACATAGAACCAAAACAATGATAACTTAAATGACGATTGACAAATACTAAACATAAGACAACTCGGATGAGATGACACAAGTGCTGTTAGCCCTCGTGTAGATTTGCACAAAATTCAAAACCAAACACTAACATTTCCGATACATGTATCATCGTAGGGCAGATATGTGGATTTACTTTTATTGTAGTTAGATTACCTATTCTACTTATTATATGAAACAAAATATTTGATCATACTGTTATCATTAAGAGCGCTAATACATAGTTGATCACACAATATATGTTTTTCACCACTTGTATTCGTTACAATAGATCTACTAATAGTGAAAATGTCGGGTATAAGAAATTTAACCTCACTGTCATCATAAAAAAGTATGGTCTAATGACACAATCGAACAGTGAATATTTGTAGTTTGGAGTTATGTACATTCGATTCTAATACACTCTTACAACACTAAATGCTTTTCCTAATTCCTGCAATTTTCAAATGTCTTGCACAGCAAATGTTTAACATGGCTAGTATTACAATTTTACTAATATACTGCTAAAAAAATTGAAGGATCAAGAACATATTTTAGTACATTGTCATAACTAGAGTTACGCATGAAAAACATCTGTTCGTTGTACAAGTGTATTCTTTTTAGTTTGCGAGTGAAGGTTGAAGCAACTCTAACAAAACTCGCCTCAATCAAGGAGAATACAACTCAAGGTATCTTATATAAGGCTGTTACGTGAAACTATGCATTAATTCTCGAAAAGTACATCAAGGTGGATCTTTTGTGGCTCTTTTTGTCAGTGTGTGCCTTCATCATGTGTACCCAAGCAGTCAGACGCCATCTGACAGAAAACGAGGTGGCCAGGGCGGTCCAGATGCTGGAGGATGGCACAGCGCCTGCCTCAGTGTGTCACCAATCGTCATCAATCGACTTACCAGGAGACGAACTCTTAAGGCAGTAGACCAGGTCAAGGCCGTCATCGTTACACAGCAGCCAGAGAGAATAACTACATCCTAACTACAACTCTGCGGGAAAGGTTAGCTACGGCTCGGTAACTGCAAAAATGAAGCATTCCGCTGGAACCCGTGTGTCCACTCAAACTGATACAGCAACTGCAGTCGCCACAAGGGCAAAAAAAAAGCCTAGCTAAACATCAAGCCACTGCAAGTCTTAAAGGAGGTCTTCCTCAATGCAGATCTACAGAAACTACAAGAAAAGAAACACAAATGAAAGAGTAAAGGTACTTACATAACTGAGGACCAGAAGGGAGTGTTGCACCAGATCTATCAAAATGGTTCTTGTGGCGATGTTAAGCAGATCATAACACCAACAAAATACCATACTCAAGTGCAAGTTGGCTCATTTGATTGAAGGAGACCAACAAGAAGCAAAGGTGATGGCAGACACAATAACAAGCAACTTCGATTGGATGGGAATTACTGTAAATATCATCAGATACTGCAGGTACTGTGATATCTGCCAAAAGACAGTGCCTAGAGGGAAGGTAGCTACTGTGCTACTGGGTCGGATGCCTCTCATACAAAAGTTATTCGTTACCATAGCATTGCTAGAGACAAAGATGTGAGAAGTAGTCTCCTGCTAGTCTGGAAATAATCTTCGGAAGAGGCTTTCCAAAATTCGTCTCGAGTTATATTTACATATAATGAAATCCTTTCAAAGTAGTTATCTACCTGAATGATACTATTTTAAAATTATATCTTTGAACCCACTGCACAACAAATGTTTCCCTTTTATCCCAAAACATTTAATTATAATAAACTCATAAAACACTGCAGTAAACCTTTTTCAAAATGTTATCATTATAATTTTCCTTTCAGCGAGGTTATCACAAAGCAAATATTTTACCAATTAGATATTCCAATACAACTTGTATTTTTTTTCAATTTCTCCTTCCATCTTAGAGTAATCATATTACTCTACAGTTATGAAAAGCTATTTATAATGAAATTATCAAAAACTGATTCAATTAATTGGTATCTCGGTGTGTTTAGTTGTTGCCAACTTCATTCAAAATAATATTTATCTCATTGTTGTCAATATAAAATTTCGTGAAACCGAATAATCCAACAAATATTTCACCTTAATTAAATCACATTATAATTATTTCAAATCGCCACACTCAAAATGTCTCTTTTCATTTGAAAGTGAGTCTCATGGTTACTGTTATCCACTTAATTATGATGCTTAACACATTGCTAATTCTTTACCTCAACGTTATTCGTATAATTTATGTATCGCGAGTTCGTCACACAGTAAATGTTTAAACTTGCTTTCTCGTTATCATTACTTAATTAATGGAGTTCACACTCTTAATTGGCTCGAAGTTAAAATATCGGGCATAAAGTGTTTCATCTCATTGTCATTATCTAATATTCAGTTCTCGTGACAAAATCGCAAAGTTAGATACATTTCATTATAAAATACTCTTAAATGTTTTTCACTATTCTTACCAGTTTGAAATTACTTCGAGAAATCTTTTCACACCAAATCTTCAACACGACTAGTACTACAATTTTACATGTGCTGAAATAATCAGAGAATAAACGTTTTGTTTTAAACTTCCTATGACACAAATCACTTATACTGAACGTATTGTTTTACCTCTACCTATAAATACACAAACACTGAAGTGATTGCATTTTAGTTCTCTTAATTTACTATTATAACATGATTTACATGAACCTCATCGCAGAAAATGTTTACTATTATTCCTACTATTATCAACGTTCAGTGATCTCATAGTACAGTAAATATTTTACCTTATTCTTTTTCTCATAATTAAATGCATAATGATCTCATCGCCTACTAAATCTTTCACTCGATTCATTATGAAACACTTACATAGATCTCGTTTTCTACCTTATTATTGTAATATTTAATGTTAACGCATTACTTTACTTCACTCTTTAACACATGACATTTCTCCTCATTGCTTTCACCTTCACATCATTCGAAAGTCACAGCAAAGTTGAAGTTCTACAAGGTCATTACTTATCAATTTCACTTACATTAAACTTATCTCGATCTAAATTTTCAATATATAGATGTCATCAAATTTCTTATATAGAATATATTCTGGCGTTTAACCTCAGTTTAACTGTTACGTTATTTACAATGAACACATTCCACTGACATGTGATTTTTTTTTATTCTCATCACTTCAAGCATACTTATTGTAAACAGAGCAAACTAACATTGTTATGATTATTATTTCTTATGAATTCGTTGCAATATGTTTCCACGTCAATTTTTCTTCATACAATACTTCTTGTAAATGAATATTTTAACATCATTCACCTATTCTCAAACGAGCATCACTGATTTTACGTGTTTTTTTACATCAATACCTATAAACTAAAATTAAACGAGCTACAGAGTAGGCATTTCACCAGCCATATTTTTTGTAAGTAGAACATTATTACTTACAATGAACATTTCGAAAACTGTTTTACCTAACTCTTTATCACGGTATTACTGACAGTTCATTGCACAGCAACTTCTTTAGCTCATTCTTAACACGAACCTATCTTACACATTTGTCATCGTATGGCAGATATATGGATTTATTCTTATCGCTGTTAAATTAACCTATTCTACTAATAACAGAGTAAAATATTTTGTCTCTTACTGTTAACATTTGGATGTTAGTTATAATGTAATTTTCCAAAACCAAATGTTTCTCTTATTATAAATTTACTTCAAGTAAAATAAATACAAATTGTACTCCATCATTACTGCAATAAATTTACTTATAATGAGATCAATGAAAAATCAATATTTCACCTTCTTTGTTATGTCATACCTAATTATATTAAACACGTAGCATGATAAATATTTCACCTTATTGATAAATCGGTCACTCTACAAGTAGTCAATTCGCGGCATTGCAAATAGATGAATTTAATGCCACTTACTACAATTACTTATAGCACACTCACTGTATAGTAAATGTTGCACGTTGTATTAATGTCTATTTATATGTAGTGAAATAATTTCAAAGTACATATTTATCCTGATGGTACCGTGTTGAAATTATTTATATTAAACCTGTGCCAAAATAAATGTTTTCCTTCTTGTTATTCAACATTTAACCGTAATAAACTCATCACACACTTCATCATAACCATTTTATTCGTTATCATTACACCTTTACTTACTGTCTTAAATCACAGTAAGTATTTTACCAATTAAATAATTGTTAAATTGTTATTAAAACTACTTACAGTAAACTTATCAAACAGTCTTTTGACTTATTGCTATCTTGGTGTGTTTAGTTATACATGTATTCCCAACTTATTGCAAAGTAATATTTTTGCCTCATTATTGTCAGTATAATATTTCGTATAAATGAATAATCCAACAACAAATATTTCACCTCATATAATTATTTCAACTCGCCACACCGAAAATGTTTCTTCTCATTCTAACTCCAATTATCCTTAAAAATAAATCATTTGAAATTGAGCCTTAGGATTACCGTTATCCACTTACTTATCATACTTAAAACACTGTTAATTCTTTACCTCAACGTTATTGTTATAATTTATGTATCGCAAGGTCGTTACACAGTAAATGTTTAATCCTGCTTTCTCATTATCATTTATTAATTAACGGATTTCACACACTTTACACAGCAATCATTTTACTTTATAACACCATTGTACATCTACCATCAATGAACTTGTAACACAATAAATATTTCACATTACTGGTATATTTCATATACTAAACTCATTGCACAATTTTATGTTTTACCATTTTTACACACTCTTACAACATTAAATGCTTTTTTTAATTCCTACAAGTTTCAAATTACTTGAAGCATTTGCGCAACAATTAACATGACCAATGTTAAAATCGTACTTATATGGAAATAATATATTACACTTAAAACTTCCCATTATGAAAGCACTTACAGTCAAGACATTGTTTTACCCCTTTTTGTTAGTTTAATAAATAATGTAGTGAGTGCACTTAAAAGTTATCTCAATTCACCATTTTACCTTGTTCTTATCCTTATAATATAATGCGCATTGAACTCTTCGCTTACTGGAACGTTTATTATGAAACACTTATACAGAACTTATTTTCTACCTTATTCTGTAATATTTATAGGAAATACATCATATATTAAATTATTCACCTCGATCGTTAATAAATCCAGAATTAAGAAATTCGCAATGTGATATGTTTGTCATTACACCCCGTTTAATTCTTTACTTGTTACTGTTTGGTTTGTCTCATGAGCTTCCCTACATCAGTCACGTACTCCATTTCTAAAATTCAATGTCTTTTACACACTACTCTTTGGTAAGATATGAATACTGTATGTGTGAACAAAACCAAAGTGTCTTAATGAAGTTTAGTGTCAGACGTACCGTATTAACAGGAACAGTATCTAAATGTAGTCTAATATTAGACGTATCGTATTAACAGGATCAGTGTCTGAATGTAGTTTAATGTTAGACGTATCGTGTTACAGGAACAGTGTCTAAATGTAGTTTAGTGTTAGACGTACCGTTTTAACAGGAACAGTGTCTGACTTACTGTGTTACGTTCACTGAATCTTTCTCTTCCTTACTCTATTTAGTTCAGGCTCGTATGTTGTCTCTCTCACAGTTACTTTCATGGTCTGACATATATATACACATATATATGAACAACAAGACTGGTACACCCTGCATTCAACCGTCTATATAAACAACAAGAGTGGTACACACTGCGCTTCAACCGTCTATATAAACAAGACTGGTACACCATGTACTTCAACCGTCTGTATGAATAACAAATGTGGTAAAGCCTGTACTTCAACCCTCTATATAAACAACAAGACTGGTACACCCAGTACTTCGAGTGTCTATAGGAACAACAACACTGGTTGGTACATAAGTCCTTCACCCGTCCGTATAAACAAGACTTGTAAACACGGTACTTCAACCATCCATATAAAAAAGACTAGTAAAAACGGAACTTCAACCATCTACATAAACAACAAGACTGGTCAACCTGTAACTTCAACCGTCTAAATAAACAACAAGACTGGTCAACCTGTAACTTCAACCGTCTAAATAAACAACACTGGTACACCCTGTACTTTAAGCGTCTTTATATCGCCAGATATTGTTGAAACTACCTGATTTCTTTAGAGCACCAAACACTGTTAAATACAGGTTTTCTTATCCTTATAATATAATGCGCTTTGAACTCTTCGCTTACTGGAACGTTCATTATGAAACACTTATACAGAACTTATATTCTACCTTATTGTGTAATATTTATAGGAAATACATCATATATTAAATTATTGTCCTCGATCGTTATTAAATCCAGAATTAAGAAATTCGCAATGTGATATGTTTGTCATTACACCCAGTTTAATTCTTTACTTGTCACTGTTTGGTTTGTCTCGTGAGCTTCCCTACATCAGTCACGTACTCCATTTCTAAAATTCAATGTCTTTTACACACTACTCTTTGGTCAGATATGAATACTTTCTTTCTCATAACACAACACTACAAAAGTATCTCGCCACTAAAACATAGAGTTCATTAGGTTACACCACACAATTACTAACACTTTTTATCATTGCTTTCTTCGTTACAATATTTAAAGAGAAGTCACTGCATAGTTAACGTTGTACTACGTCGTTTCATGTCAATTTCACTTACATTGAACTTACTACGCAATAAATTTTCAATTCATTGTTAACAAATTTATTGTACGCAATATATTGTGGCGTTGAACTACACTTCAACTATTATATTATTTACAATTAAAACAATTTCACTGACATGACCTGTTTTTATCATCATTTTAAGCAAACTTACACTAAACACAGGAAAGTCATTTTCCTAATTAACATATTTGTAATTAAATTTAATCAAACGATCCCACATTAAAATGCTTTATAATACTGTTTTAATTATTATTTCTTAATACGAATGGTTGCAACGTATTTGGCGTTAGTGTTTCCATGACAATTTTCTTAATACTGAACTTTTGTAAATCGATGCTTTTTTCCAGACAAGCACCATAGAACTGTATCTTTCTTTTCACATTTTCATCAATACTTATAAGCTAATAATAAACCAACTGTAGAGTAACCATTTCCCCAGCCATAATTTTATAAATAGAAAATTACATACAACGAACGTATTGAAATACTCGTTATCTAACTCTTAACGCTTAGTACCATTACTTATAGCACACTCACTGTATAGTAAATGTTGCATTACTATCTTTTTATATATAGTGAAATCATTTCAAAGTAAATATTTATTTTGATGGTACCGTGTTGAAATTATTTATTTTAAACCTGTGCCAAAATAAATGTTTTCCTTCTTGTTATTCAACATTTAACCGTAATAAACTCATCACACACTGCATCATAACCATTTTATTCGTTATCATTACACCTTTACTTACTATCTTGAATCACAGTAAGTATTTTGCCAATTAAATAATTGTTAAATTGTTATTAAAACTACTTACAGTAAACTTATCAAACAGTCTTTTGTCTTGTTGCTATCTTGGTGTGTTTAGTTATACATGTATTCCCAATTTAATGCAAAGTAATATTTTTGCCTCATTATTGTCAGTATAATATTTCGTATAAATGAATAATCCAACAACAAATATTTCACCTCATATAATTATTTCAACTCGCCACACCGAAAATGTTTCTTTTCATTCTAACTCCAATTATCCTTAAAAATAAATCATTTGAAATTGAGCCTTAGGATTACCGTTATCCACTTACTTATTATACTTAAAACACTGTTAATTCTTTACCTCAACGTTATTGTTATAATTTATGTATCGCAAGGTCGTTACACAGTAAATGTTTAATCCTGCTTTCTCATTATCATTTATTAATTAACGAATTTCACACACTTTACACAGCAAACATTTTACTTTATAACACCATTGTACATCTACCATCAATGAACTTGTAACACAATAAATATTTCACATTACTGGTATATTTCATATACTAAACTCATTGCACAAATTTTGTTTTACCATCTTAACACACTCTTACAACATTAAATGCTTTTTCTAATTGCTACAAGTTTCAAATTACTTGAAGCATTTGCGCAACAATTAACATGACCAAAGTTAAAATCGTACTTATATGGAAATAATATATTACACTTAAAACTTCCCATTATGAAAGCACTTACAGTCAAGACATTGTTTTACCCCTTTTTGTTAGTTTAATAAATAATGTAGTGAGTGCACTTAAAAGTTATCTCAATTCACCATTTTACCTTGTTCTTATCCTTATAATATAATGCGCATTGAACTCTTCGCTTACTGGAACGTTTATTATGAAACACTTATACAGAACTTATTTTCTACCTTATTCTGTAATATTTATAGGAAATACATCATATATTAAATTATTCACCTCGATCGTTAATAAATCCAGAATTAAGAAATTCGCAATGTGATATGTTTGTCATTACACCCCGTTTAATTCTTTACTTGTTACTGTTTGGTTTGTCTCATGAGCTTCCCTACATCAGTCACGTACTCCATTTCTAAAATTCAATGTCTTTTACACACTACTCTTTGGTAAGATATGAATACTGTATGTGTGAACAAAACCAAAGTGTCTTAATGAAGTTTAGTGTCAGACGTACCGTATTAACAGGAACAGTATCTAAATGTAGTTTAATGTTAGACGTATCGTGTTACAGGAACAGTGTCTAAATGTAGTTTAGTGTTAGACGTACCGTTTTAACAGGAACAGTGTCTGACTTACTGTGTTACGTTCACTGAATCTTTCTCTTCCTTACTCTATTTAGTTCAGGCTCGTATGTTGTCTCTCTCACAGTTACTTTCATGGTCTGACATATATATACACATATATATGAACAACAAGACTGGTACACCCTGCATTCAACCGTCTATATAAACAACAAGAGTGGTACACACTGCGCTTCAACCGTCTATATAAACAAGACTGGTACACCATGTACTTCAACCGTCTGTATAAATAACAAATGTGGTAAAGCCTGTACTTCAACCCTCTATATAAACAACAAGACTGGTACACCCAGTACTTCGAGTGTCTATAGGAACAACAACACTGGTTGGTACATAAGTCCTTCACCCGTCCGTATAAACAAGACTTGTAAACACGGTACTTCAACCATCCATATTAAAAAAGACTAGTAAAAACGGAACTTCAACCATCTACATAAACAACAAGACTGGTCAACCTGTAACTTCAACCGTCTAAATAAACAACAAGACTGGTCAACCTGTAACTTCAACCGTCTAAATAAACAACACTGGTACACCCTGTACTTTAAGCGTCTTTATATCGCCAGATATTGTTGAAACTACCTGATTTCTTTAGAGCACCAAACACTGTTAAATACAGGTTTTCTTATCCTTATAATATAATGCGCTTTGAACTCTTCGCTTACTGGAACGTTCATTATGAAACACTTATACAGAATTTATTTTCTACCTTATTGTGTAATATTTATAGGAAATACATCATATATTAAATTATTGTCCTCGATCGTTAATAAATCCAGATTTAAGAAATTTGCAATGTGATACGTTTGCCATTACACCCAGTTTAATTCTTTACTTGTCACTGTTTGGTTTGTCTCGTGAGCTTCCCTACATCAGTCACGTACTCCATTTCTAAAATTCAATGTCTTTTACACACTACTCTTCGATCAGATATGAATACTTTCTTTCTCATAACACAACACTACAAAAGTATCTCGCCACTAAAACGATAGAGTTCATTAGGTTACACCACACAATTACTAACACTTTTTATCATTGCTTTCTTCGTTACAATATTTAAAGAGAAGTCACTGCACAGTTAACGTTGTACCACGTCGTTTCATTTCAATTTCACTTACATTGAACTTACTACGCAATAAATTTTCAATTCATTGTTATCAAATTTATTGTACGCAATATATTGTGGCGTTGAACTACACTTCAACTATTATATTATTTACAATTAAAACAATTTCACTGACATGACCTGTTTTTATCATCATTTTAAGCAAACTTACAGTAAACACAGGAAAGTCATTTTCCTAATTAACATATTTGTAATTAAATTTAATCAAACGATCCCACATTAAAATGCTTTATAATACTGTTTTGATTATTTCTTAATACGAATGGTTGCAACGTATTTGGCGTTAGTGTTTCCATGACAATCTTCTTAATACTGAACTTTTGTAAATCAATGCTTTTGTCCAGACAAGCACCATAGAACTGCATCTTTCTTTTCACATTTTCATCAATACTTATAAGCTAATAATAAACCAACTGTAGAGTAACCATTTCCCCAGCCATAATTTTATAAATAGAAAATTACATACAACGAACGTATTGAAATACTCGTTACCTAACTCCTAACGTGGAATTGTTGTCAGCTTATTGCCCAGCAAACTCTTTAGCTTATTCTTAACACCAGTGCAGACAGCTCTCGTGTAGATTCGAGCGTAATTTGAAAATCAAAATCAAATTTTTCTCATGCATTTATCATCGCAGCGCAGATATATGGATTTATTCTTATCCTTGTTAAATTACCTATTCTACTCATAACAGCAAAATATGTTCTCTTACTGTTAACAGTTAGATGTTAGTTATTATGTGATTTTCCAAAAGCAAATGTTTCACTTCGTTATTATTATAAATTTACTTCAAGTAAGGTCATACCAATTAGTACTCCCATCATTACTGTAATAAATCCATGTTAAATTCAATATTTTAAATTTTTTTCTTTCTTATTTCATGGCGACTTAAATTAAACTCCTAACCTTGTTAATATTTCACCTTACTGACAGCTTATAAAACTTACGTATAATAATTCATAGCACAGTAAATATATTAAGAAAACAGCGTTTTACTGATGTTAATCACGGCATATTAAATGTTTCAATTTGATTTTATCATCGTGTTTTACATGTATGGAAATGATTTCCACGTAAGAATTAATCCTTATGGTAAACATTTTGTTATAAACTTTCAATTGTACAATCATTTATACTTAACGCATTGTTTAACCTCTATAAGTTTACAAATAGTGAAGCGAGTACACTTTATTTCTCTTAATTTTCTATTATAAGACGATTAACAGGGAAATAATTGCATAATAAATGTTCTTTTTATTTCTACTATTAGTGAGGTCATAGTGCAACACATTTTACCTTACTCTTTTGCTTATAATTTAATACATAGTAAGCTCATCGCCTAGTAACTTTCATTTTGTTTATTATGACTCATTTTCTACCTTACTTTTGTAATATTTAAAACGAACGTGTTTTAATCTCATTTCTTTACTACAATCGTTAATACACCTAGAAATTAGCAATTCAACAATTATTTTTATTTACATCTTATTAATAACTTTGTCTCATAAGCTTTCCATTATCAGTCAATTAATCCATTCTACAACACTTTTCTTTCCCGTATTTTTAAAACTTCGCTGTCTATTTACACAGAATTCTTCTGTCTGATATGAATCCTTTCATTCTCCTACAACACAAAATCATCAACACAAGAAAACGTTGTCACCACAAAAATGTAAATTGCATTAGGTTGCACTACATAACTGCTAACAGTTTTTCTTATTACTTTTATAATCAAAATATTTAGTGAAGTCACTTCACAGTTAAGGCTGCTTTACGTTGTTTCATATCTATTTTACTACATTCAACTTATCACGCACTAAATTTTCAACACTTTGTAGTCAAATTTCTTGTGTGGAATTCTGTACATTCTGGCATTTAACCTCAGTTTAACTATTATTTACAACTAAAACAATTCCACTGACATGTCCTCTTTTATATTTATCATTTTAAGCAAACTTACAGTAAACACACCAATTTTTTTATTGACGTAATTGTAATTAAGTTTAATCAAATGATCCCACATTAAATACTATATAATACTGTATTATTTCTCATCACGAACCGTTGCAATGTGTTTGGCGTTAGTGTTTCCATGACAACTTTCTTAATACAGAACTTTTTGTAAATCAAAGTTTCTAAGTTATTCACCTACTTTTACACAAGCGTCATGGAACCGAATGAATCGTTTCACATTTTCCTCAATACCTGTAAAACTAATATTAAACCAACAGCAGATGTAACATTTCACCAGCCATAATTTTATAATAAAAAGACTTCTTGTAACACACGTATCGAAATGTGCTCTAACTTACTCTTAACACGGAATTACTGTCAGTTCATTACCCAGCAAACTATTTAGCTTGTTCTTGAAACTAGCGCTGTTAGCCCTCGTGTGAATTTGCACAAAATTCAAAACCAAACACTAACTTTTCCAATACGTGTATCATCGTAGGGCATATATATGGATTTACTTTCATTGTAGTTAGATTACCTATTCTACTTATTACCTTAATGCCACTTTGTACCATTACTAACAACACATCCACTGTCCCTTAAAATAAATCGTTGGAAAGTGTCAACATTTTCATGAATTCATTATACCTTTGCTTATAGACAGGTTTTGAAAGTAAATATTCTACAAGAGTATCACTAAAATTGTATTTCTGTTTCTCACTTTTTCAATCAACGAATTGAGCGTAATCATGAAAATTGTGAATGAACTTCTGGATTAAAATTAATTTTTCAACGTATTAATATTGATATGGAATATCAATATCTGATGAATACACTGCGGAGATGCGGTATTTTACACAAATTTTCTACATATTAACTGGTATATAGTTTAGAATCAAAACTTTTTCGACTGATCTCGGCAACATTCATTAAAATCCTTAATCAAGCACTCCCAAACGTTTGTAAATTTTTACCTTTTTAGCTGTTTATCACTAAATTTACATCAACCAAACATACAAACATTTCTGTAATGTTGATTGAAAATGCAATCACGAAGTTTCAGGTGATTTGCATTTCAATGAAATAATGAAGTCGGTACTAAACAGTTGATTCAGTCATGGCACATTATACGATGAGTAAAATTATCTGGAACGTGCACCAGTGTCGTGTTAAAAATTAAGTAAAAAAAAATCGACGTTTTCCTTCAATATTGCTTAAGCGTTAACTAATTAAGTTTCGGCACCCTCGAGTTTTAAACTTACTTTCCTGGGTACGTAAAAATAAAATTACATTTCGTTGTACTTTTAATGTTTGGTATTGAAACACGATAGGTTGTGCGATTCATTTTATTTTCTGAGACCTTATAAACCTGGTTAAAATATGTACACATTTGAATTAAAATGTTATTAAAAAGTTATTGAATTACTACATTTAACTTTTCATTTAAGATATTTCTAAAGTGCAAGTAGTATTGAGGAGTAATAGTCTATGTTTTTTTCGTAACGCTCAGAAAAATTAAAATTCAAAACCTGCTGTCACAAGATTGATTCTTCAAGACGTTTGGATCTCCAGTTCTTCATCTGTTTTTGTAGATTTGTATATTTCCAAATTTTTCATGAGACAAAGATGGTCTTAGTTGTGTTTCAAATGTACAAGTTTTAGTAATTCGCTTCTAAAATAATAGTTAACAGAGGCTTCAATACGTAACTTACAGTTTCTATGAATTTGTTACTTAATACAAAGCCAATTTCCAATATGTGCAAGTTCGAGAAGTTGTTCGTTGCTTTCGCGTGAAGTCGATATTTTAATGAGTTTAGTTGAAACAAATGAAATATGAAAAAGAAATATGGGTAAATAACCTTTTAATCAAATAACGTACAATTCATACAAAAACTCCAAAAAAGGCTTTAATCATTTCGTTAAACGAAGCGCTGATGTTTATTAACATTACACAAAGTATCCAACACTCCACCTCAAGTTTTCAGTAACAGTTGCACAATCCATACGATGTCCACGTACACAAGCTCGTGGTGACAAGTATATAAAATGTTCAGAAATATCTTATACTGAAAGATTTCACAAAATACACGATAAATATTCAAGTAAAAACTTAAAATAGGACCACTAGATTACAACGAACTGTTCCCCATGAAAACCTTCCACTTCTTATTCAGCTTCTTACTGTAAGAGCCATACGAGAAGACTTGGTTGAATGACAAGTAGAAACTTATCTCTCAAAACATGTAGATGTAAATGAAGGTGGAATACAACTTGTACGTGGTCTCGTACTAAGGGTTCACCTATAAGGCGAGATATGCAATTTCTAATATTTTAAAGCTCTGTTTACAGGATCTCAGAACAAACGACTTTTCACTTATATAAAACAAGAATAAAAATACTGAGACTGTTAGGTTTTCCTTAATAGTGGACTACGAAACAAGTTACTACTTATCAGAATCAGCCAGCCAGGATTCAACCGTACGCTTCCACTGTGAAAGTCGTGTCCAAACCGAAGGACCCATATTTCTGGATCTTATTGATGAACACCTTTACGGACTTCCAGATTCTCTGGTCATCCTACTTTACAACGTAAAAAAAAATTAGCCCCCCCCCATTACAGCACACAAAGTTTAGTTAACAAACTTGCACATTCCAACAATACAATTGGTTGGCTCTGCACTTCAAAAGCCACCAAATTGTTCACCGTAAACCACTGAAGTTAATATTTTGATGAATTTAAGAAAATTTGAAACACTGAACTATGCCTGCTACATTAATTGTATATTAAAAATATTAAGACTAACTTACTATATGTGATTACTACTAACAGTTTCACATGGCAGATACTGCTGATGTTAAAAAACAGAATTGTTCTCCCAATTTGCCACTTCCTACGAAAAAATTCCAAAATGACGGGGAAATTCAGTGACAATATTCAAATAAGATGCAGTTTACAGGTACAAAATATTACCTTAATGGAACTTGTAAAAGCCACGTATCTACTACAATTCTCTCTTCAGTCTTCAAAAAGTTTCAGAGTAACGATACATGAAACGTCCCAAACCTTCGTAGTTATTTCGTAGTACGAGATTTATCCAGTGTTGAACCTATTCAAGTATTCTGAGAGGTTAAGTAAATACCCCCCCCAAAAAAAAACAGGTAGGTAGAAGTTCCATTCTTTAAAATTACACAAATTCTATCCATTAGCTTTATACTGAGGTTTGTTAACAGACGATAGTTTGTTAAAACAGTTAAACTTGCATGGTTTTACAGTAGCAAAAGTTACGATGTTTTTTTGCTTTTTATATAAAAACATTTGAAACAATAAAAGCAGCACAACATACATAACTTGTTTATCCAGTTTAGTGGTAGTTTACCCGTTACTAGACGAGGTCCATGCAAAAGATGTCAAGACATAATTTTCATACACGACTACATTGAGAATTTTCTCCTGGTTCCAATTAAGGTGTATAGGTGAAACTGAAAGTAGTACTCGGGAGGTTAAAAGTGCACGTGCATTCATCATCCATAATCTACGTCCAACAATTTGCTTGCTGGGGCTGCGAGATCACCATATCCTAACATTACGATCTTCAACAGTACGTGAATATCAGTTGTCCACAAGTCCGCAGGTGAACGTCATTCTTTAAGACCTAATTCAGTGTAAGAAAAAACAAAAAACGCCACACACCCGAAAAGCATTTGCATAGCACACAACTCTGAACTATTACTATGAAGGAGATAGATTAACATTCTACTTCGGGTAATTCAAGTACGCTGTGGTGAAGACAGTCACGAGTTACACTCGTATTATATCCCTAACCTGTATAAAGTTCAGTTTACTAGTCAAAGAAAGAAAGTATTAATCAGACGCTGGTAACTAACCGGCATCCTTCTAATTACAAGTTCGTTTAACATACACTTAAAGTAACCGAAATTACCTACTGGTCTAGACGTGCTAATGGCACATGATCAAGTTTCCGCTAGGTTGGACGATCTTCCAGATACATGTCAGTAGTATGAAAAAGATGGAAGAAATTCCGACATCACCAAGAATTCATGTTGAAGAACCTGCGTGATAGTTATCAGAAACACCAATTCCCTAGCAAGTTTTGCTAACGTTACTGTAACGTATTTTAACCTTCAGAGAAACAAGTTCACTAATACAAAATGTTACCTCACTGCGTTTCAACTACAAGTACTCTTCTTCGTTCTCAGGGTTGGGTTTGAATGACGAAACAGCATAATAAAACAATCCTACATACGTGGCAAGCTCTTAAGGGTCTCGTGAAGATCTTCACTTTGCTGAACCTATTTAAGTAATCAAGGTGCAAGTAAACCACTACCACCCTACACACAGTACAAGGTAAAGGGTGGCATTTGTTTTAAGATACAGATTAGTTAAGGAAATTTCCATTAAAATATCTATTGAGACTAGACTGAACTTACGGTTTATGTTATCACTTCAGTTACAGTAAACTCGTATAGCAAGTATTGCATGGTATTCAGAGTTCAACTTCAAATGTTTTGTAACTAACAAGCAATTAAACATTTTAGATAAAAAGTAACAACGCAAAGTAGTTAAATACCCCAAATACAGCTTACCCTATACAAGAGAGTCAGAATGTCACATTTCTTCCAAACTAGGAACAGATGACCATTCTTCTACGACTATGGCAGTAACTTCCGTTCTGCAATTGTACTTCAAAAAACAGAAAAAGTAACCCATCCCCACAGCTCATCACCCTCACACAATGCACAAAATACGTGCAAATCGTTTTCTAAATCACTTGCATCTTTTAACAAAAACGAAAACGATGTAGTTCGTAGAAAAGTTACCTGTCTTTGCAGTACTTACACACTCCTTATGCAGTGGTTATTTCGAGATTCTTTACCACCAAAAGGCAACGTTAGATATTGTAGATTCATCTATAGCCTTAACCACAAGTACAGTAGAATCTATACATCAGTTGAACCTACTAAAAAACAAAACCAGTTTAACTCCCCCTTCCCACCCTTGTACGACAGCCTAAACTATACAAGGTCAACAGCTGTAATTAGTCTCATCATATATAGTAGCATCTATAATTTAAAGCATGTTCAAACAACGGACGCCCAGTTAAGTTTTTCAAAAGACCATCTTAAAAGATTTTTATTATACGAGTAATGCAAGAATTCAAACTTAAAATCTGATATTCATATTATCGTTTCGTTATTATTTTTTTTTATGCAGTATTTTGCCAGAGGATAGAAGTGATTAAGATTTAGTCTTCCAGAAATTACTACAGCATTAAAGGGAAACTCATTACAATAAATACATAATTATCACAAGAGTTTCTCTTAAATCTTTCCTGCACTAAACTTTTTGGAAAAAAAAAGTAGCAACAGATTATTATACAAGCATTACTATCCGGATCTATACTCAAAAATTTACGTTTATCATGGCAATAAGTATAGTTAACATATTAGCCTCTACACGATAACTTTTCAGCGTTATTTATTTTTTTAAATAAGAATATGGAATTACTATTTCTAACTGATATTTCACTTGTGTTATCTTAAAATTTACCATTAAAGTACTGTACTTCATAACTGTAAAAAAAACTTAGCTAATGTAACCGAATTCATCGTTGCCATTACGACGCCTCTGCTCGTTCTTCCTATCTCTGAAGATCTCCTCCAGCTTCTTCTCAGCATCCGATTTCCCTTCATTCCAACGTACCAAATTAACCCCGCTATATTTGTAAACTGCTGCCCGCGTCACAAATAACGCCTTAAATAGCACTCTTGGGCCTTTTCACTGTATTCTAGTACAAGGAACAGAGAACATAGCTCTCATATTCTAACGCAAACTTTTAACTTTTAGATCTTTATTAAGCACCAAAAGTATTTAAGAGTAATAAACATTTGTTTTTATAAAAGTTTTAAGGAAACTTGTGTAACATGCTTGACGAAAAGTCAAAAGAACATTCTAGAAATTGTGCGGAAGTGCACAGCCACATTGCACCAATTATCTGACCTTTGTATTGCGAAATAATATCCCGTGACGCCATCTATTATCTCGAATATTCTTTTCAATAACAAAAAGAAATATCCTGTTGCATTGTAGCGCCATCTATCAATAATATTATTTATAAAAACATAAAAAGGAAAATCCTGTGGTATTAACTAAGTTTAAGTTTTCACGATATACAAGTTCAAACTATTTAAAAGTTGTCTTTCAAACAAATTAGAGTTATAACAAAATATATCAAAATCTAGTTGATTGTAAACTTGTTTAGACCTTGTCCTACGTGTTCAAAATTACGAACAAAGCTCTTTCAAATATTTGATGAATTTAAAAATTATAACCAAAACTCAATCAACGAGAAAATGAACGTACTTTTTTAAATTTAAGTTTACTCGATAAAATCGGAAAAGAAAGCAACATTATTTGTGTGTTTATTTCGGAAATATAGCTCATTATGACAAGAATCACACAAA